>CM032330.1:64130255-64460255 GCA_019022515.1 Quercus aquifolioides
CAAACCCACTGGATTATATGGATATTAAATAATATTGATCTCTGGGCTATTTTGTTTTCCATGTTTGTCAGAAATCTTGAAATGATAGTCTGGTTTAGTTTATTATGGATTTCCTCAGTTTTTTGGCAGTAGGTTTAATTATTTGTTGGTATGTTATAGTGTGTCCACGTATCTAAGGGTAATGGCTTTCAGAAAAAAACTTGCTACTTGGTTATATTGGGTAGCTGTGTTATATTTAATATTTAGTTGTAAACTGTTCACTTGCTTGAGTGGGAGATGCACTCATGAGTAAAATATTTGAGGCTCTCTTTTGTTGTGTTTCTGCAGGTGCAAGATGAGATATTTAAAGCTGGTTATCATGTTGATGTTGACACAACTGATAGAAAGATCCAGAAAAAGGTGCAACTAATCTCCTGCCTTGCTTTGTTATTTATTTATTTGGATTCCTATATCCAACCACTGTTTTGCCTGTAAATGGTGTTTGCTTAAAATTTTTACTAGCTTTGTTTTCCCTCCTTAGCTTCCTAATTATGGTTTTGAGTGGGGCCCGCCTTTAAAAAAAAACAGCCTTTTTTATTTACTTGTTTGCTTCTTTACAATGAGGGTAAAAGGAAGAGAATGCTATTCATTTACTGATAGTTCTGGTTTCCTGCAGGTACGAGAAGCTCAGTTAGCGCAGTACAACTATATATTGGTTGTTGGTGAGGAGGAAGCGAACACTGGACAGGTTCCTACCTATACTCTTACCATGCTATTTTTTGTAATTTACCCTATTGATAGTTGTGATTTGAAAAGATTTTGCCATGAAAATCAGTCTGTGTAACATGTTGGTGCGTGCATATGCTTGGGCTTTTTATATGAATTTTGTGTTAATTCTGGACTAATAAAAGAAGAAAATCAGAAGAAAGTTGTGGGGATTCTATTATGTAAGCACTTGGTAAATGACCTGTAATTTGAACTAGAGCAGTCCTCTTACGGACTTTCTAATAAAAAAAAATTATACTTGCTAAAAAGTGTCAAATCACAAGATTAGAAATCTGCAAATCTGATAAATTATCCTTTGCCCATTTTCCTGTGAAACTATGGTACAAATACAATTCAATTGTATTTTGATTCCCATGATTTGCTGTAAACATCATTAGGTCATGAGGCTTAAAATTTTTCAGGGTTTACCAATTTGTAATATAACTAAATTTGACTTTTTTTTTGGGGGGGTGGGCTGAGTTTGCCATTGTATATCAAGAGATGGCTTATAGTTTACCATACTTAGCACACCCACTGTGTGTTTGCTAGATGGTTTATTATCATTGGTCATGCTGGGTTTCAGGTAGCATATTAATCATTGTATCATTTTTCCAGGTGAGCGTACGAGTGAGAGACAAGGCAGATCACTCGGTAATGAGCATCGAAAACCTACTGAAACACTTCGTGGAAGAAGTTGCAGCATTCCATTAGATTTTTGTTTATCATACTATTATTAACAGTTACATTTATCCTCATTCTTATTGGTACCATGCCCCTGTACTATTATTTATATTTTGTTGCTTAGTATAGATTGTTCCTTTGGGCTTTAGCCTCTCCATTAAACCAAAGGAAAAAAAAGAAAAAGAAAAGAGAAGCAAAGGGTATGTAAATCATTTTTGCTGTCTTGCTTCCAGTTTATGCATGTGGCTACGGAAATGTTTTAAATCTTTTCTTGTGATATTCAGTTTTTCTATTGTAATGGAATATTTTAATAGCAGTTTAATTTTGTTTGTACTTTGTATATATAACGAAAACATAACAATCCCTTCGTTATATGCATACTGTAGGTTTCATATAATCTCCTTTCAAAATCAAATATTGGGTAATCCTAACATCATCCCCCAAAAGGGAAAATCATCATTAAAGGTGTTAGTATCGTACAAAAATAAGGATATATTAAAAGTGTTAATAAATCGTAAGATATATTGGTGCGTATACTATCAAATAGTATAATTGGACATATCGTACAATATAGAGACAAGGGGGTTTAAAATGAGTTTTTATCTTGGTTTTTTTGGTGTTAAAATTTGTGTATTGTTGGAGTCTAACAAGTTGTTAGGCTTGTTTAATAAGCTAGAATGTCCCTTATTTTATTATTTGAGACAAATTATTGGGTTAATTGAATTCAATAAAATAACGTGTCCAAGAATTATTTCCCCTTCTCTTCTCTTTCTTCTACAAAGTTTGGACTATACACTTAACACTTGATTTTCATATTTACAAATTCCTTTTCTATGCTATGAATAATGTATTAATTGTCAATATAATTATTTTTTATTTTTGTTATTATTGTTATAAGTCTAAGAAGCTGAATAAGAAAATATAGTAAATTTTGACGAAGAAACAATTTTGTAAAATGATGAACATTATGATAATTTTGATTGAGATAGAGTTGACTAGGTAAGGAGATGAATATGATAAAAAAAAATTTATTATTTTGGCCTTATTTTTAAATAAGGGAAATAAGTAAAACTAAGTGAGAAGAGAACAAGGAATATATATATATATATATATATAACCTTAGGATGCTTGTAGAGTAGCTTATAATAATGAACACAATTATGAATATATATCCTTCCTACAAATTTTATACATTCTAAATTTTACACATTCCAAGTAACCTTTCATTATCCAAACTTTAACACATTTCAATAAGACTTTATTTCTAACAGGCTCATATATTATGTATTATCACTTTTGAGTTTAATAAATTTGAATGTATATGTTATAAACACGTGTTAATTTAATTAATTTATTTTTTTGAAGGAAATGTTAATTTAATTAAATTAACAAAGCTAATGTTAAATTAATTTATTTAGTTAGCTTTTTGAATATATGACATAAGTAATGATTAAATTAGTCATTAATTAAATATATTTTAAACTTATAATGAATATTTTATATGTATATCTATAATACAACTATGATTAAAGGGTTATAAAACCTTGTAACATAATAACACAATCAAATGCCAAATAGGTATACTACAAAAAGAGGTATGGAGAAATCTGATATGAAATAATCAATATTTATTATATATAAAAGCAGAAATCTTATGTGAGAGAATATTAAATTTTGTCATATGATGCATTCCTTGAAATTTTCCTTATTTAAACTTTTACCTTAACAAAGTTTGCATTATATTAAAGTAGTAGTGTATTGAATTGCCAAAGGCCTTGTAACTGAATTGGCATCTCTCCATGCACAAAGTGCTTGGGGGTCTAGGGGGAAAAGGGTTTAAGCTGCGGTGTTAGCAGCATGTTGTAATTATTTCTCAAAAAAAAAAAAAAGTAGTGTATTGAATTAGTCAATGGAGTGAATGCATATACTAATTATTTATAATTGTGCATTAGTTATTTTTATTAGTGGGATTTATATTATTACTTTTATTAATTTTATATAATAAGAAAAAGGTTTTATTTGGAATAATAATAATAATAATAATAATAATAATAGTAGTAGTAGTTAATTGAAATATGATTTTTTTTTTTCCGTGTTAGATTAAAAGGATTATTTTATGCAATTATTGTTCGTGTTAATAGGACGACATTCTTCTTCATTTAACATATTAAAAAGAGTATTCCATGTAATTAAAAAGATTACTAACATGATACATATATTAATTATTTTAAGTGGTGCATTAATTATGTAACTATAATGAAATTTTGATGTCAGCTTTATAAGATTTATATGAGAAACAATTGATTTGAATATGACATTCTTGATCAAATATCGTTACTTTTGCAACAATTAAAACATAGTTCAACAAAAGGAGAAAAATTTAATAACTCACAATTAAGAATGTAAAAAAAATTATTGAAGAATATTGCATTTTTATTTATTAAAATGATATTTGCATTTTTTTTTTTGTTGATACAAGATAGAATTCTACTCTAGCATAATATAAGTGTATATGTGTGTGAAGCTCTCTCCTGGAGACTTGAACTCGGCCCTTGCCCCCTACACTCTACAAGCACTTATACTTGTAGAGTGACCATCGCACCAAGGGTGTGCGGTGGTGATATTTGCATTCTTAGGTAGGCATGAAACATGCCTATTTATATTAGTCTGTATATCATTCAATTTTCAAATTTGTAAATATATATAGTATGATCAAATCACTACATTATTCTTATTGTCTTTCTATTTTGCCTATAAAAATAGAATGCTAAATATTACAAATTCTTACAAGAAATATTATTGAAATATTGAAGGAAACTAATAACAAAATGTACCCCAAAATAGCCTATGATCATATGCTTCTGTTTGGCATTTTAGACTGTATAAGAAAGAGTTTCTAGTTAATCCCTCGCTACTCGCTTTACCTGGTTGCTTAAAAAAGAGTCATTGTTGTATGGTTTAAAGTTTTAATTCTGCCAATAGGTTAATTTGAAAAATTCCAAGGCTTTGGGTGCAAGTATTGGCTAAGTCAAGAATAGTGTTTTTGGTAACAAAATAAAATATTTTCTAGTTATTATAATAAAAATAAAAATTGGGGCATAAGAGAAAAAAAATCAGAGAACATTAATAAGACTGAGATGTTAACAAAATTTGAAAAAAATAAAAACTTATGAATTTGGTATAGATCTGGTACATCTCTCGCACCGCTTTGAATTTAAGAAGCCTACAGTGCAAGAGATTTGCCTAAAGAGACCTTTGGAGGTGCAATTTTTATATAATATGTAGGTAGAGGTGAGGAAAAGTATCCAATGCAATTCGCTAAGATTATGAAAGACATATTGTTATGACAATAGAGCCAAAGAAATGAGAGGCAGTTAAAGAAGCTTCTTTGAGATAGAAATCTCCATTGGTGCTTGATCCTTAGCTAGGAAGGAGTCTTGCTAAGTATCCCAGAAAGAGAAAGATGATGATATAATCGCATCTAGGATAGTGAAAGAAGTTGGAAAGAGAAGTTGACAAAAGACCAATTATTGGTAGGAAAGGGCAACATATTTAATGCAAAGTTCTTGATCATGGAAAGTAAAGGTCTATATATGATGTTTACAAGGGGTAGATATATATCTAGTGTGATAACGGAAAAGCCAATTTTTAGGAAAAAGTGGAAGAAATTTTGACAACCATATTTGGAGGAGATAACTTTGAAGGAGGGCGACACTAAATCAAAACAATGGAAAGAACAAATGAAAGACTAATGA
This sequence comes from Quercus aquifolioides, assembly GCA_019022515.1. Taxonomy (NCBI): domain Eukaryota; kingdom Viridiplantae; phylum Streptophyta; class Magnoliopsida; order Fagales; family Fagaceae; genus Quercus; species Quercus aquifolioides. Next base: position 64,135,436 of record CM032330.1, read on the forward strand.
TGTATCACAACCGTGATCTATCCCTCAACATTTGGTGCCACAAATTGGAGGTTGAAGAATATTAGTTTGTTGATTTTTCCTTGATAATGAATAGAGGTCATACAAATTAAGTGGGAAGATATCAACAATCTTACTATTGAACATATTTTAATATTTTGTTCGTATTTTCCTATTATAGAATTAATGAATTATAATATCTGATATTTAATAATAAAAACATCTCTCAATTTAGTAATAGTTTATTAATAAATAATCTCCTAAACTAGATTTTGACTAAAATTTCTTGTAGTCAAGTAAAAGATTTAGGGTTTGAACTCTGCTTACAACAAAAACTAATGAGTGTTTTTGGTATAATAATAAAAAACAATCATCATGGAGCGGATATAATAGGTTGATTTTTTTTTTTAAAAAATAAAAAAATCTAGATTTTGACAACTATCAAGGGTATGTTCTACACTATAAGAAACCAGAACATAACTAGTAAATTATCCAGGGCATTCTCATTTGAATTTCGTTTCTCTTCCTTACATAAGTCCTTGTAAACTTTAATTAATCATTGTGACACCATCAATATTAAAGAACTTATTCATTTGGAGGAAGGTTTTACATCCCTTGGATTGACTGACTACTCAGTGCAATGTCGCATCCGTTTGTAATTATGTGAGTCATTACTCATTATAGTGTGATATGCTTGCCTCCTGTTATGCTGTGCTAGACATTATTACCTTATGATTTCATTCTTCAAAGTTCAAACTCAGACAAGAGTTGGGGTAATGCATCAACAAGTTCCACTTTCGTATGCATTTTTTATGGGATCAATTAACTCAGAGCCAGTGATGGAGCCAAAAATTTACTATATACTATGTTAACTTCCTACTATGTATAGTAGAATAAATAGTACCACAAAAATTTAAAATGAAAATTAAGTATTTTATAACCCTAATATATGTAATACAATATTATATATATATATATATATATATTACACTTGATAAATTATATAAATATTGACAAAAAAAATTTGGAATTTTCAACTTGTTTTTAATTAATAATATTTAGGCATTAGAAAAGTATAGAAATAAACAATAATTAAAAAGCTAAGGATCTTAATTAAAATTACAAATCATAAAGTGTAAGCACTAAATTAAAACCCTTATTTGTTTATAAGAAAACCAAACTACATTAATCTTAACTTGTTTCATCTTAATATTTTAATTGATTAAAAAATTGATATTTAGAATAAGATTATGAGTCCATGTGTCATTATAACAGAAGGTTTATGACTTACAAAATTTTTTCAACTTTAGGGGGCCATGGGAGGACTCTATCTTTAGTAATTTCATCATTAAGATATAAGATATAAAATTTATAGGAATTAAAAAAAAAAAAATAATAATTTGCCCCCAGTAGATCCACCATTGCTTTGAGCCATCATGGGCATGCCCTTCAGAGGCTAAGAAATTTCACGAGTATCAAGAGAACTTCATCCTAATTAGTTCTTGAAGGGTCTTTGTGACAACTTTGAGTTCATTCGTAAACAGTTACTTCACCTTTCTCTTTTGCCCCAATGAGCTTGTTTAGGAGAAGACTAGTTTACAATTTACATACATATATTGTTCATAGGATAGTCACAATATCTCCACCTGCTCACTCATCCGGGCCTCCTAGACAAAATGGACATATTCCTATGATCCAACTCTAGCACTGATCACCTGTATTACTCTAGCACCTATGATTGTCTCCTTTAGTCCTTTGCAGTTGAGGCCTATTCAAACCTTTGCCTTAGCCAACTTCAACTCCTATTGCCAACACCTCCATTGAAGCCTCTTCTTCCATCAAACCTGCATCCTCAGTAGCTGAACTAGAGACACTTCTCAATCGGGTCTCATTCGGTTCTCAAGGTGCATCCTCTTCTACCCTCTAAATTACTAAACTTGGTTTTTGAACTCTTATTTTTCATACGATGGATTTTGTAAGCTCTAGGCACTTCCTCCTCAACATTAATTCCTATCAACTGCCATAATAGGAGTGCAATTTAAATTGTCGCACAATGAAATCTTCCATGAATGAACCCAATCACATGGAGATCAATTGTCACATTGTTCGTCACTAATTGTTTTAGGGGCACCTTGCAGTTGAATCTATTTCATTTTATGATCAGGTGGCTAACATCTTTACCAAGATTCAAATATTTGGCCGCTTGTATTGAAACTCAAATTGGTCTTTCATGGTGTCTAGATTCAATGTTCTAGTACGACTGTGTGCACTACACCTATACTTTGCACTGAAATTGTACTTTGTACCATTAGACCTTGGACATTAGGCCTATATAAAGAGGGTCTTTCTGTACATCTTAGATGTGTAATAAAAGTAATATAATATATTCATCTTTTCATTTAGAAACTTATTATTATTTTTATAATCTTTTTGGTAAGTAAGATCATTGTTAGAGATATATTAGCCTATTAGCATATGCCCAATTCTAATTCTACTTTGTGTGCAAGCCAAGTCTCTTACTTGTACTAGAAGTCTATTAGTCTAGGGTTTAGTCTATTATATATACACATGTTATGATTCATTGTAACACATGATTTATACTACATTATAATATATTATTGATGTAACCCTTTAGAGTTTCCTCCGTGAATGTAGGCCGTTAGGCTGAACCATGTAATCCTAGTGTGTTATTGTGTTCTATACTTTATGCTTACGCTTCCGCATCCATACTAGCATATTCAACATGCTGTATCAATGCTAATATTTAACATGGTATCAGAGCTACCTTCTTGTGGCCATGGTTTTTGTCATTGTGGTATATTTAAGAGCAATCTTTGTCTTCCTCGGTGTTTTTTCGTTGCGTTCATCTTCTTTGACTTCCTACTGCTACCGTCAAAACTTTCCGGTATAGTCATATGCCACTGTTAGAAGTCGCATCAACACTGCAAGACCATTGCTTTTCTCAAACTACTGTCACAGAACCAAACTTCATTTAAGGGATCTTCTCAACCTTATCAAATCTCAAGATTTTATCAAGTTTCCATCTTGAGTTTGAGATGGGGTGTTAGAGATATATTAGCCTATTAGCATATGCCCAATCCTAATTCTACTTTGTGTGCAAGCCAAGTCTTTTACTTGTACTAGAAGTCTATTAGTCTAGGGTTTAGTCTACTATATATACACATGTTATGATTCATTGTAACACATGATTTATACTACAATATAATATATTATTGATGTAGCCCTTTAGGGTTTCCTCCGTGGATATAGGCCGTTAGGCTGAACCACATAATCTTAGTGTGTTATTGTGTTCTATATTTTATGCTCACGCTTCCGCATCCATACTAATATATTCAACATGGTGTATCAATGCTAATATTTAACAATCATGAATATTAAGTGTGTTTTGAATTTTAGTTAATTTTTCTTCATGAAATCTACGTATTAAAGCATACTTTTGACCCTCAAAGACTAGAGTTATTTTCATTTTGGGCCTTCATGTTTGATTTCGTTTCATATTGGCCATCTCATCTATCTCTGTTAGTAATCTAGTGTTAAGTGTCAGATAGGTGCTTAATAATCTGGCCATTAATTAATTGTTAGACAACTAATTACAAAGATAGATAGCATGACCAATATAAAAACGGAATTAAATATAGAGGGTTAAAATGAAAATTTTAAACGTAAAATATAAAATAAAAACAGTACCAACTTTAAGGACCAAAAATGTATTTTAATAAAATTTACATGAAAGATTTTCTAGTAAAGATGCAAGAGAAAAAGGGTTTTCTAGTTAATCAAATCTACGTACATTGTTGCACTTGTTAGTATTATAGCTTTAAAAGGAATTACTATGCCTATAAAATGTACGGATTAATTAAAATTTATATATAAATAAAAATATAAAATTTATGTAAAATAAAGAAAATATTTTACTAATATCACCCAAATTATCTTAATAATTAGTTAATCACTTGAAATTTTAATAGAATTTTCACTTAGAGTAAGAGTAAATTAATTGTCTTAATAATTAATGAACTACATGAAAAAAATATGTTAATTTTACATGTAATAAGTAGATATATTGAGCCATTTGATATAAGAATGACATGTAGTATGCAAGTTTTACTTTATTAGAACACAATACTATGATATATAATCAAAATAAATTTTAAATTATTTGAAATTTTTTGTACTAGAATTTTAGTTGAAGTAAAAATTTTATATTTGTTTGAAAATTAGATAATAGAGTTTTACCTAGAGTAAATTATCCTAACAATCAATAAGCCACTTGATATATTGGTATTACAATTTAATTTAAGATAAATCATATAAATAATTAATGAGATTATAGCCATTTGACGAAACCACGATTTTTAAGACCCAATTTTATAATATAGTTTATGATTTATGGTATTGCTTAATAATGATTATCTTCGTATTTAGCCCATAATTTCTAATACATTAACCAATGGACATAACCTTTTTGAGATGAAGAAAAGACAGTTGGCCTTGTCTCTTACATATCCTTTCTTCCTACTTGCAGATTTTAAAAGTGGGATCATGGGTGCCCCATCCCCACCTTGCGTCTACTCTTTAAGACGAGAAAACCTTGCTTATGATGTTAGTGGGGGCACTTCGGGTTTGAGATGGGTTGAAAATGTTTATTAATCTTAAGATGACTTCAACATTAATGAGATAAAGATAAAAAATATAAAGGAAAAGTGTGATAGCAAGAGTACTAAGAGAGAAGTTAAGATAAATATTTTGAAGATAGCAATAAAATATGTATAAAAATAAATATTATAATTAGATATGTATAGAAAAAAAAATACACTATATGTATAAATAAGTTAAATGTATGTTAAATAAAATATGTATATATATATACGTTTGGGATGGGGCACTGTAAAACAGAGTTGGGTGAGCAAATCTTGTTCTCATTTTGTCACTTCTTTGGGATAGGGAGAAATCCACACAGGATAGAGTGTGATAGTACTAGTTATGTGGGGTAGGTCATTTTTGTCATCCCTATTTGTGAGCCATTTATTGGTTAGATTAAAGACTCTCCTAGTTGAATTTGTCCAACAGACTACTTGGTTTTCATTATAAATATTAATAAATTTCTATCCTTAAATTTTTTTTTTATGTCATGACAAAGATTGCATTGGACTCAGATCATAACACATGGCAAAAAATAGACATGTGACCAGATCTTGAATGGTCTAGTGCACGAGATTCAAGCCAAAGTCTTATGCTCTCTCTCTCTCTCACTCACACACACACACACACACACACACACACACACACACACACACACACACACACACACACACACACAGCTAGCTGGAAGATTCTTCAAATATATCATACTAGGACTAAGAGGGCATTCACGTACAACAAGGAAAGATAAAAGCGTAGCTAGCCTACTAGAAACACCAAACTGAAAATAAGCATTCTAAAATCGTTAGGAAGCAATCCCCTAATCTTATATATATAATCTCTAATAAATTTCTAAGTAGTACCACTTAAAATCCATTGTTGAGTCCGCTGCTAGTTACATTCTCATCTTGCTGGTTCTGATGGAAATGTTGTTGACGCCTATATGCAGAACTGCTGCTCTCACCCACATCATGTTCTGGCCTATATATCTCTTCATCAATCTCCTCTTTGGCCACTTTTTCAATTCCCATAAACTCCAATGGCCTTAAACATGGCATAAACTGTACTGGCTGCTGTGAAGGTGTAGTGGGTGGAACAACTGAGGGAAGCTTTGAAAGAAGGGCTTCAAGGCTGCTCATGGAAGGTGTTATTTTCAAAGGCAGGTTGTATTGGTCAAAAAATTCGGCTCCTGAAGGTGCAACAGTAGTAGTTGAAGTGCCTTGGAAATGCCATGCTTCTGGGGTGCTGTATCCATCAACTTTGAAAGGGTATGCTGTGGAAGACGGGTGAGGTAAAAGCACACCTGGGATGCTTTCAATGTAGCCGAATTTCTTTCTTAGTAGAACAACGTAGCTCAGGTCTTCAATCACCTTGAATATACCAAGAAAAAGCAATGAAAAGAACTTTGAAGTACATATTATATACAATAAAATAAGTTCAAAAGACCCAACAAATTTCACAAAATTTTTATAACTATTTACGTAGAAGGTTGTGATTAGTGTATAAGTGATGTCAGGGATGATTCTATATAAAAATGATGTTACACTAATCACAATATGTCATTTCAACTAATTGTAAAAAAAAGTTTTATTTGTAACATTGGTCACAATTGTCTGAAAATTGTAACCTAATTGAGAGAGAGAGAGAGAGAGGACCTTGTGAATGGCTCCTAACTGGACAACACCTTCTCTAACTGCAATCAAAGCTATGGTCTGCAATATATACTATTTGAATCAAACCAAGAAAGTAGGTCTACCTTATATACTTTGAGGCTGTCAGTTTTAAATGTAATACCTTTATACCAGATTGGAACTGTGCTTCCCATGTCCTAGGGTGCTGTAAGAATGGAAATGAAACACAACCTTAATATATAACATGAAATAACAAGCTATCTAGTTCAAATATGGCTTGAAATCACAAATTTATGTAAGCTCTAAGGGTAAATAATAAATATATGAAGTACACGCTTACTGAGTCCGCTGAGTTGTGCCATGCTGACAAGAAATTAATTTCTTGGTCACTTGGCTCTTTGTGTATCCACTTGTGACTATGATCTGCAGCTACTTTTCCTATCAAACTGATCCGTGTAACCAAATTAACTCTATTTCTTTCTAAAAGGGTTTTTAGGGCTAATTGAATTGAAGCCAATACCACAAAAGGTATTGAGAATACAATTATTTAGGGAAAAAACTCACTTACCCTTCTCCATAGTTGTAGATCTCATGGGACATCTTGAAAAACAGCTCTGGTTGCAGACCTTGGTATTGTTGAAACTCACAGTTCCCATAAATTGATGAGCCAGGGCAATCTCCTGAATTTATATCAGCTGCTGATGAAGCAGCAAAATTGCAGAAACCATCTTCCCAAACCAATATCCTGACAGTCAAAATATATCATAATAATCCCAAAGAAGCAATATGCACTGCTAGTTATACACAATACAACTTGTTAAAGTAAAGGAAATACCAGTTTCTCCTGTTTCCTCTTGACCTGTCATAAGCTCCTTGTCCATCCCATCTGTTATAGCATGACATTTAAAAATCATATGATTAATCAATATATGCAAGGAATAGATTGATATGATGGCATGAATGTATGTAATTTGTTTTAATATGTGAAAGTATTCTCCCTACTTGGGTGGGGGGTAATTTCTTGGTAGGATCCTCCAGAAGACTGCATAAACCCACTGAGAATTTTCATGGAGGCAAAGACTTCTGAGGGTGTGTTGTAGGAGATGAGTAACAGCTAATGGGTTGAGATGTTCATCCATTGGCTTACAACACTAATACCCTCTCTCTCTCTCTCTCCTATATTAATCTCTATCTTCAAGAGAAGGAAAACCACAACATTCTAGCCTCCTTATATATGAGAGTGTCAACTTAAAAGTCTCAAGTTTATACCTCCACCGAGTCTGAGTAATTATTAAATACTCTTGGACTATAATTGATGCGGTATTTCAAAGTGTATATGTGTGTGCGCGTGCATTATATATATATATTTTTTTGGTTTCCTACAGTATTTTCTCAAAACTTTCAACCAGAGACTAATCACTGTTCACGACGGATGGGCCCATAGCGGGGTAAATTGCTAGCCCAGAGAGTTTTTTCAAAGTGCTGTTGCCCGGACTTGAACTAGGGAGTTTCTAGTCAAACCCAAGACAGCCACTTTGAGGCCAAGTGCCCAACCACTTGGCCAATCCCACTGGGTTGAAGTGCATTATATAACACTTTAAATTTTACCAAATTGATTTTGATTTCACTAAGGCCCCACAAGTTATTTCCCTTCCCGATTCCCAACGATCTCTTTTTCAATCCTCCATTCAAGCCTAGCTACTCTCCCAGTACCAATCTTTTCTTCCCTGCCCTCATACCAATTATGAATTATCAGAGAGAGGACCAAACCTTATTATTCTCAGAATACATCATGAGTATTGAGTAGCTCCATTTCTTCCCAACCCCAATGTACATGCTTTTTTTTTTCTTTTCTTTTCTTTTTTCCATACCATTTTGATTTCTGACACACCAAGGCAGGCATTACCGTTCATTATTTCAGTCCCATGAAAACTTCTTTTCCCCCTCTCCTTCATTTATTTTGCCAATATAAAGAACAAACTGTACAACCACCGGTTTTTATCAGAGCATCTTTAATTATTAATCTGCAGCTACTTAAAGGGAAAAAAAAAAAAAAAAAAAAAACAAACACACACATTTTAGCATTGGAAGGACATATCATGTTTTATTTTTATTTTTATTTTTTTTTAAAAATTTGATAATGTACAACGTGTCACTTTATTCAAATCTTTAATAACGTGAAACTGAATCCAATTATAGATTTGTACTATTTACTTTGAACTATGATAAATGATATCCACACTTGTTTTTTTAAGTGAAATTAATATCCATACTTGGCAAAGTGTCTTGGGGTCCAAGTGTCTAAAAGTATCAGAGTGTGCATTAAGTCCATAAACAATTACATTAACTAATATGTAGTAAATAGTTACTGATCAAAAGAGATATAATTTACACTGACACACCCACATTTTTTTTTTATGGGACTGACACACCCACATTAGTTACTCAAACAAGAAGTGCTTATGCTCAAACCTGCATAAGATTAGCTTAGATACCACATGTCACTTTCAGCTTTGACGCTTATAGGGTATAGACTAAGACTATCCGCGTACGAGGCCAATTTTCATGTGTAGTGTAATAATTAAAAAGAAAAAAAGGGCGTCCGAAGCTTTTGTACAACCAAAAGTCTAAAAGTTTGTGCATGCATAGTGGAAAAACAAAAAAGAAAAAAGAAAAGTGTAAACTCTGCTGTAATGACAAAATAAAAGAGTTTGCTGTCACTTATCTGGATGCCTTCTGTAAGTGTGAATCCAACTATAGAAAATTTTGTTTATAAATTTCTTACAATGTAAATACACACAGGACCTGGTGCACCATAATACCATATTATTGATTGTGTATATGAAAAATGCCAAGCATTTTATTTTATACCTTATCATTGACTATGTGGACAAGCTGTGCCTGCATGTACCTTACAATTTGAATCTTCAGCAGTTTGTTCAAATGGCAACCCCAAACCAATCCAACAAGTCTTTTTTCTTTTCTTTTCTTAAAAAAAAAAAAAAAAAAATTAAAAACCCTAAAATAAAATTGTTTTCATGAATGGTTTGTGTATGTGTGTGTGTGTGTGTGTGAGAGAGAGAGAGAGACAGAGCACAAACATGCATATAGTTTGCATTGCAATCAACAAGGACCCCTAGCTAGAAGAGCTAGAGCACAATAATTACATTACTCTTAACTGACTTTTTGACTGATGCAACTCTAGCTTCTCTTATATGGATGGAGAAATATAGGTGCAAAGTACCTCTACTATATATGGTTAATGGTTTTACTCATAAAAATGTAATATTTAGTGTATTTTATATGACAAACTTACACCTTTGGCATACATGCACAGACAAACACAAACAGAAAGGTGGGTGAATATATGCATAAAACCCACAATATAGTTCAAAGATCATATTTTGAGAACTAAGGGATCAAGTATGATATGATATTTAGGTTTTAAGGCTGAGAGAGAGAGAGAGAGAGAGAGACTGTGAGTGAGTCTATGATGACTAACAGGAGATTCTAGTGCTTTCATTTCCCCACCCTGACACCCAGAAAGTTTGACAGATCATTGTGCATGCTCTATCTTTGACCGTCTCTTAACAAATATTGTCCTCTCAATAGCAATATGTACAGTAAATGAATTAATATTTCTATGTGCACCGGCATTTGCCACCTTCAATTTTTGATAGTGACAGACCTTGCTATTCTATTACACTTTGGCTTCTTCTTTTGAAGGCAACCCCATTGTGTGTCCTTGTCTGTGTGTGACTGTGTGAGAGAGAAACAGACTCAGAATTATAAATGGGGTTCTCTATTATTTTACACTTATAGTATACATTGTATATGGCAGAGTAAAACTGTAAAAATAAAATGAACTAGCGACAAATTCTGATAGTATAGTGATGTGAGCTAAAAGAAGAGCGTTGGAGCTAGAACTGGATGGGGTTTGGATTTTCTTGATGGTGGCAATGGTAGTAGTGGTAGACATATATATTTTATGTTGGATTTTTGTTCTGTTTTAATAACACTTCCAAAACTTTTTTTTTTTTTTAATATATTTGTGATGGAATTGGAAAGAAGTTGGTATGGGAGGAAAGAATGGCACAAGAGTCTTGGTCAAGATAACAGGTGTTGAACAATGCCCCATCCCTTTCTTGCAATAAAGGAAGTGGGAATCTCTGCTCTTCCCATCCTTCCCAAAGTCCCATTTGATATTCAAAATTCTTCAAATCTAAGAAAGAACCAAATGAAATTGATTTTATTGAAAAAAGTATGTCTTTATGGTATGTATTGTGGCTTTAAATTAAGATGGTGTAATCAGACAATAAAACAACTTATGTACTAATGCATGGTGCAAAGCAGGCAAATATCCCTCCCCAAAATATAAAAGCAAATCTATTTATAATATTTTATGAAAAGAGCAATATTAATCATACAATTTTTGTTTCATAATAACTTGTTAAATTGGAAAGTTTGTGATTGAAACAATATTATTTAATTTGAGTCTACCATTAATTAGGATCCTCCACAACTGAAATGGGTCTATTACAAATCATAAGATATTTCTAGGACACAATTTTTTTCATAACTTGTTAAGTTAACAAGTTGTAATTAGAATGACATATTTTTCATCTGATTGATATCACTTTCATTTATATTAGGATCATCTATATTTGAATTAGATCTATCGCATGGTTTATATTAAATATTATAAATTTAAAAGTGTATCTAGTGATACATCATTTAAAATTTTAATTTATGTAGTACTTTGTACACTGTTATGTCTAGGAAAAAAAATTCTTTACCGTTAAATTGACCCTCTCAATTTCAAAGAAAATGAAGAGGATTATGTTCTTTTTATGTATGGCTAATTCCAACAACTCCTGTGAGTAGTTATGAAATATTGTGTGGCTATAAATTTATTGTTACATGTTGGCATAAGTGCAAAGAAAGGGAGGAGAGTCTAAATTTAATATTATTTTGGAATGTTTAAAATTGTATTATATTGAAATGAGACGTAGGGTTAGATTGCCACTTTTGTCTTAAGGAAACACAAACACAAACTACAGCTCAGTTACCTGGTTTTGTTTGAAATGGTTGGTGATTAGGTATCTGTGTGATGTCCCAAGATCTAAAATTCAGTGTTTCTTGGAGTTAATGAAATATATCTTATCCATGTAGCAAAAAAATGATTTGTTTTCATCAATATAAATTGGGATCCACATTGTCCAATGGCAAATGATGTACTCCATTTTGTTTACTAAGTCATGCATGCATGCATACTTAAAATCATATTTATGCATGTCATGGAATCATGCATGCATGTGTAAGCACTTAATGCATGCTGGACATGGCTAACAAAGAATAGAAGGGTGTAAGTATTATTTTTTAAAAAATAGATGACGTTTGCTTTTATGTTTGGCTCAAGTTGTGTATATATATGATATGCTGGCCTTATTTTTGTTTGTACAAGTTGTGGGTTGTGTTACATAAAAAGTGAAAAGGCACTATAGAAAAGAGCTGGATGCCACGACTTTCCAAGAATCTAGCTAGCTCTCACCAGTCACCAATAACAAGTGTAGGGTAAGGTTGGAAAAGAAATGCAATGGAAAAATAAATAAATCATAGAGATTTTGAACTTACAATACAAAATGGCCTACAGCACGTTTTCCATGATTGGATTTGGGATGCCCTAGAGTACTAAAACTACAATTTCATTGTGGGAAGAGAGAGTGCCTTAAAAAATTGAGAAGAAAAGTATCCTGAAGAAGGGTTTTGGGTTTAGCTAGCCTTTGGGGGTGTGGGTGAGAGAAGTGGTCAAATGCCTCAAATCAAAACACTGCAAAAAAAATTTGGTTACATAAAAAACTGCAATGCATCACGTGAAGGCGTTGCTGCTTGTCACAATCTTAGCCAAAAAAAGCTTGTGTACCCATCCAAAACCCAAAAGAAAAGGGGAAAAAAAAGAAGGGAAAGAAAGAAAGACCTTTTAATTCACTTTTCAATTTTTATTTTATTTTATTTTAAATTAATGATATAAATATGTAAAAAATCTGAGTATTTGGAAAAATATCTAGGCACACTTTCTAAATAAAACCTTGCTCTTATTGAATGAAAAACAGAGAAATGAAAGTGATAAGTTACAAGATACAACCTTTACGCTATATATACAACTAATAACCGGCAAAATATGCCAAATATCATTTAAAAGAAAAAAAAAATTAGGAAAGTAGCACACGGACGAAGTTAATTAGTTAAGTAGACAGTTTTTAGAACTCGAGTTTGGGTTAGAACTCGAGTTTGACAAACTCGAGTTCCAATTAGTGTTGGTGCATATTGCTTGGAACTCGAGTTTGTCAAACTCGAGTTCCAGCTCAAACTCAAATTTGACAAACTCAAGTTTTAAAAACAGTCTACTTAACTAATTAATTTTAGCCGTATGCTATTCACCATTTTTTTTTTTCTAAAATGGTACTATTCAACAAATTTTGCCCTAATAACCAATAAACTAACAACACGAGTCCATGATTAACAAACTAAAACAGGGAAAGAAATCTGCTAAGTGAGACGACATCGTTTGCATCAAGTCATTGTGGAAGGAGTAGCAAAATGGCATCGTATCCATTAAGTTCAACAACTCATCATTTACACAAAACACTGTCGTATCTTGAGCTTCATTTAGTTGCAACTGAAACGATCCCGTTTTGCTTAGTTGTGCTTCTTTCTTATTTTCAACAAAATACAATAAAATTTTTAATTTTTTTCACAATTTTTTTAGATATCAAATTGTGATTAGTTACATGACCACCCCTAATATGGGCTTTAGCGTACATCAAGTACAACTTACTAATTCAATAATTATAAACAAAATACTAATTCAATAATTATAAACAAAATAAAGAGATTGTCATTTAATTTAGATCTATGTTTCTTTCCTTTTCTCTTTCAAATTATACAAAAACATGAGTAAACCTTGACTCCCACATCACCTCAAATTTTCCAAGTCATCAATGTAGCAAAAAGGCTCCCCACATTACCTCGACATGGGGATAACTTCAACCTGTCAAGAAAAATGATGGCTGCTCTTTCAAACTGGGCCATCATTAGGATTACCAAACTTTTATTTAGTACTAATGGGATACGGCTCGGTGGGAGGTCCCATGCACACAATAATTAATCATTCATTGAATATGGATCTACATGTTGAGCATACAAATATGAGTGAAATTGGATACTTCTAATGTGTTCTGATGATACCTTTCCTATGACAATCCAAGTTCATGATGCAATTCTCCTCTTATCAACTATCATGAGAACATGACTTTGGATAGAATATAATGACAAAAAAGAACATATTATCGACCTTGATTAGTCTGATGAAAATCTATGGTCCATCTCAAAATTTTGAAACTAAGATCTGGTTCTTGTTACATAATCAAAGGAATTAAGATACCTAGTTTGGCTTCCATGTTGTCAAATATTAGAGGCTATTAATCGAACTCTCAAGATGATGCACTAGCTTATTAAGGGCCAATCTATTAAACAATCCAGATCAGATGAGGATCCACTGGCTACCCTTGTTGTGGACACAGATTTTCAACACAAACTCCACTATAAGGCTTAGAAATATTTCCCCTCACTCAAAAAGAAAAAAGAAAAAAATCTCCATATCTTCATCAACACCAGTTCACTATCGTCATCCATCGACATCATAAATAAAGTAGATAGACCCTTAGAAAACAAGGATGCAATTAGTTATTCTGGTCCACTTTCTTGCTGTACGTAATCATATCCTTAAACCTAAGGTTTGTCTAGCTACATTATTTGCGTGTACCATATGCATGCAACTTCTATTACTATTGAATGGACTCATTTAATATGGATTATAGCTTATAGATTTTTGTTTGAGACTGTCCTTAAAGATAAGGTGTATTTAATATCTTGCTATATGATATTTTTATATATGTTAAGAAAAAAGTTAAACTATGTACAAATATTAGGAGAAAGACACACAACTACAATAAATTTGTGTGTGCAAACCAATAAATTTGTTACGAAGTTTTTATTTTTTATTTATTTTTATTTTTTCAAATAAAAGAGGACCAGTCCCTAATTATGTGACAAAACATCTTGTCACAAACATAAAGACAATTTGAAAGTAGGTTGTGTTTCGGAAACCAAAAATAAATCCAACCTTAAAGCTTAAATGCAAGCCTTGATGGAAACATGCAAAACGGATTACTAATTTGTCTCTCATTTGGGCTTAAGTTGACACTTAGATAAGACTCATGATTAGATGATTATATATATTACGCAGACACATACATCTAATCATGAGGGGGTTGTGTTTCAAAAACCAATTTTAAAGCTCAAATATACAAGACTTGATGTGGCTTCTTAATTTGTCTCTCATTTGGGCATAAGTTGGCAATTAGATTAGAATCATGATTAGCTATGACAATATATATATACACACAAGTATATAGAGATATATATTGTTAGCCAGGTGAGATAGCTATGATTGCAACACTTGGGTGGGGTGGGGGGAAGCTTTTGATGATGCTGGCTTCCTTAGCCAACAGAACACTGAAAGTGACTCACAATCTTAGAGAGATGGAACAGGCATCTCAGCTATGTGGTTGAGGACAACATGACTGAGATATGTGGGGTACCATGAGATAGAGACATTTGATCTAATCACGCTGCATAAAGTGGCCCTCCCCTTTTCTTCTGTTGAGAGAAAGAGAGAGAGATGCTAAGTGCTAACAAATCAAAGACACTTCGGATCTTCGCCCTAGCTACCAACCATAGTATATGTCTAAAAACTTTTACAATTATTGTCATAATTTTCTTTCACGACTTTAGCCAACAAAATAATTAATTAGTGCTATTCCTTACTGTCAAACATTAGGAATAATAATTTGATATTGTATTTCAAACCCCCCCCCCCCCCCTCCCAAAAGAAAAAAAGGTTTAGTTGTGCCTTATTTTTTAAATTATTCTTCAATTATAATGCCTATTATAAACTTCAAAGCCTAAACTATCGTTAATAAGAACTTTACCACCTACCCTTGGGATTTATGATAAATTCAAAGGGAAAAAAAAAAAAAAAGAAGCATGTCTAACATAAATTTGAATTTTCCATTAAATTTTGACTAACAATTCTAATAATGACATATTGGCATAATTAATCTTATCTCTTGTATTCAATTCTTCATACTTTTGAATTACTGAAACACTTATCTACACGTTATTATGTTCTAAATATAATACATACAACATTCAACAAATTGAGTGTGTGACAAATTAATCTAAACACTATGGGCTTCAATTTGGTATAAAATCCTATCAACCTTAGGGCTATAAACAAGACGAGCCGAGTTGAGTATTAAAAGTTCATATTTATTTATTTAATTTTATTTTGAACACAAGTCAAGCTCGAGCACATCACAAAACAAGATTACATGTTCAAATTTGGTTCATTTACTTGCCGAGCAAGTTCGAGCTTGTTCGCGAGTTATTTGATTAACTTATTTTTTTTCCTATATATAGTAAAACTACGACTAAAATAATTTTATTCCTTTGCAAAATTAAAAATCTTTACTACAAATGGATTGTTTATGTTATGAATAACCTATAAATAATAATTTTATATCATATGAACTAATTTTTAAACTTATATAACCCAATTGCAAATCTATACAAATAAATTTTAGACAAGAATTCATATAAATATATAGTATTATATATATAGTTAATTCAAGCCCTAATGGTCACAAACTTGTTTGAGAATATATTAATATTAGAGCTTGACTCGTTTAATAATCGAGCCTAAAGATGAGCTTGAGCCTGACTTGTTTACTAAATAAACAAACATTAACAAGCTTTTTCTCGAGTTATTCATAAACAGCTTGATTTATTTATGGCCCTAATAAACCCTCATGGCTTCCAATTCCTCTTCCTCTTCTCCTTCATCTTCTTCCACTCTTCTGCCAACTGATACTTTACCACAGATTACCTGTGTTCCTTCACTGTTAAATGCCGGTAACTTTTTATCCATCAAGCTTACCAACAAAAATTACATTTAATGGAAGACTCAACTTGTTCCATATCTCAAAGGTCAAAACCTTTTCAATTTCATTGATGGCTCCAACCCATGTCCATGCACCTTCTACGATATATGTCAATCACATCATGACTTCGAATCCTTCATCACTTGGACTCATCATTGGTCTCACGGTCTCAAGATACTTGAGCTATTCTTGAATCCTCACTTACCTTTGCTTCCTATATCTTTATATTTGAAATCCATATGCAACTTAAAGGCCTCTAATAGGGTGATCTCTCTATCACACAATTATATCATGTAAAACATAATCCCTCGCTAATGAACTCACTACAGCAGTGAATTATTCTCTACTAAGTACTTAACATTTGTGTCTTCAAAGGCTTCAAGTCCAACTTTCCTGTTTTAGTAACCACCTTGGTTACTTGGTTGAATGCTAACTAGACACACATGATTATGATTAAATAATTATGATTGCTCCCCTCAAGGATTAATTATGATTGACGACATGTCATGATCCCATTGGTCTATGTTTAGGAAAATGGTTCATCATCAAGCATAAGATTCTTTATGTACGTAATAATACAAACAGATTAACCTAGTTATTTAGCCAAGTGATTAACTTAGGTAAATTATTCAGATCTAGGTTAACACAGATAAATCATATCACTGAAACAGTGCAGAAAATAAAGAATACAACGATATGATAACCCAGGAAAATCAAACCGGTAAAAAATCTGGAGAGGATTTAACCTAGCTATCCTCAAGATAAAACAGATTCACTATGAAAGAATTGAAATTTTATAATAGCGACTTAGACCACTAACATCCTATTACTACCTCGAGTAGAAAACTTACTACCACGACTACGTGACAGCTCCGAGTCCACAGACTACTTCTTTCTTGGATTCACAGCAACCATAAGTACTCCCGCTTATGTTTGTGGGGGCCTTTTTTGTTGTGTGTTGGGCTAGGCTGCCTACCGTGGTAGTAGGCTCGAGTATTCTGAGTAAGGAAGTTGAGACCGGTCCAACTGGAACTCAACTTGGGCCGGCTTGTGCGCAAACGTTGAGTCCAAGTCCAAGGAAAGATGCTGCGAAGTGGGCTTATCCCCTGTTTCTGCCGCAGGAACTTTTCTCCAGTTTTTGCCGCAGGATTGACTTTTCTGCTATGCAACAAGTCTTTCTACCGTGCAGTAAAACCGTCTGCCGTGCAATAAAAGTTTCTGCTATGCAGTGAAGCTGCCTACTGTGCAATAAAGCTGTCTGCCGTGCTTTAAAGCTGTCTGCCGTAAAGCCTCCTATCGTAAAGCCTTCTGTTGTGCAACAAAACTTCCTGCCGTGCATTAAAGCTCTCTACCATAAAGCCTTATGCCGTGCAATGAAGCCGTCTGCCGTGCAATAAAAGTTTCTGCTATGCAGTGAAGCTGCCTGCCGTGCTTTAAAGCCTTCTACAATGTGAATGACCATTTTCGTTTTTTCCGCAGAAACTCTTTTCTACTTCCTGCGCATAAACAAATCTAAAACCAAAGAAAATACCCATCAAACAAATGTTAGTTTAAATGGGTTAGCATATTCTCAAATATATACATACATATATAAGTATATATACTTATACATATTCACATATACATATATAAAATATATATTGCAGAACATGAGAAACAGGGTATATGTATATATATACTTACGGCAGGATAATGGTTAGTTTGTGTCAAAAGCAAAATACGTAATAACAAATAGATAAGAAAGTTTCGGCAGGAAATGATTAGCTTGTATAATAATTAACACGGTAAATATAATGAAAATGTGCTACGGCAGAATAACAGATACAGCAAGTAAAGACACCGCAGCAGGACAACTGATGCGGCAGACGTGATAAAAACGTGCTACGGCAGGATGACTAAATATGACGGATATAAGTTGAAAATCAAATATATTTGCAATCAAAATTAAGTATTAAATCTGCCCATAAGATAAGTAAACCAAGAAGGAACCCAAACTCCAACTTCAACAACCTTATCATGGGTTTTTGCCGTAAAAGTTGTTCATTTTGGAGAATAGGCCTAAATGGCTACTAGCTATTACTTTTGGAGATTTCAAAGAGTGGGTTTGCTAAGAGGGAGGGAAAAGATGGTCTATTGATGCATGCCCCTATTCCTACCGCGTTTTCTCTCTTCTTTTTCTTTCTTTCTTTCTTTCTTTTTCTCCCATTTGGGTGTTTTTCTTCTTCCCCTGTTTTTTACTATTTCCCCTGGTTTTTCCTCCACTTCGGTCCCCCCTTTTTCTGCCGTGGCTATCTCTCTTTTATAGTGAGCTAATTCAATGGGATTTCTCCCTTTTACCCCTAGGGCTTCACCAACTGTTTTTGGTTTGTTGTGGGCATCATTTTAAGATTACCCATCCACCCATTGGTTGCCCCTGTCATTGCTCAGAATACATCAGCTGCACCATTACTTATTCCACAACAAAATTCCATTTTGTTTGTTCCTGCCGTATACCTCTACCTCACTACCTAGCTCTATGGCATGCATCAGTGGTCCCAACCATTTATTACTTCTTTTTGGGTAAGATATCATCCCAGCAGGATATGTTCCCAAAAGAAGTCATGGCAGGAAACCAAATATAGACCCCCTTTTCCCCCCACCACCAAACCACGCCCTCTGAATCTCTTTGACCGTGGGCCCACCTCCCTTGTATTGGCTGGGTACAGGTTGGTGGTGCCCCGGACCTTCTGTTCTTGCTCCACTGTCTTTTGTTTTTGTCTCCCACGCCATTCCTACCGCAACAGATTAGCCCTGTTTCGTCTGCTGCGTGTTTTTGTCTTATTTCTTCACACGTTTCCTGCTGCATTTGTCATTTCCTTTAGTTTGACTCTTCCTTCACGCAATTCCTGCTGCTAACACTTCCTGCTGCTCCTTGTTTCCTTCCATCGTTCTTTTTCATATCAGTTCTCATGCTTCTCTTTTTTATACAAAAGGATTTGGGCCTTTGTGGGCCAAATAATGTTGACTGGATCAAAAGGGCGTTGGACCCAATTTATCTTCATCTGCCGAAGCCATCCTGCCAAAGAACTGTATTCTGTGGCAGACTTGTATTCTGCGGCAGACAGACTTGTATTCTGCGGCAGACAGACTTGTATTTTGCTGCAAATTTTCATTTTGCCGTAGATTGCTTTCACTTACACTTCTTTCTTTAGACCCTTCTTGTTCTTTGGTCTTCTTAGTAGGCATTTGGGCCTTACTCTTCATTGGACTTTCTTCCTCATAAGCCTTTGGGTACAAATTTGCAAAAATGGGCATCAACAATGTTTTTCTTTAAGCTCTTTATGCAGCAACTAAAATGATCACCAAGCTCTCGATATCAATCTTGAGATTGGAAACCCTAAGTATGTATGAAGGCAAACATCTCTAGATCTCACAAGAGATTCACACACATAGCATAAACAACAACTTTAGAGAGTTTTTGGGTACAAAACCCTAGATCTATAAAAAAGGCACAAGATGCACTCTAATCTCTCTAAAAGTTTATAAAAACGTCCTCAGGGTTTTCTTTATATACTAGGAGCGTTTTACTTGAAACCCAATACATTTAGTAGAGTTTGGGTTGAATTGAAATTTTGCAGAAAAATAAATCTGCACGTGGTTCGATCGATCGAGTCTAATTTTCGATCGATTGAGCCTTGCAGATTTAGTCCAATAAATTTTGCAATCACTCGATTCCAATTTTACAAATAAACATACTTTGAGCAAGCCTAAATCTAGACTAAATGTTTTGATCATGGTTTACCAACATAATACAAATTAAAGTTCTAATACATTAGTTCCTAAAATCTTAGAACCTAACACTTTAATACTAATGGATAAATAGTCTAATTTTGTGTTCTATTAAATAACCTAGAAATATTTTTTTTTAATTGAATCCAAGACTTCCAAAGTATACATTAGTGTTATTTAACCCTAAAACAACTAAATTTTTGGTGCTAAAGTTGGATGATAATAAAAAATCAATCAAGTAAAAAAATAAAAATTACAAAATCGCTACAGGCAAAATTGGACTCTTTGAGTCAAAGTTCTGTTCAGTAATTTGACCATTTCCCCAAGTGTCAATTGACACTCAGGGGGAGGAAATCGGCACTTCAATGCCTAGACCCAAAAATTTGGCCTCCAACCTTTTTTTTTATTTATTTTTTATTTTTTAATTTATTATGATTTCAACTCTTATTTGATGAATTTCTGAAAGATAATTCCCAAATTTTAAGTCTTGAAGAGTTTGAGACTCGCTCAAACTACCAACCAAGGCCTTCCTCACTCTATAAATATAAGAGGGGTTCACATTCAGAAAGCACATTTAATTCACTAGAGATTTCTAGAAAGCTTTTGAGAAGTTTATAAGGTGGCTGCTAATTTGTTCAATTCGTGACCTACCACTCAATCACACTAAAATCTTTGCTCTCCAAGCCCCTAAAACATCTTGAAACTCTTCCGAAATCTTCCCAAACACAAATCTTTAGTGTTAGAATCATCTTGAAGTTTTAGTGCTTTCAAATCAATAGAAAACATGTTTTTCTTTGTTTAATGGGCTAATTAAGACAAAACAAAAATACTAGATTAGAATTAGGATTTTTATGCTTAAAAAATCTTTTCAAAACCCTAGATGAGATCTTATTTTATTGAGAATAACTTTTTTTTTTTTTTTTGGTTTATGGCATGTTTGGATGAATGGATTACATTACATGATGGTGACCACCATGTTTTAGAGAAGATCGATTGGATAAGGTGAAATAGGTGTCTAACACCTTCACATTCCATAACTTAGCTTAACATTTATAAGTCTGATTTATCCTTATTTCCAACGAACCATGTAAGTTTACATATACATTCTTCCGTTGTTGCTCATCTCATTGCTACCAAAAGGATACTACGTTATATTCGCGACACTATATATAACTCATGACATCCTTTTTCAACCTAGTCCCATTTGCCTTACTATATTGATCGATGCAAATTGGGTTGGGGGAACCTATTTGGTCGAAGATCCATTAGAGTAAGTGCACGTTGTGGATGAGGTACTACAAATACAGGAGTTGTTGTGGCATGGATGTATTCTGTAATCAGATATACTCTCAATGAAATATTCTAGTCTTTCCTCTCATTATGCAATTTTATCTTCAACCTATCTTTTTTGTTAGATAGCTTGTTACTTTCTTCATCGAATTCTTTCTTGATAATTGAAATCCTTTCCATTAAAACATAATCTAAGCTCGTGTTAAAAAAGAAAACTTCAACCTACTAATACTCATTAGTTTATACTCAATGAACCGTTACCCAACACGTTTTTGGTATCGAATTGCTGATGAGGTATGACAATTGACAACATGTTTGTTGCATCTTCACAATATAAACATTGTACATGCGTGAATGATTACTACATGTTGTAGTAGTACGATCTTTCAGATTGTACGTTGTACGTACCTGCATATATTTACCAAGTAGGTCCCTAAGTTTGTAGGGCATGCATGGCCCAAAACACATAAGAACTCATCCCCTCAATCAATTCGATTCCCCTACTTCATGTCCAATTTATGGAATTGTTTCTGTTTTGTCACGGACTATATATATATATCTTATATGTATCTCTTTTATACGTACACTACAGAGATCTGTTATATAGTACTGATGCGAAAGATACGACCTCGTTTTAGCAGACTCTATAGAACTATAGGAGTACACGGTACATTTATTTAAAAAAATACAATAGTTTTATTATATATATATAAAAAAAAAAGAAGATTACTGTTGAATTGGGACCAATTTCAGTGCCAAGGTACAGTGGGGAAAAAGTAAATTTCAGGCCATGCAGATACAGTGAAAAGAATGGACCAGTATTATAAATCCAATATTTTTAATTTGTACATACAGAGCTGCACTCAATTAAAGCATTAATAGATAAGTCAGTGGGGGCAACTTTAACAGAAATTCATAAATGGTTTTGAATGACTCTATGAAGCCAGCTTATTAGGCTTTGGTTCGCGAGCTGGTATATGGTGTACCCGGCATATATGTCGGGTCACTCACATAGTGACAGGTCCCATATACTTTGAGGCTCGTGTATGTGTGAAAGACTCAGCATATATGCCGGGTACAACATATAATTTTTGCTGGCTCATAACAAAAATAAAATATTGACCACCATATATTTTACCTGCCGTCAGTACTATATCTACTAAAACATCATGATTTTTCTCTGTCTCAATGAGCATAGGAAAACTATTTCAATCAGAGAATCAGAAGGTATATACCTACAATTTCTCATAAATGGTTATTGGTTAATCAATGGCTAAACGCTGCTCACATAAAATAAATAGGGAGAAGTACATAAAAGCTAGTGTGACTTTTCCATCAATTAGAGATTGATAATTAATCTAGAGATATAACAATTTGTTAAAATGGTCGATTATGAATTATAAGAGAAAAAGTAATGAGTTAATGTAAAAATAATTGTTCAAGTTATGACAAAAAGTATCTCTGTGGACTTTGTTTTTCCATAAAACATTAAGTCCTCTTAAATTTTGAATATAAAACTTTTTTTGAGAAACAAATACACACATAAGAGAGAAGGAAATGGGTTATAATACAAAGGCACATCATAACTCCACTTAAAACTGAGTTGTGTGTGATATATTTTTATAAATAAACTAATAAACATTAGTGATAATAAATGGTGAGTTATTCATGTGATAATATGTGTCTATATGTGTGTATATTTTCACATAAACTATACCATAAATAGATTTGTGTTAAACTAAAAAAAACCCTAAAACATTGTTACAAAATAAAGGTTTACACATAAACATAAATAATATTATACGGGAATTTTGTGTATTTTTCACAAATAAATAAGTTGGCGCAATCGGCATTTTTTTTTTTCTCGTTCTATTTTCAATTCAAACCGATGCAATTGCTCCATCTTATCATTAAAAAAAAAAAAAAAAAAACCCCATATACACACAGAACTCAATATTAATCTGGTATCATTTCAAGTGTAGAAATCTTGAACTTCAAGTTGTGTAAGAGAAATGCAACGAATTTGGAACCCAGCCAAGCGTTAAGGGCACTATCAAAGACAAAGGGTCCACTAGAGGAAATAGTAAACGAAGCATGTCAAATTGAGAGGGAGGGGGGGCCCTGACTTTGCACACTCCTTTTCTTGTTTTCCCAGTCAGCTTTTCTTTCTTTATTTTGCAGTAGTCAGTGAAGTGGGACGTACTTGGTACTAGCAGCCAATGGGTTGCAATGACTAGTCCCTCTCCTTGCCTCTGCTCCCCCACATCAAAGGAGAGAGAGGTAATATACCTCCATGTACTTGTTAAAGGGGTACCCCTCTGAAGGGACAGCAGCATCTTCTTCATTAGCCTCTTGGCATGTGATCTCCACGTGTTTATGAAACGTGTTGGGGCTTGATTGGCAATCACTGCATTAAAAATAAAATTAAAAATTAAAAAACTTGCAATTTTTGTATTAGGCATATAATTTTTTTTGAGAAAGGTATTAGGCATATAATTGAGGTAATGAAAAGTGTTGGTATATCACAGTTCAACCCCCCACGATTGCTCTAAAAAGAGGCTAGCGGGATGTGATGTTGATGGATATCGTAAAATGCTTGAGTGTTTTTTTTTTTTTTTTTCTCATTATTAATTGATTTTGAGGAGGAGTGGTATAGTTCATCGATCGACAAAAAGGTGTGTAGCTTATTATGACAAATGAGAATGTGTTCGTTGTCTTCCATTTAGTCCTTGTTTCTTTCACTTTTGGAATTTAGACCGACAACCAAGTCTTAGACACACTCCTCTTATCATCTAATCCCAATTATGTTTGGAATGACATTAATGCTAATGCTCAAGTTATTACACTCAATCATTGCACTTAATATGATTGCTCCCATATCTTTCCAATCCTTCATAATATTAAGAATTTTGCAAATTGGCAGTCCAGCGTAACGTAGTAGAAGAATATTTTGGATAAATGACATTAGATTAGGACCATAGTTACAACACCATAAACAAGGTTTTGTTGCATTAACTAATTTTGTTTTACATTGATGGATGTCAAAGATATTGAATAGTATGTACAAACTTCAGGCATAGCATAGCCGCATAGGTATATATTTTCGTGCAGTTAGTTACATTCCAGTAAACTTTATTGAATAAAAAAGATGTGAGTCATCTTAGCAACCAATATTTGAAGCCTTAAACTATGGGGTCAATCTCAATCTCTATTTCTCTCAATTTGAATTAAAATTTTCAACTGGAATTTTTTTTTTTTTTTTTTTCCAAATTTTGTGCCCAGTCTTACTGTTATTATTATTATTATTTTATGGTTTACTTGGGTTGATCTCATCACACAAACAATATTGCTAAAAGTAGAGTGATGAAAATAAAAAACACAACAATATGTTTACAATGTGAAAAACCAACAGCAGCCGCCAATGGAAAAAAAAAAAAAAAAAATACACTGAGGACCTAGCCACTAACCCCAAGGATCAAAATTTACTATGTAAAATTAAAGTGTTTACAATAGATATTAACCTTAATCACTATTGCTACCTTTCCTTTGGTAGATACTTAGTCACGTGACTACACGCAGCTCTTAATCTCATTGGAATCTTTTACTCTGGATTTTGTTGACACAAACTCCTCATTTACAACTTCAAATTAATACCACCTAGAAGATATTTTCAAGGCAACTTGATTGTATAGGCTCCGTTGTTTCAAGGTCCTAGATCACAAATATCATAAACAAACTAGTATAGATCTTTCATGAAAGCACAAGGATTGAGGTTGGATTTTCTCTCTGAATAGCACCAATTTTCTGCCTCTATAACCCTTAAAATCATGCTTAAATTCTGTTTAAAACAGGGTTAAAACACTGTCTGAAATAAAGTTCGAAATAGAATAGGCTTTTATTTCTCGAAGTTTCACTTGAGTGGGGCGAATGAGTCACTTGAGTACACCTTTTTATCTTTGCTTGAGTAGTTTTAACCTCCACTTGAGCGGACTTCTTCCAGCAACAATTCTTCAAACTTTCTTTCACATTCTTCAACTTATTTTACATCAAATAAAATACATCAAGAATTTAATACAATTCATGTAATGACCCAACACTAAAAAACCTAATACAATTAACCTAACATCTATTTCTACAATTAATCAATCACAATCACAAAAAAAAAGAAAAAAAGAAAAAAAAAAAGCAACACACATTTTCAACCTCCCTGAACTCAACAAGATATACATCAACCAATTCTCTCTCATGAGATCATTTTGGTCCATGCAGTGTAGTCTAGTGAGGGAAGAGAATAATGGGCTTTGGAATTTTTTCGGGTTCTTGGCTTAGTGTAGTATGGTGGGTTTTTTTAGCCCATTAATAAGTACATGCCAAAAATGTCCCTAAAGTGAACACTAATCAATCATGGGGGACATTGCTTGATTTAAGAAATTTAGGGGGTAGATTGAGTTTGACCCTTTAGTTTGGGGAGTGGGAACTTGCAATTAACCCTTGAATAAGAATGAGGGGGTCAAAGATAAAATTTTAACTAATGTAAAGAGTAAAAAGTAAAAAGGTTGTATAAGAATATAAATTATTTAGGAGGTATCTATATATATATATATATTGAAAACTTTAGATAAATATAAGGGAAAAAATTGATTTTTTGGAAAGCTTGGTGCTCTGTGGCTCAGCTCATTGCCATCTAATCGTTCATCAATCGCTAATCATCCTGTCTATTCACATTTCCATTCTCCTGATAGACATCAACAAAGTCAAGGAAATACAAACACTTTGGTTTTCTTATTTCAGGCCAATCTTATTGCCAAGTTGCTCAAGAACAACCTAATTGATGCTTGATGGGACCAGCCTACATTATTGATGAGGTACATATTAAGAGTGTGTTAGCTTATAAGTTCAGCTTTTTAACTTTTAATTTTTATGTACAATTTTTTAAAACTTCACTTTTCTAGCATTTTCTCACTTTTTCAAAAATTTGCAAAGTATAAGTATACTTTAACATACTTTAATTCAACAAATTTTTTTTAGCAAAAAACTATATAAACTGTTTCCAAATAGACAATAAGGACGTCAGCTCAAAAAATTCTACACATTAAAGTAAAATGGGGCATGTGGTTCTGGTCTCTGAATTAACCTGCCCTCCAGTAGTCTTACTCTTACATGATTTATTTCTAGAAGTCTTACATGAATTTGATGTCACCAAACCTACATGAAACATATGATTGGACTCACCAGAAAGAGTGCCTTCCAGAAGATGAAGATCACAGTGTGGAAAAGATTTATGATTTTAAGACTTCTAAACAATCAGTTGGACAAAGGCCTTTTGTTTCTTGGGCTAGGTGGAGAAAGGCTTGGATAATGGAGCAAACATCTTCCAAATCTGTGGATAGATGAGCTGTCTCAAAAATTGAGAATAGAACAGCTGTGGCTAGGAAGCATGGATACGGTGACACGAACAATTTAAAAAAAATTATAACATGAAAAGGCCTGTACAACATTAGTATGACACGAGTACGACACCAATACAACACCCTTAATAAAGTGTCAATTCTTCTTAGGTTGTGGCACACTCATATTAGATTTCCTAAAATATGGAACATACAATTATGAATCCATGATTGCTCAAGATACATATGGTTATCACTGCCCGAATTCCAAAGCAGAATAATAAGAAGATTAAACAAATTTCGAAATGCCATGACTATTTTGACATATCACTCTTCCCAGCTGCTTAGTCAAGATGTCCCATAATATATTTTCTACCTCTTTATATTGCACGTTGAAATGGATCCATCTTAAAGAAATTTGTCTACTGGTTTTGTGCAAAACAAGGAATATATCCAGGGATAGGTAGAGTAAGTCCAAGAGGTTAGGTTTCTAGGAAAGAAATATGAGCAAACAAAATGGTACCCTGGCCCCAACAAGTTCATCTCTCATTAAAATTCAAAGATAAATAAGTGATAAAAACATAACCAATTGCCCTAGGCACAGACCTGCATAGTCATCTATTATTGTCACTAGTCGTAGATCCGCGCGTTTGGTGTGATAATTTTTTAAATAAAATATTATTTTAGTCCCTAGACTTTGTAAAGAGTTTTTTTATTTATATATATATATATATATATATAAAAATAGTTTTATCATATTTTTCATAACCTTGTCTATAACGTTTTTTTTACCATTATCATATATTTATTAGTTGATGATTTGCATAACATAGACATTAAATAAGAGGTAAAACTATTCATTAAATTTTTTTAAGTCATGGTATATGAAGATTATGATTATATATATAATTTCCCTAGTTAGAGTTTGATTAGTTTTAAGTTTAAATTTTGTATTATTATATTTGATTGTTGATTATTGATTTAATTAAGTGAATGTAATGGTTGATTTTATTGCACTGTAAAGTTTTCAATGTCTTCTATATAGCCATCCCTATTTTATTTCTTACTCCTCTTGACCACCTTTTTATTTTCCAAATAACGGTTATTAATTGACGTTTGATTTCATTTCTTTTTTTCTTCCTTTATTTATTCTTTATTACTTTGTATGTTCCCTTACTAGTTGTAAATTTTATGGTTATTAATAAGAAATAGATATCATGGATGGCTTAAATAGTTATAGATGTAGTTACGTTAGTGGTATGTCAAATGTTGTTGTTTTTTTTTTTTTCCTGAATTTTTAAGGAAATATGAAAGGCATTTCTCTAGGTTGGTCTCAATCAATTAAGATATCCATTCCCATTAAAAGAAAAGAAAAGAAAAAGATATCCATAATATATTAACGGAAGTAATAATGAGCCTTAATTTTTAATGTATGAAGTGGTTAGGTTATTGGTATGTCAAAAGTTTTATAAAAAAAATTGAAAAATAATTCCAAGGAAATGTAAAAGGCATTTTTTAGAAAAAAGAAATTGTGACTTTTGAATTGTAGAAATATGATTGTTTTAATTACCTTGTTTATAGATTTCATTATTAAGTTATAAAAATCTAAATTCAAGTAGATGAATATATAAATGCAAAATTATATGTAAAGTTACAACTGCACAAGATAAATATGAATAGATAATATTTTTTCCTATTATTATTCATGAATCATTATTTCATCGTTTACTTATAAATATCTAAATTAAAGTTTTTTTTTTTTTTTGAAAAAAAAAAAAATCTAAATTAAATTAGATGAATATGTAAGGGTAAAATTATATGAAAAGTTAAAACTACCCAAGATGAATGTTTAACCACTGGTAGATGTGTGTTTTTTGAATACTAAAAGTATACACAATTGCTTTAGCTGGAACTATATAACTACGCAAATATTGTTGTGAGTGGTTCATCATTTGCAAATTATCAAGTTTGGTGGCCTTACAAAACAGATATTAATTTCATTTTGTAAAAAACTTTACATGAACTCCTCTTTTGTGACAACCTTTTATTTATTTTTTTTTCTTTTCTTTTTGCCAAAACAACTTAAGAATATTAAGACTTAAGTTAACATATATGGTAGTTATAAAACACATCAGTGATATGAAAAATAGAAAGGTTTAAATATTTAAAAAACATTTTTAGTAGATTGTAATATAAAACATTTTTTTTCTCAATATTTATGTAACTTTTCCCATAAGGTAAATATTGTTGATATCCTTTAAAGATGATACATAATATTTTTGAGAAGAAAAAGAAGAAAAAGCAGAGGCGATGCTAACACATAATATAAAATTATTAAGTTTGCGTGATTTAAATTTGTGGCAAAAAAATATTAATGTATCTATGATAAAAGTTTTTATATAAATGATATATAGTAGTTCATATTTTTTTTTTAGACTTGATTCAAAAAGTTCATTCTCAATAGCCTTTTAAGTCTACAAAATGCTCAATCTATGGGCCTAGACACAATCAAAGGGTGCTATCTAAATTATAAATTATATGACCCTTTATCACACAAATATTTGATTCCCCAATGTATGGTAAAAGAAGGCAAGTTTGTGTCTAGCCATTTTCTTGATTTGTGTTGCATAATTTAATAGTATGGAGGATGAGATTGGATTTAAATGTTGAATAAAATAAGATGAAAGAAAAAAGAGTAAAAATAAAATATATAGCAATAAACATCAAATTATCCAAGTCATTCTATGTAATATAATAACTTTATATTATTATATACTATATGTATAATGCAGTAGGATAATATTTAATTAAAGAGTATTATAACAACTTAAAACACAAAACTAAATTGCATCAACCCAAAGTAGAATTTTAATTAACACAAAAATTCATCAACCTAAAGAATTGATGCAATAAAAATAAAAAAATCAAACAAAAAATGAAAAACAAATTGAGAGAGAGAGAGAGAGAGAGAGAGAGAGAGAGAGAGAGAGAGAGAGAGAGAGGTAACCTTTTTTGTGTGAGAAAACTATGCATAGAATGAAAAAGAAAATGTCAAATTTATAGTAAGATGTTAAGAATAAGAAGAGTCATAATAAAGGAAGATAAAAAGGTAGAGAAAGAATAATATTAAGGTAAAAAGTAATGGAGAGATAAAGAAGTAACAGGGAGGGAGAGTTTTGGAAAATTAATAATAAAAATAATGGTTAAAAGATATTTTAATTTTTAAATAATGGAGTTTTTAAGTCATCTTTAATGAGAAAATATTTAAGAAAAATTGGAAACAAAAAATGATGACATGACTGCTGATGTGGCTCAACATGAGCATAGAAACATTAAATGCTATGCTTCAGCTTTTAGTAATATATAGTCTAGGCACAGATCTGCACGATGCGCTGAAAATTTTGACAACTTTGTTTTTCTTGTTAAGTGAAAAATGAAATCAATAGATGAGATTTATAAGTGTTAATCTTAGACCCATAAAATTATATGATTATTTTCTAACATATAGTTGATACAAAATATTAGATTTTCAAAATTAACCTATCTATGTTTGTTATTTGAAATTGTTTTAATTTAGTATTTTTTAAAGGAAACATAATTCATTTTACATTCAATTATTATATAAAGCGAGATATTTTCTAAATAATGTAATGTGTGGTTAGAATTTGTTTCTCGTACTCCTTACAAATGATTTATCCTCTATACGAATTGAATGACCTAAAGAAGAAGCAGATATAAGTAAATCCATTACTTTTATATAAGAAAAAAATACGAGACTTCAATAACATAAAAAAATATAATTTTATCAAGAATCAACTAACATTATGCTGAGAATGTGAAATAATTGTCAACGAAATAACTCATCTTTTACACAAACCTCTCCTCCCAAAGCATCATCAAAGTGGACCGAATGGACTAAAGTGAACCAAAATGGATTGAACTAGATGGAACGAATCGAAATGGAATGCATGGACCTAATAGGACAGAAATGGACGGAAGTGGACCAAATGGACCAAAGCAGATCAAAGTGGACTGAAATGGACCAAAATGGAGTAAAGGGGCCGAAATGGATGGAATGGACCATACTGGACCGAAATGGATTGAGTGGACGAAAATGAATTGAATGAACAAAAATGGACTGAATCGACCAAATAGACTGAAGTGTACCGAAATGGACTGAACTAGACAGAATATACCAAAATGCTATGCTGATATTGCTAAATAAGAGTGAGAAAATAATAAATGTATGCTTCAGCTTTTAAATATTATATAGATGGCCTTGAACTAATATCTTAGTCAACAATAGTGGTGGAGTAGATTTGAAATTAAAGTGAAAAATTTATAAGTGACACATAAATGCACGCATGCTAGTACTTAAGATCAATTAGATCGATAAAAAAAACCATTCATGTGGATACTAAGTGTTTTTTAATGCAAGAAATTTAAAAGCAAATTCATTATTTATGTTTATCTTCTATTTATTTTACACATGAGTAAGTCGTTTTGAGAATTTTCCTTTTTAATTTCAAAATCTTATTTTTGATTCACATGTAATAATGTTTAGTAGCTAGACAAACGTCAAATACAACTCCTGAATTTTGATATTTGGTATAAACTCATAAAATAATAAAAATGAAACATTTATAAAACTATATTGTGAACAAATAGGCACTTGGTATTTTAGAGTTAAACTTAAAAACAATAGTGAATTTTGGAGTTTATTACATAATTATGCCTATCTTTTTTACTTATAAAAAAATTTTCATATAGAAGAATAATTTATTACATTAAGAATTTTAAAATTATTTTTTTTATCACAAAGATAAGAATATATATCAAAATTATTGCTTGATTTTTTTCTTCAACCTTGTTTCCTCTTATAGCTTTTGAACTTTAAAAAAAACATTGATAATTGGAATTCTTCTTCTTCTTCTTTTTTTCCTTTAATAAATGAAGCTTAACATATAAAAAAGAAATATATTAGGGGAGGTCATATAAAAATAAATCAAATAAAGAAGGATCAAAGGCAAGGTGGGAGTTCTATCTTTTATCTCAAAAAAAAAAAAAATTGGAGAAAAAAGAAAGCATAACTTACAAACACATAGGACGGGCCCAAGATAGTTTGAAGCCTAAGGCAACAATTTTAAAGAGCCATTTTTATATCTAAATATCACTTAAATAATATTTCGTTTATTTTTTATAATATAATTTTTTAAATTTCAAATCTATTATTAATTCTTACTAATTAATAAGACTAATTCACTGTGAGTGAGCTAGTGATACTTATTATGTAGGTTTTACAAATTGACGTGTCACCAATAAAAAAATAAAGTTATTCAAAACATTCAATTTAATATATTGTTTGAGTGGCACCAATCATATTCTTGCCATTTAAGTTTATTAATTTTTGTCTTAAAATTTGTATTAGTTTTAACATTTTTCATTCACTTAATGGTGAATTGGTGATTGTGTTGTATTTCTATTAATTCACATTTTTGTGTGTGTGTGTGTGTATGTGTGTGTGTGTGTGTGAAAAAGATGCTAAAGTTAATACAAATTTTATTATAAAAAACTTACAAATTGATGCGGCATTTCAATAAAAGAATAAATGAGTATTGAATTACTTATTGTGATCGGTTACATATCAATTTATAAAACCTATGAGATAAAAAAAAAAAAAAAAAAAAAACCTTGCTGCCCCATCTTAATTTGGGGGCCTTTCTATGTTAGGAGGCCTTAGGCCTAGGGCCGGCCCTGCAAACACATTAGAGAGATATGAGGCAAAAATGTAACTTTGCATTTTTTTCCTAATAGGGGAAATTTTCTCTAATATGTTTTCTCTCCATCGAAAAGCAAAAATTTAGTAGGCCTGTGATGAAAATACTCCACCTCTCTTTCTTGGGTTTAGTTTTCTTCTTTCGCTATCAAATAGAGAAAAGTAGTAATCTCCTCAATATTTCCTATTCTTTCATTTTTCTTTTCATCCTCAAGTTATGCTAGGATGGATCAAGATGAACTAGTAAAAACTTTAAAACTCATTATATTCTCTGTGAACATAATTCACCATTGTTCCAAAAGATGAGAATGTTAAGGCTTGAATCAAAGCTGGACTTGAGAGCCCACAATAGTCTCTCGGCAAGTGTATTGGCACTATGGTTGTGGTATCTATTATAAGTGCATCATTAGCTGTGACTTTGTACATGGGCTTTCCATCACAATCAAATTGGGCCCTTGGTGGGATAAATCTGGACTTGAGAGCCCATAGCAGTCTCGCCAAATTTATTGGCACTATGGTATCTATTATAGGTCCATTATTTGTGACTTTATACAAAGGCCTTCTCATCACAATTGTTTGGTCACTCAAATTCAATGGTTATCTTTCAAAATAATACCCAATATCCACACATTTTGAGAGTGAGAACAAATAATAATAACAATAATAGAAAATTGTCCCTTAATTGAGTCAATTGTGTAAAATTCTCTAATCAGGTGGTAGGCCATTTTTTATTATTATTTTAAAATAGAAGATGTTAGGTTCTAAAGGTTTAGGAATTTATATATTTAGAACTCTAATTTGTAATATTGGCAAACCATGATCAAAACAATATGTTTAGTCTTGTTTAAGCTTGCTCAAAGTTGATTAATTATTGTAAAGTTGGAATCGAGAGACTGTAGATGCATTAGGGCATTTCGGTCTGGCTCGATCGATCGAAGAATATATTCGATCGATCGAAAATCGATCAGATTGCGTTTTCTGCAGTTTTTCTAACTCAGCCCTAATTCATTAAACGTTTAGGGTTTTATGTTTTTGCCCTAGGTATATAAGGCAAAACCCTAGCCACGTTTTTAGAGTTGCTCCAGTTGTATTATTGCTCATACATTGCTGTTTTGTGTAAATCTCTTGTGAGATCTAGAGGAGCTTTCCTTTACACAAAGCTTAGGGTTTTCAAGATAGAGATTACTTCAACATCTTGATGATCAACTTGGTTGCTACCATTGAAGTTTAAAGAAAAACAAGCGTGTACTTGATCAAAGAATTCAAGAAAGAAGGAGTCCGTGGATTCGGAGCTTGCACGGGGTCGTGTCAGTAAGTTCTACTGGTAAGTAGCATTAGGAAGTCAAGTGGGGAGCTTGTAAGTCCTTTTGTATGAGCTTCAATTCTTTCATATTGAATTCAGTTTTGCCTTGAGGATCGGTGGGTAAAATCCTCCCCAGGTTTTTTACCGGTTTGGTTTTCCTAGGTGATCATATCTTGTGTTATTTATTATTCCGTTGCTATATATATTCTTGATATGATTGTTTGATTGTTTTAACCTAGAATTGCTTAATTTGACTAAGTAACAACTTGGCTAATTAACTAGGCTAACCAATCTGGTTGTGTGTTAAGGGGTCTAAAACCGTTCAAGTGGTATCAGAGCAGGTAGCTCTTTAGTTTGAGATTTTTTGATCTCTGAGCTGATCCTTGACCCCTGTTGTCATGGAGTATGGACATTCTCTTGTTGTTCCTCCTCACTTTGATGGGAATAACTATGCTTATTGGAAAGTAAGGATGAAAGCATTCTTGAAATCCATTGATGAGAGAGTTTGGAATTCCGTTGAGTACGGATGGCAGAAGCCCACTACTCCTATGAGTGAGTGGCAAACTTCTAAAAAAGAAGTAGCAGGCTTCAATAGCAAAGCTATGAATGCTATCTTCAATGCTGTTTCTATGGAGGAATTTAAGAGGATCTCTAATGTTGAGGTTGCTCATACTGCTTGGAAAATCCTTCAAACTGTGCATGAAGGCACAAAGACAGTTAAGATAAACAAACTGCAGCAATTAACTTTTAGGTTTGAGAGCATTAGGATGTCTGATGATGAATCATTTGATGAATTTTATGCCAAATTGAATGATATTGTTAATTCTGCTTTTAATTTGGGTGAAATCTATGATCAACCTAAAATTGTTAGGAAGATACTTAGATCGTTAACTGAAGACTTTAGACCCAAAGTGACTGCCATTACTGAGAGCAAGGATGTGAACTCCATCCCTGTTGATGAGCTTGTAGGATCTCTTCAGTCCTATGAGTCTGACTTACCCAAAACAAACAAATCCAAATCAGTGGCTCTTAAGTCTGTTGATGATGTTGAGGCTGGTAGATTTGATGATGAGTTCTCTGCTACAGAGATAGCTTACCTTGCCAAGAATTTTAGAAACTTTCTGAGAAATACAAAGAGAAGGGCAAGAGGTACAAACACTGTTGAACCTAGAAACTTTAGGAAGAATGATCCCACTAAGGTTAATAACTTTGAAAAACCTAGAGAAAAAGTAGGTCAATCTTCAAACAATTCTTTGAGTGCTCAGTGTTTTGGTTGTCAAGGGTATGGTCATGTTAAATCTGAATGTCCTACATTCTTGAGAAATAAGGGTAAAGCTATGGCTGTAACCCTTAGTGATAATGAGGTTTCTGATAATGAGTCTGAATGTGACGAGGATGGAAACTTCATTGCTTTCACTGCTACTGCAGTAGTCAATGAAAGCATATCTGTTGAGGAGAACCCTTCGATGGGGAACTCTCTGAGGATGCAGATCTTCAAGAGACCTATAATAAACTTGCAAAGTTGCTGCAAAGGATGCTATGAATGTTGAACTTGGCCTGAAGAAAATTGATTCTCTTGAGCTTGAAAAGAAAAATTTGCTTGTTAAATTATTTGATGCTAATGATCTTTTGAACCATGTGAAATCTGAGAACATGCTTTTACTTGATAAAGTTAAAACTTTAGAACATGATTTATCTGGGATGTCTAAACTTGATCATATGCTGAATGTTCAAAAGTATCCTTCTGATAAATCTGGGATAGGATATGTTGAAAGCATCTCTGTGTCTACTCCACATTCCACGAACTTTGTTCCTTCATCTTCTTCTGAACCTTCTGTGAGTGAGGTTGTGAGTGAAACTGTCAAACCACCTGTAAGTGAGGTAGTCAAACCTGTAGAAGTTTCACCTCCTAGGAAGATTAGAGTTGATTTGAGAGAAACTAAATCTACCCTTTCTAAGGACAAGATGCATGGTAAACCTGTTTGGGTTTGTCATTATTGTGGAAAGTCTGGACACATTCGTCCTAACTATTACAAGCTTCAAGCTGCTAAGAGAGCAAATAAACCAAAGGTGCCTGTGCCTCAAGCACAAGATCCTATGGCATTTATTGGTGAATTGGTAAAGGCTTTGAACCTTTATTCCAATCCTGGAGTTGGAAATCACTCGAATGTGAATAGGAACTCCAATGCTCGGAGTGCATCTAAAAGGCTTTGGATGCAAAAGACTCGACCTAATTGAGTCTTTCTGACATGGTCCTTGTGCTTCATTGCTCATTCCTCTGTGACCATTGTTCTTTGTTTTTTTGTGTTTCTTTTGTTTTGTTTCTAGGATTTGCATTGCATTACATTCATGCATTTCATTCTAGGATTTATTTGTTTTCTCTTGTTTAATAAAAAAAAAAAAAAAAAAAAGGAGAAAAGGAGAAAGCAAAAATGTGTTTGACATTGTTTTCTTGGTTTTTGAAAACAAGGTTGGTCAATTTATTTACACATATCATGTCTTATGTACCTTGTTTAGCTTTGATGAGCTTGTTAGGTTCTAAGGTCTTAGGATTTTATGTATTTAGAACTCTAATTTGTAATGTTGGCAAACCATGATCAAAACAATGTATTTAGTCTTATTTAGGCTTGCTCAAAGTTGGTTTATTATTGTAAAGTTGGAATCGAGTGGCTGCAGAAGTACTTGGGACTTTCGGCCTGGCTCGATCGATCGAAGAATAGACTCGATCGATCGAAAATCGCATAGGTTGATTTTTCTGCAGAATTTCCAACTCAGCCCTACTTCATTAAACGTTTAGGGTTTTATGTTTTTACCCTAGGTATATAAACTAAACCCTAGCCACGTTTTTGGAGGTTGTCCATATTGCTTTGTTGCTCATACATTGCTGTTTTGTGTGAATCTCGTGTGAGATCTTTGAGGAGCCTTCCTTTACACAAAACTTAGGGTTTTCAAGGTAGAGATGATTTCAACATTTTGAAGATCATTATAGTTGCAACCATTGGAACTTAAAAGAAAAACAAGCGGGGAGCTTGTAGCTGATTAAGGAATTCAAGAAAGAAGGAGTCCGTGGATTCGGAGTTTGCACGTGGTCGTGTCAGTAAGTTCTACTGGTGAGTAGCATTAGGAAGTTGAGCGGGGAGCTTGTAGTCCTTTTGTAAGAACTTCAATTCTTTCATAGTGAATTCTGTTTTGCCTTGAGGATCGGTGGGTCAAATCCTCCCCAGGTTTTTACCGTGTGGTTTCCTAGGTGATCATATCATTGTGTCTTTTATTATTTTGCTGCTTTATTATTTTGATATGATTGTATGATTGCTTTAACCTAGAATTGCATAATTTGACTAAGTAACAACTTGGCTAATTAATCTAGGCTACGCAATCTGGTTGTTTAAGGGGTCTAAATTTCCATCAAGTGGTATCAGAGCCTGTAGCTCTTTTGTGTGAAATTTTTTGATCTCTGAGCTGATCCTTGACCCCTGTTGTCATGGATTCTTGGAAAATCTTTTTGCTTATTAGTCAACTTATCTACTTGCTGTCTTTGCCATTTGTTGTTTTTGTTAAATCTTTCCTTAAGTATCTTGGCATAATCACATGTGATAAGAATTATGTTTGTTATACTGCTTTAACTGCCTTAAAGGCACGTGATTCTTGTCTTTGGTATTTGGATAGTGGTTGTTCCAGGCACATGACAGGAAATAAAGGTTTATTCAAAAAACTCTTTGAAGGAAAGATTGGGACAGTCACTTTTGGAGATGGAAGTAAATCTGTGATCAGAGGCATTGGTACTGTGGACATTCTAGGATTGCCAGTGTTTGAAGATGTTTGGTATGTTGATGGATTGAAGGCCAATTTACTCAGCATAAGTCAGATTTGCGACAATGGATTAAATGTTCTTTTCACCAAGTATGAATGTGAGATACTTAATGGAGGAGGTGACTGTATGTGTGTTGGTGTAAGGACAGCTGACAACTGTTTTGGAATAACACCAAGTGTAAACAACAAGTGCTTTAGTGCAAAGATAGATCAAGTTGATTTGTGGCATCAACGGTTAGGGCATGCCAGTCATAAGCAGCTAGAGAAGATTTCCAAGTGTGAGGCAGTTATCGGTTTACCTAAATTTGAGAAGATAGATAAGTGCATTTGTGGACCATGTCAGATAGGTAAACAAGTAAAATCCAAGCATCCGTCTGTGACTAGTGTTCAAACTTCAAGACCTTTAGAGTTATTACACATTGATCTCATGGGTCCTGCCAGAGTTCAAAGTTTGGGTGGAAAGAAGTATATTCTAGTTGTTGTGGATGACTTTACTAGATATACTTGGGTTGTGCTTTTGAAGGATAAAGCTGAGGCTCCTAAGAAGATGATACATCTGTGTAAGAAATTGCAGGTTGAGAAAGATACTGTGATAGCCAGAATCAGAAGTGATCATGGAAGAGAATTTGAGAATACCAAACTGGCTACTTTCTGCAATGATCAAGGCACTCGCCAAGAGTTCTCATCACCCAAGACACCTCAACAAAATGGGATTGTGGAAAGGAAAAACAGGGTTGTTCAGGAGATGGCACGAGTCATGCTACACAATAAAAAGTTGCCAAAGTCCTTCTGGGGAGAAGCAGTCAACACTGCTTGCATACATTCAACAGGGTGTATTTTAGACCTGACTCCAAGAAAACACCCTATGAACTTTGGAGAGGGAAGAAACCTGTTGTCAAATATTTTAGGATATTTGGCAGTGACTGTTACATTCTACGTGATAGAGAGAACCTAGAGAAGTTTGATGCAAAGAGTGACAAAGGATACTTTCTAGGATACTCTTCCACCAGTAGAGCTTATAGAGTGTACAATTTGAGAACCAAAACAGTCATGGAATCTTCAAATGTTGTGATAAATGATGAAGTGTGTTCAGAAGCATCTTCAGAAAGCACTGTTCCTGCTCAAGATAAGTCTTTAGAAGTTAATGATTCTCTTCTTACTGAGTATGTTGGGAAACATAGTGAGGAAGAGCTGCTGGTGTTGAATGATACAGTCTCAGTACCATCGAGTTCAGAACCATCCACTCCGGTTCATGGCATTCGACAGGTACAAAGTGAGCTTAGTCCTCCATTTGAACAGAAAGGTACCACAACATCTCTTGTTAAACGCCCATCCTCTAGAGTGAGATTGAATCATCCTTCCACAAATATATTGGGTAGTCTGAATGATAACATGAGATTGAGATTAAAAGCCTTGAATGTGATCACTCACTCATATTATCTGTCCCAATTTGAACTGAAGAAGGTAGATGAAGCACTTCAGGATGCTGATTGGGTAAATTCCATGCATGAAGAACTTCATCAATTCGTTCGGAATGATGTATGGGAATTAGTTCCTAGGCCGGAAAATGTAAATGTGATTGGAACTAAATGGATCTTTAAGAACAAGTCAGATGAACATGGCACCGTGATTAGAAACAAATCAAGACTTGTTGCACAAGGGTACACACAAGTGGAAGGAATTGACTTTGATGAGACCTTTGCACCAGTTGCAAGATTGGAGTCCATTCGGATACTGTTGGCCATTGCAAGTCATCTAAACTTCAAGTTGTATCAAATGGATGTCAAAAGTGCTTTCTTAAATGGGATGTTACAAGAAGAGGTGTATGTTGAGCAACCTAAGGGATTTGTGGATTCTCACAGACCAGATGACGTCTACAAGTTAAAGAGAGCTCTCTATGGTTTGAAACAAGCTCCTAGAGCTTGGTATGATAGATTGACTGCATATCTCACTGAGCATGGATTCAAAAGGGGATCTGCAGATACAACTCTCTTCATAAGAAAGGATAAGATTGGTTTTTTTGTAGCTCAAATTTATGTTGATGACATTGTTTTTGGTGCTACTAATGATTCTCTTGCTCATTCTTTTGCAGATGAAATGAAGGCAATGTTTGAAATGAGCATGGTTGGTGAATTGACTTACTTTTTGGGATTGCAGGTGAAGCAAACAGAGTCAGGAATCTACATCAATCAAGCTAAATATGCAAGAAATTTGGTCAAGAGATTTGGACTGGACAAGGCTGCTCATGCTAGAACACCAATGGCTGCTAATGTGAAATTATCAATTGATCCATCAGGTGAGTCTGTTGATGTTACTTTGTATAGAAGCATGATTGGGTGTCTCTTGTATTTAACTGCTAGTCGTCCTGGTATCTCTTTTAGTGTTGGTGTTTGCTCTAGATTTCAGTCTAATCCTAAGGTCTCTCATTTAAATGCTGTTAAGAGAATTATCAAATATGTGAGTGGAACCTGTGATTATGAATTGTTTTATAGCAAAGAGTCAAATTTGTCTCTTGCTGGTTTTTCTGATTCTGATTGGGCTGGGAATGCTGATGATAGAAAAAGCACCACTGGAGGGTGTTTCTATGTTGGAGCCAATCTTGTGGCTTGGATGAGTAAGAAACAAAATTCTGTTTCTTTATCCACTGCTGAGGCTGAATATATTGCTGCTGGGAGTTGTTGTTCTCAGCTTCTGTGGATGAAGAAACTTTTGAGTGATTATGGGATTCCTCAAGACACCATAGTTGTCTACTGTGATAATTCTAGTGCCATAGATATATCTAAAAATCCTGTTCAGCATTCTAAGACCAAACACATTGAACTTAGATATCACTTCATTAGGGATTTAGTTGAAAAGAAAATTGTTATTCTTGAGTATATCCCTACTGACCGTCAAAATGCTGACATCTTCACCAAACCTCCTGATGGAAGTAAGTTTGAGACTCTTCGTCAAGTCATTGGTGTGCTTCGGTGTCCCTAGTCTCTTTTGGCTTTCTTGGTCCTTGTGCTTCATTGCTCTTCTCTTTTGTGACCATTGTTCTTTGGTTCTTGTGTTTTTTTGTTCTAGGACTTGCATTGCATTACATTCATGCATTTCATTCTAGGATTTATTTGTTTTCTCTTTTAATTAAAAAAAAAAGGGGGAAAAGGAGAAAGCAAAAATTATGTTTGACACTATTTTTCTTGATTTTTGAAAAACAAGGTTGGTCTATCTTTTTACACATGTCATGTCTTGTGTACCTTGTTTAACTTTGATGAACTTATTCATTGCACTTGACTAGTTGAAACTTTGTAGTGCATGTTGTGTGGGAAAGATGTGTGTGATTTTTAATCACTTTGTCTTAATCATGAAGTCATATGTTATTTGACTGTCGGACTTGATTCTTTTGAGAAAGGCATAAATAACCATCTCACCACTGTTTACTAGCCAATCATGAACACCTTAGTGCATATCATAAGATTTTGTGTACTTGTTACACATGCACAAAAAGAACATAAGGTGATGCCTCGGCTTAATTGCTTAATGCTTAAAACTGGTGTGTACTATTAGGCTTGATGCCAATTCACTTAATTCAAACCGGTGTGTACTATTAGGCTTGATGCCATTTCACATAATATATTTCACATTCTAAGAGGCAAAAATACAAGAAACTTACATGATTGCAAGCTTTTGTTCTAGGAGATGTGGGAGTTATAGGATGTAACTCTTTAGGTGATAGTCTCTTTTAAATTCTATGTGATGAATTGTGTAGACTTTGTGTTTGATTGCTATTCACATATCACCTCACATGTATCTCAAGTTTTTGCTAGTATCACACACTACACAAGTTACTCTTTGTTAAACACTATACATGCTAGTGTGTGTGTTTTTGGTCTGACCAACCAAGTTTGAAAATATCTTGAGATTTGTGCACAACATAGTTGTTGCTTGAGAAAATTCAATGGGAGAATGATTGAAACTTGTTTTTGAGAAAATTGGGTTTAAAATTTTGGGTTTTTGAAAAAGCATTCCATCTCATACTCATGCATTTTGGTTTCATTGGTTAATGCTTTGAGGAGTTGTTTTTCAAAATTAGGTTTGTGTCTTTCAAAACTGTGATTTTTCTCAAAATTTAGTGAGCCTCTGCCCAGTTTGATCGATCCAGTCTGTTTTTCGATCAATCGAAAAAGTGCTCTATTTTTTTAAAAAATGACTGTCACATTCGATCGATCGAATGTAATTTTCGATCGATCGAATATCGTGAAAAAGCTTTTTTAAAAGATCAGATCTGACTTTTTCAAACACTTTATCAAACTTTTTCTTTTTGTCGTTTTCCTCCGAAGTTTTTGCAAAGAATCTCTTTCCTCAAGCCGGTAAGACTCTTTTGCTCTTCTTTTTGATTTTATTTTCATGATTTCATGCATAAATCCATGCATTTAGGGGCGATTTTCGGACTTTACAATTTTGGGATTTTCTATTGATTCAAGTCATATTTTGTGCAATTGATCGTTGGGTTTTTATGGGGACACATCATAAACATGATTCTTACCTGTTAATTTGATCAATTTTGAGTTTGGTGAAAAATTGAAAATTCTAGGGTTTCTAATTGATCCGATTTGGGGCTTTTGTTAAATTGGGTAGAATTTGATGAAATTGGCTTGTTGTGTTGTTGTAATTAAGCATTATAATCTATGTGATGTGTTTTGTAATGCTCAATTCATTAATTTGTTTAAAAATTTCAACAAGTGGTTTTCAATTTTTGGGATTTTTGATAGAAATTTCCTATTCAAGCCAATTTTGTCAATTTAATCTCAATTGAACTTATTTGTTTACTGCATTAGTACATGCATCATGGCATTGTATTTGTTCATGCATCATATAGATTTTCATTCTATTGATTTTTGTGCTAACTTGCAGTCTGCCCTTGGTTTTGTTTTTTCTTGTGTTTCTTTTGGTTTTCTCTTTGTGTCTCTGTCCTTTCCTTAGCATCATGCCTAGGAAAACTAGAGCCCGTAGGACTATTCCCTCCTTTTCTCTGTCCCTCCTTCCTTTGACCGTGAGAAGTTTCCGAGTGAGAAAAACCAAGAGATTTTTGAGAAGCTTAACCTTAGGAGAAAGATATGGGCTGAGCGTTCTGTGTTGTTAGATGAACTTGATCCTGCCATTAGGGCAAATTTTGAGCGTCGGGGCTAGTTACCTTTAGTGGATGTTTCTGATCCTCCTCCACCTTCTACCTTGATTAGAGAGTTCTATTCGAACATCTCTATCCGCATCTATGATTCTAACACTTTAGTAAAGAGTTGGATATGAGGCGTAGAGTACACCATTACTCCTCAGGTAATGGTTAATGCTCTAGGGGTACCATTGGTCCAGCATCCTGTCTATCCATATGACAAGTCTCCCAAGCTGAGCGATGTTTTGTCTTACATCACTGGGACTACTGTCCAGTGGGGTTCTGATCCTCGGATCACTTTTGCTGAGTTCTCCGGGTTACACTATCTTTTCTTTAGGATAGCTTGTCATTCTATCTGGCCCATTTCCCATGTTCACACCATTCCTCTTGAGAGGTGTGTATTTTTGTATGCCTTTGTTACTGATGCTCCTATTAGTTTTCCCCATCTTTTTCTTCGTTCTTTGAACGATGTTTATAGGAGTTCATCCACTTCTCATGCTCTTGTTCATCCTATTTTTATTCGTAGGATTCTTCTTTATCTTGATCTTAGTGGCTTCCCTTCCTCTGAGCCCGTTCATGTGATAGCTCCCATAGGTGCGTCTTTTCTTAGACAAAGGGCCGCTCATCTTCGAGCTGGTTCTAAACACCCTAGGTCTGAGCCGTCTGGTAGCGCACCTCCTCCTTCTTCTTCTAAAGGTCTTGCTGGTGAGGATGTTCCTGATCCAGTTAGTGATGATGCTGCTGCTGCTGATGTTCCTCCACCTCCTTCGACTGACTTTGATGTTCGTCGTACTTTGGAGACTGTCATGACTGTTCAGGCAGCTCATGGTCAGATTTTGGTGGACTTGCTGGACGAGATTCGTGCTCTCCGAGTTGATTTTGCGCGTCTTCATTCACCCCCACCACCTCCTTTTGATGGCGACTTGTGATTGCCCTTTGGCATTCCGTCACAAAAAGGGGGAGTGGAGTTTTGTAGTTAGGGGGAGATTTTTTTTGCTTCTTTTTGTTTTAGAGGAGCTTATGGAGTTTTAGATTGTATCTAGGTGATTCACTTTGTATATCATTTTTTGAGGATATTCATGTTAGGGGGAGTAACATTGATTGATATACATGTTATTTTTATTGATTCTTGTTGCTTTGTGATTCACTGCGTATTGATTTATATTTATGAGTTGATCATTCATATATGTCTTTATTTTGTGTTGTGTGAATCTTACAAGAATGTTATACTTGTTGTTTTACTCTTTTCTGTCACACATGCGTTTATGCGTTTGTTGAGTATTTCAGGAATATACAGGTTGATTCAATTAAGCTACTGTCTACACTTGCAACCGATGGATAGTAGTTATGCTGAATTTGATTTTATGAGCATTATCTTTGTAAATGGCTTTTTACTTCTAAAACTTTGAGCTTTTAATTAGGGTTTTGTCACGGATTGCCAAAGGGGGAGTTTGTTAGGTTCTAAGGTCTTAGGATTTTATGTATTTAGAACTCTAATTTGTAATGTTGGCAAACCATGATCAAAACAATGTATTTAGTCTTGTTTAGGCTTGCTCAAAGTTGGTTTATTATTGTAAAGTTGGAATCAAGTGGCTGCAGAAGTACTTGGGACTTTCGGCCTGGCTCGATCGATCAAAGAATAGACTCGATCGATCGAAAATCGCACAGGTTGATTTTTCTGCAGAATTTCCAACTCAGCCCTACTTCATTAAACGTTTAGGATTTTATGTTTTTACCCTAGGTATATAAACTAAACCCTAGCCATGTTTTTGGAGGTTGTCCATATTGCTTTGTTGCTCATACATTGCTGTTTTGTGTAAATCTCGTGTGAGATCTTTGAGGAGCCTTCTTTTACACAAAACTTAGGGTTTTCAAG
This sequence comes from Quercus aquifolioides, assembly GCA_019022515.1. Classification (NCBI taxonomy): domain Eukaryota; kingdom Viridiplantae; phylum Streptophyta; class Magnoliopsida; order Fagales; family Fagaceae; genus Quercus; species Quercus aquifolioides. Next base: position 64,180,152 of record CM032330.1, read on the forward strand.
GTAGAGATGATTTCAAAATCTTGAAGATCATTATAGTTGCAACCATTGGAACTTAAAAGAAAAACAAGCGGGGAGCTTGTAGCTGATTGAGGAATTCAAGAAAGAAGGAGTCCGTGGATTCAGAGCTTGCACGTGGTCGTGTCAGTAAGTTCTACTGGTGAGTAGCATTAGGAAGTCGAGCGGGGAGCTTGTAGTCCTTTTGTAAGAACTTCAATTCTTTCATAGTGAATTCTGTTTTGCCTTGAGGATCGGTAGGTCAAATCCTCCCCAGGTTTTTACCGTATGGTTTCCTGGGTGATCATATCATTGTGTCTTTTATTATTCCGCTGCTTTATTATTTTGATATGATTGTATGATTGCTTTAACCTAGAATTGCATAATTTGACTAAGTAACAACTTGGCTAATTAATCTAGGCTACGCAATCTGGTTGTTTAAGGGGTCTAAATTTCCATCAGAGCTTATTTATTACACTTGACTAGTTGAAGCTTTGTAGTGCATGTTGTGTGGGAAAGATGTTCATGGTGTGCATCACTTTGTCTTAATCTTGATGTCACATGTTATTTAACTGACGGACTTGGTCCTTTTAAGTAAGACATAAATAACTATCTCACCACTGTTCACTAGCCAATCATGAACACCTTAGTGCATATCATAAGATTTTGTGTACTTGTTACACATGCACAAAAAGAACATAAGGTGATGCCTCGACTTAATTGCTTAATGCTTAAAATTGGTGTGTACTATTAGGCTTGATGCCATCTCACATAATTAAAATTGGTGTGTACTATTAGGCTTGATGCCATTTCACATAATAAATTTCACATTATAATGGGGCAAAATTCAAGAAACTTACATGATTGCAAGCTTTTGTTCTAGGAGATGTGGGAGTTATATGATGTAACTCTTTAGGTGATAGTCTCTTTTAAATTTTATGTGATGGATTGTGTAGACTTTGTGATTGATTGCTATTCACATATCACCTCACATGTTTCTCAAAGTTTTTGCTAGTTGCACACACTACACAAGTTACTCTTTGCTAAACTTTGTACATGTTATTGTGTGTGTTTTTTGTCTGACCAACCAAGTTTGAAAATACTTTGAGAATTATGCAAAACATTTTTTTTGCTTGAGAATTTAAAAAGAGAATGGCTGAAATTTTCTTTGGAGAAACTGGGATTAAAATTGGGTTTTTGAAAAATCATTCCATCTCATACTCATGCATTTTGTTTCAATTGTTTAATACTTTGAGGAGTTGTTTTCAAAATAAGGTTTGTGTTTTTTAAAACTGTGTTTTTTCTCAAAAATTTTGTGAGCCTCTGCCCAGTTCGATCGATCCATTCTATTTTTCGATCGGTCGAAAAAGTGCTTTAATTTGTTTAAAAATGACTATTTGATTCGATCGATTGAATGTAATTTTCGATCAATCGAAAGTCGTAAAACAGGTTTTTTAAAACACTGTTCTTGACTAATTCAAACACTTTTTCAAAAAGTTTTCAAACTCTTTTCTCTCTCTCCGACTTGGCAATCTCAAAAGTTCAAATTTTTGTCGTTTTCCTCTGGATTTTTTGCAAGGATTCTCTTTCCTGAAGCCGGTATGTCTATCTTACCCCTCCTTTTTGAGTTTATTTACCTTCTACATGCATTTTTCATGCATTTTCTTTACAATTTTCGGACCTTTTACTTTTTGGGATTGTTGTTGATTTAAGCCTAATTTTGTGTAATTGATCAATGGGTTTTTGTGGGGACATGCTATAAACATGATATTGATAGTTTAATTTGATCAATTTTGGGTTTTGTGAGAAATTGAAAATTCTAGGGCTTGTAATTGATCCGAATTGGGGATTTTTGTTCAATTGGGTTTAATTGATGAAATTGGCTTGTTGTTTTGATGAAATTGGTTATTCTAATCTGTTTTCAACAAGTGTGATGATCAATTCATCAATTTGTTTCAAAATTTTCAAGTGGTTTTTCAAATTTTTTAGGGTTTTTGTTAGAAACTCTATATTCGAGCCAATTTTGTGAAATTGAACCTAATTAGAACTGTGTTTACTGCATTAGTTCATGCATCACAACATTGTTATTGTTCATGCATCATATAGATTTTCTTTTATATGTTTTTATTGTGCTAACTTGCAGTCTGCCCTTGATTTTGTTTTATTTTGTTCTTTTGGTTTTCTCTTTGTGTCTCTGTCCTTTCCTTAGCATCATGCTTAGGAAAACTAGAGCCCGTAGGACTATTCCCTCCTCTTCTCCATCCCCTCCTTCTTTTGACCGTGAGAAGTTTCCAAGTGAGAAAAACTAAGAGATTTTTGAGAAGCTAAACCTTAGGAGAAAGATTTGGGCTGAGCGTTCTGTTCTATTAGATGAACTTGATCCTGCCATTAGGGCAAACTTTGAGCGTCGGGGCTGATTACCCTTGGAGGATGTTTCTGATCCTCCTCCACCTTCTGCCTTGATTAGAGAGTTCTTTTCGAACATCTCTATCCGCATCTATGATTCCAACACTTTAGTAAAGAGTTGGATACGAGGCGTAGAGTACACCATTACTCCTCAGGTAGTGGCTGATGCTCTAGGGGTACCTTTGGTCCAGAATCCTGTCTATCCTTATGATAAGTCTCCTGAGTTGAGTGATGTCTTGTCTTACATCACTGGGACTTCTGTCCAGTAGGGTTCTGATCCTAGGATCACCTCTGCTGAGCTTTCCGGGTTGCACTATCTGTTCTTTCGGATAGCTTGTCGTTCTATCTGGCCCATATCTCATGTTCACACCATTCATCTCGAGAGGTGTGTATTTTTGTACGCTCTTATCAGTTTTCCTCATCTCTTTCTTCGTTCTTTGAACGATGTTTATAGGAGTTCATCTACTACTCATGCTCTTGTACATCCTATTTTTATTCATAGGATTTTACTTTATCTTGATCTTAGTGGCTTCCCTTCCTCTGAGCCCGTTCATGTGATTGCTCCTATAGGTGCGTCTTTTCTTAGACAGAGGGCCGCTCATCTTTGAGCTTGTTCTAAACCCTAGGTTTGAGCCTTCTGGTAGCGCACCTCCTCCTTCTTCTTCTACAGGTCTTGCTGGTGAGGATGTTCCTGATCCAGTTGGTGATGATGCTGCTGCTGCTGATGTTCCTCCACCTCCTTCGACCGACTTTGATGTTCGTCGTACCCTGGAGACTGTCATAACTGTTTAGGCGGCTCATGGTCAGATTTTGGTGGACTTGCTAGATGAGATTCGTGCTCTGCGAGCCGACTTTGCGCGTCTTCATTCACCCTCACCACCTCCTTTTGATGGCGACCTGTGATTGCCCTTTGACATTCCGTCACAAAAAGGGAGAGTGGAGTTTTTGACTTGTAGAGGAGTTTTTGTAGTTAGGGGGAGACTTTTTGTTTTTGAGGAGCTTGTGGAGTTTTTAGATTGTATCTAGGTGTTTCACTTTGTATATCATTTTTGGGGATATTCATGTTAGGGGGAGTAACATTGATTGATATACATGTTATATTCATTGATTCTTGTTGTTTTGTGATTCACTGCTTATTGATTTATATTTATGAGTTGTTCATTCATATATGTCTTTATTTTGTGTTGTGTGAATCTTACAAGAATGTTATACCTGTTGTTTTACTCTTTTCTGTCACACATGCGTTTATGCGTTTGTTGAGTATTTCAGGAATATACAGGTTGATTCAACTAAGCTGCTGTCTACACTTGCAACCGATGGATAGTAGTTAGGGTTGAATTTGAGTTTATGAGCATTATTTTTGTAAATGGCTTTTTACTTGTAAACTTTGAGCTTTTAATTTGGGTTTTGTCATGAATTGCCAAAGGGGGAGTTTGTTAGGTTCTAAAGGTTTAGGAATTTATGTATTTAGAACTCTAATTTGTAATATTGGCAAAGCATGATCAAAACAATATGTTTAGTCTTGTTTAAGCTTGCTCGAAGTTGATTAATTATTGCAAAGTTGGAATCGAGAGACTGTAGATGCATTGGGGCATTTCGGTCTGGCTCAATCGATCGAAGAATAGATTCGATCGATCGAAAATCGATCAGATTGCGTTTTCTGCAATTTTTCCAACTCAGCCCTAACTCATTAAACGTTTAGGGTTTTATGTTTTTGCCCTAGGTATATAAAGCAAAACCCTAGCCACGTTTTTAGAGTTGCCCCAGTTGTATTGTTGCTCATACATTGCTGTTTTGTATAAATCTCTTGTGAGATCTAGAGGAGCTTTCCTTTACACAAAACTTAGGGTTTTCAAGATAGAGATTACTTCAACATCTTGATGATCAACTTGGTTGCTACCATTGAAGTTTAAAGAAAAACAAGCGTGGGTGCTTGTACTTGATCAAAGAATTCAAGAAAGAAGGAGTCCGTGGATTCGGAGATCGCACGGGGTCGTGTCAGTAAGTTCTACTGGTAGGTAGCATTAGGAAGTCAAGCGGGGAGCTTGTAAGTCATTTTGTATGAACTTCAATTCTTTCATAGTGAATTCAGTTTTGCCTTGAGGATCGGTGGGTAAATCCTCCCCAGGTTTTTTACCGGTTTGGTTTTCCTAGGTGATCATATCTTGTGTTATTTATTATTCCGCTGCTATATATATTCTTGATATGATTGTTTGATTATTTTAACCTAGAATTGCTTAATTTGACTAAGTAACAACTTGACTAATTAACTAGGCTAACCAATCTGGTTGTGTGTTAAGGGGTCTAAAACCGTTCAGAAGAAAATATTACTACTTAGGAAAAATGTATTACCATACAACAAGATCAATAAGATGCCTGGAGCAAGAGAGAAAAACGTCTAACCAAGAAAATGTCTTTTGCAAACAAAGCAAGATCATAAAACCAGATTCTCAGGCCTCTAAAACACAAGATGAGTGGTAGACCATGTTTGATTGTATTTTATATTGTAAAATTGGTTGTACGAAAGTTAAAGAAATACATGTGTTTTGTGTGGTTTATAAATTAATGCGTGCTTATATAGTTATATATTTTTTTTAATAAAAAAATTGGAAAGATTAATGCTTACTTGGCTGAACGTGACTGACACCCAAAAAAGGACAACAAAAAAGTAAAAATAGGTCCCACTGATAAATCTATATGATTAATATGTACTTCAAAGGCCATAATCTGTCCTCCAACTGCGTTAAGCAGTAAGACATCCAGCCTCTACCCTCATCAGACCCCCTACCTCCACCGGTGTGGTCTCTATTTTTTATTTCTTTAAATTTGGGTCAAATATAATTTAGGTCCAGAGAGGGTAAAGACAGAGAAACAAAACAAAATGTGAGCTATTGGGAGAGAGTGTTGGTAAAAGTGTGCGAAAAGAGTTGGATAGAGAGAAATCTCACATCTTCTGGTCAGATTGCTTAAAATCATTATAGGTATTTTTTTAAATATTGCTTTAAACATTTGATTTGATTTAGGATTAGGTTTGGGTTATTAATAATAAAATTTCATACTTTTCAACCCAAAAAATAAGAAAAAAAATTGAAAAGAAAACCTACAAAAGAATCACCAATTAGTCTAACATGGACTAAAGGAGGACCGAAATTGATCAAGTGGACCGAATTGGACTGAGTGGACTAAATTGGACCAAAGTAGACCTAATTGGACCGAATAGAAATCGTTTCATTTTTAGGCAGAACAAATTCTCTTCAAAAAAAATTTAGAGAATAAATTATACATTATATTACAATACAAAATAATTATTTAATCCCATGCATTGCGTGGATTTGCGACTAGTATCTATAATCAATCAATATATATATATAAAAGCAAAAACCTTATGTGAGAGTGCATGAGATCCTACCATATAGCATTTTAATTTTGCATTTAGCCTTTTTTTTATACCTTTTTTCATTAAGTATTTTTTACTGTTATCCAAAAGTTTACATTAACTTATTTTTACTGTTATTTCATTAATCTCTCATTAATTGTTTGAGGTTAATCCACACATTTCTCTATTCTTCATGTCTTTTACATACCCACTATTTTAGTATTAAAAACAAAAGGAAAAAAAAAATGAATTAGGCATACTTGAAAATAATAATTGACCAGATAAGGTACTGGGGAGAAATAGGGAGACATGAAAATGTTGTGGATTGTTAAATGAAACACACTATTTCACTATTACCAAAATAAAAGACATAAGATTTACAAAGCATTTGTAAGAGAGAGAGAATAATATGAAGGGCCATTACCTCCATCATACTGGCCTCCTACCACCATTAAACCACCTAAACCTCTATGGGTAATTTTTTTTCCCACTATTGTTTTAAATCATCTATAAGACACATGCTTACCATTTCTTAATCTTGCACTATCGCTGAGTGGAAGGCAGTGAAAGAGTTAGGTGTACTTTTATTTCATAGTATGCAATCTATGAATACAACATAGATTAGTTGATTTTCATGGTCTGTCACTCTTTTGTATTTATTTTTGGTTTCATGATAATAATAATAATAATAATAATAATAATAATAATAATAATAATAATAATAATAATAATTTTACCTTGAGAAGGCTAGAAATGAGCAGTGAAACTACTAAACTAATTTTTAATATTTCAAAATATATATGTTTCTTTATTCTAATTTAGTTTGCTTTTTCATTATAATATATGTACTATCTCCAAAACCATCTTATATAAAGTATCACAAAATTATCCGTGCATTGCATGGATAACTTACTAGTAATTTATAAAGTTGGATCCCACAACTGGTGAATGCACACAACGATGACAAGCGACACAATTTTTTATGGGCAAAACTTAAGTACAGTACTTAGGGGTGTCCACGGGTTGGGTCAGGTCGAGTCGGGTTTGTGCCCAACCTGGACCTGACCCGAATTATTCGAGTGGAGGAAAATATGGCTTGAAACTGACCCAGTGATCTGGTTAGATTTTCCGATTCGGGTCTTGTTGGTTTCGAGTTGTATCAGTTCGGGTATCAGGTTTCATCTCCGAGATTGATTTTTGGCCGGATCTGGCGAGAACTGGTCGAAATCTAGTCGGATTCATTGAGATTTGGCAGAAATCTGGCCGGATCCGTCAAGATTTGGCCAAAATTTCGTTGGATAACGGCGAGATCTTGCCGGATTTGGTCTGGGATGCTTAATATTTCGTCGGAAACGTTAAAGGTATCAGAGATTTGGTCTGGGATACTTAATATTTCGCCAGAATTGTTAAAGGTATCGGTTCGCGTTGGGCTTCACGAGTTTTGAAATGCAAAACTGACAACCGACCTGCTGGGGTCGGGTTTCACAGTTTGGAACCCGCATCTGACCGTCGGAGCCGTCGGATTGGGTGGCGGCGGGTCGGAATCGGGCGGGTTGACTGGGTTGAGCGGTTCGACGAGTCTCCTTGATAGCCCTAACAGTACTTAAGTGTTGTTCCTTAAGTTTCCTTCTAAAAATTTTGCCACGTGGATCTTTTCTTATGGGATGGAAGTATATTTTTTAATTAAGTAGCCACATGACTGAATTTTAAGAAATGAACCTAAAGAACAGTACCTAAGGTACTGTTCTTAAATTTTGTCCATTTTTTATATATTTAGAGTGATGTGGACGAATAGTGCCACATGACAAGTAGCAGTTTGTCCATAATACATCACATCTAACATGTGACAATACTTTTTTTTTTTTTTTTTGATCCAAATGTGACAATACATTTACTTCTAAATTAATGGTATGGTATAAATATTTTGCATTTAATACTCTGAAAGGTAATGATACCTGGTGGGTTCCAGTTAGCTTAACTGGTAAAGTCTCTGATGGTTGTATAAGAGATCTGGGGTTCAATTCCCGCCTACACCAAAAACTGATTGGTGTCTTGGTCTGATGAGAAAGAGCTATCATCAGGAGCGGACACCATAGGTTGAAACTCTCTAAAAAAAAAGAAAAAAAAAGTTGATGATGCATGTATATATTATTTACTAAAATATATGTATATATATATATATATATATATTAACTTATTATAGATTACAATTTACTAGCTATTCACGTTTGACCATTTGATAACGAACCATGTAATTATAAAATAGTATATATATATATATATTTTTTTTTTATTTTAGAATAACTACAATTTAATGGGTTGTATTTTCTATATATATATATATATATATATAAATCAATGAGTTGTTATATTATCATTTGTAACTTATAACTCCTCATTTTCTTTAGTATTGTAACTCATGCCTACTCATCTCTCCTCCATAAACTAAACAATGAAAACCTTAAATAATCCTGACAAAAGCATGGCTTTGTTAATTTCTCATTGTTTTTCATGTTATTGTATCTTTTCCTTTCAGTATTCTATCAATTTTTTTTCCTTCCTTTTTGAAGTTATTACTTATTTTATTTGATAAATAAAATAGATAGAAAATAGTTTATTTTAACGTTGTTGTTGATGTTCATCACAGATAAAAAGTCACTGAGAAATTTAACAAATTTTTGAAGCCAAAAAAGAGAGAGACATGGAATTCGTGAGTTTCCCTTCTCTTAATGTTGATGGAGTTCTATTTCAAACTTCCTTTTTAATTAGTGATAAAACAAGAGGTACAAAACTTTCCACATCATTTATCTTAATGCTAATGAAGTCTATTATTGTTGATATTCTCTATAGATAAGGTTACAATTGATTTTTTTTTTTTTTTTTTTTTTGTGTGGTTATATAGCAAATCTGATGCCATTTCTATTATTAATTATTAGTTTGTAGACTTTTTTTTTTTTTTTTTTTACATTGTTTTGTTGAAATAGTTTATTTATTTATTTTAACATATTCGTTACAATTTATTTGAGAATTTACCATATATATATATATATATATATAAACAAATCATTCTAATCAAATTCAAACACAAATTAAGAGAAGACCATGTAAAATAACAAAAAAAAAAAAATAATAATAATAATAAAATTTTCTCTCAAATAAATAGTTATTTTTAATTTTTTAATAATATATTTACTTATAATATTTATAAATTATAATAAGTTGAAAAAAAAATTTGTGGGAAGCATAGGCCAATAACTAGTAACTACTAACTACTAACTACTATTACAAAAGCTAGATCCTCAAGCTGGATAATGCATGTAACGATGACACATGTCCCTTTCTTAAAGCATGTAATAATGACACATATCATCTCTTCTAAATTTAATTTTTTAAGTAATGACTTTTAAGCCAATTTAATTCACATTTGTTGTGGTTATTTATGTCAATTTTTTGTAATTATGTATCTTTCAAATTTCCTCTCATCTTCATTGTCTTCATTATTTTCCTAAATCAGTTGATTCCTTATAGAGGAAAAAAAAAACATTTATGATTTTTTTCCCTTCCTTAAATCTCAATACCTATACTTTCTCGCCTCATAATTACTTCATTTTCCAATTACCCTATTAATCTCCATCAACCACTACAACAAAATGTATTTTTAGTGACAAAAAAATTCGTCACTAAAAGTCCAATTTTTCATTACTAAGAACCTTTAGCGATGAAATTGGAATTTTAGTGATGAAACTCATTTCGTCACTGAAACCTCGTCACTAAAAGTCCTGGTGACGAAAAATTTCGCCACTAAAAGTCCGATTTGTTAAAAAAAAAAAACTTTTAGCGATGAAAACATTTCGTCGCTAAATGTTTTCCTCGCTAAAAACACTATTCAGTGACGAAATATTTCAGTTCAGTTCAAACCGAAGAACCGAAAAAACCGCTTCAAACCGGCCGAACTGATGCAAAAATTTCAGCTTGGTTCAGTTCGGTTTCGGTTTTATTATATAAAAACTGAAAATTTCAGTTCGATTTTCGTTGTCAAATTTTAATACATTGAACTGACCGAAACGAACCGAAATATATTATTATATATTATATTATATATAAATATTTGACTCTCTCTCTACCAGATACGTTTGGGCTATTCTAAAAAAAAAAGATATGCTTTGGCAATAGGGGTGTGCAAAAAACCGAAGAACCAAAAAAACCGCTTCAAACTGGCCGAACCGATGCAAAAATTTTGGTTCGGTTTCGGTTTCGGTTTGGTTTTAGTTTTATTATATAAAAAATCGAAAATGTCGGTTCGGTTTTCGATGTCAAATTTTAATACACCGAACCGAAATATATTATTATGTATTATTATATTATTATATTAAATATAAAATATTTTGTAAATATTTGACTCTCTCTCTACCGGATACGCTTGGGCTAGTCTAAAAAAAAAATGATATGCTTTGGCAGTTTGGGAGATATGCTTTGGGCAGTGGGCCTCCAAAGTCCAATCCATCATTTCATTTTAAACCAATTCAGTGACTAAGTAAACTAAGTTATCAAATGATTCAAACTAAGTTATCAAGTGACTAAGGAAACGAAGTTGCAATGGGCCCTTTTTTTTTTTTTTTTTTTTTTTTTTTTTTTTTTCAGTCATCAATTCAAAATTTCAAAATTCAAATGATTCGGCTAGCATTTTAAAACCTATTCGATTAATCACCTATAACCAAACTAACTAAATATCTAATTAAACTAAAACTAATTGAATTATAAAATCAAAAGGTGGAAACCCTACCCTACATACCCGACCCACACTTTCGCTCTCACAGTCTCACACTTTCCACTCTCTAATGTTCAGACATCAGACCGCCTCCACTCCCTACCTCTCACACTTTCCACTCTTTCCCTCGGCCGTCGCCTCCACACGCCGCCCTCCCCACGCCGACTTGATCATCAGCTTCTCATCTCCCACGGTGAGTCTTTGTCATCACCCCCACACTTTCACTCTCCCTCTGCCGTCGCCCTCCACACGCCGCCTCCCACGCTGCCTCTTTTTTTTGTGTTTCTCTCTGTTTTATGTTTTAGGTTTTGAAAATAGAAATCTCGATACCCTCTGACCCTCTCTGTGTTTTGTGTTTCTTTGTGTTTTATGTTTCTCTGTGTTTTGTGTTTTAGGTTTTGAAAATAGAAATCTTGATATCCTCTGACCCTCTCTCTGTTTTGTGTTTCTCTGTGTTTTGTGTTTTAGGTTTTGAAAATAGAAATCTCGATACCCTTTAACCCTCTCTCTGTTTTGTGTTTCTCTGTGTTTTGTGTTTTAGGTTTTGAAAATAGAAATCTCGATACCCTCTGACCCTCTCTCTGTTTTGTGTTTCTCTCTGTTTTGTAGTAACAACATAAGATCAAGATGTTTATTTTTTCAAGTTTTAATGTTTTATATGCAAATAAAGTTAGATTTTTGAAAAAATCGACAACCTATGTGCTTGGCTGCTTGTGCTAGTTGGTTTCTTTATTAAAGTTAGCTGATTTCCTTTGAGTTCTGATATATATAAAGTTAGCTGCTTTTTTATTTATTTATTGTTGATATATTCTTGTTTATTGTTGTTGACATGCTGTGAATCTGTGACTGTGATGTTAAGTTGTTATTTTCTTATTGATGTTACAGATTTGACAATCAATAACCCCATGTGCTTAACTGTGATGTTGGTGTATTTGTTAATAGTTGACTGTGATGTTGGGGTATTTGTTAATAGTTGACTTTTTTGTGTTATTGTATACTAGAGTAGAGTGAAGAGTCCTTTTTTTTTTCTGTTGCTGACTTTTATTGTGTTATACTACTGTTATTGTTACCGTATTTTTTTTTTTATTGTAGACTAGACTCATTTTGGCATTAAATTTTATTTTTTACTTTTTATAGTTGCTGACTTATTGTGTTTTATTTTATATTGTAGATGAATGAGACGAGAAATCTCAGAGGGTCAACACAATGAAGCGGATCAAGGGGCAACCAATGTGCATGAAGACAAAGGCAAACCCACACTCCCACCAAGTGCAGGTAATACTGGTAAAAAAAGATCTTTTATTTGGGGTCATTTTACTGTTATTGAGGGTGGGGGGGGGGGGAACCTAGGGCAGCTTGTAACTACTGTGCACAACCTATGCTTGTGACACTAAGTTAAATGGCACTACAGCCATGAGAAATCACATACAATCACAATGTTTGAAATATCCTTATAAGGAGGACAAAAAAAACCAATCAACCCTAGCATTCAAACCTAAAGAAGAAGGAGAAAGTAGCGGTAAACTTGTGCCTTGGGTGTTTAATTTTGAGGAATGTAAGAAAGCATTGATAGAGATGATTATTTTAGATGAGTTGTCTTTTAGGTTTGTGGAGGGTTTTGGTTTTAGGAAGTTTATGTCTATTACCCAACCTAGGTTCAATCCAATCCCTTGCCGCACAACAATTGCCAAAACATGCTTTAGGGTGTTTTTAGATGAGAAACAAAAGTTGAAAGAAGCCCTAAGAGAGCAGCGGGTCTGCCTTACCACAGATACATGGACATATGTTCAAAATTTGAACTACATGTGTCTCACTGCCCATTTTATTGATAGTGATTGGAAAATACACAAGAGGATTCTTAGTTTTCGTTTAGTGGAAAATCACAAGGGTGAAACACTTGGGAAGGCGGTTGAGATGTGTTTACTTGATTAGGGGATAGAAAAGATTCTAACTATTATAGTTGATAATGCTGCCTCTAATAGTGGGCTGATTTCTTTTATTCAAAAAAAGACTAAGCATAGGAAGGCAACAGTTTTAGGGCATAAATACTTGCATGTGAGGTGTAGTGCTCATATCTTGAACTTGATTGTTTGTGAAGGGTTAGTTGAAATGGATGAGACAATAGTGAAGGTTAGGAAATCTGTGCGATATGTGAAATCATCTCCACAAAGACAAAGCACATTTAAGTTATGTGCGGAGAAGGAGAAAGTTGACTTTAAAAATCAGTTGTGCTTAGATGTGCCCACTAGGTGGAACTACACCGATATTGTGTTGGAGAAAGCCGAGAAGTATCAAAAGGCTTTTGAGAGATTGGAGGAAGATGATCCAAATTTTCTTATGACAATTAGAGAGGAGGCAAAGGAAGAAGGAAATGATAGACATGAGGTTGCTTGGGCAATGGATGATGTGGATTGGGAAAAGATTAGGATCTTTTCTAAATTTCTTAAAATTTTTTATGATGCAACCTTGAGGTTTTCGGGTGCTAATTATGTCACTAGCAATTCTTTCTTTTTGGAGCTCATGTCAATTCATGACACAATTGAGTTGGAGCATGAAAAAGATAGTTATTTGTTGAGAAAAATGGCTGATTACATAAAGAGCAAATTTGAAAAGTATTAGGGGAACTTTGATAATATGAATCACTTGTTGTATGTAGGGTTAGTTCTTGATCCTCGATACAAGTTGAGGTATCTTGAGTACTGTTTTGGTACTTTGTATGAGAGGAAAAAGGCTGTTGATATGGCAGGAAGAGTAAAGGCTGTTTTGGAGGATTTGTATAAATCTTATACTCAAAATCAAGTGGGGAGTAGTAGTGCTAGTGCTGCTGCACAAGCCTAAGGCCAAAAACCAAGTGGAACAATGGAGGGAGATGATTCTAATGTGGTTGATGCGAAGGCAATGAGGATGATGGGATTTAAGAAGCACTTGAAGGGTATTGATTCTTCAAATACCAAATCAAAGGTTGATAAATACTTGTTAGAGAGCTATGAAGATGTTTTTGATGATAATTTTGATATTTTGGCTTGGTGGAAGGTTAATTCCCCATGATACCGTGTGCTTTCAAGAGTTGCACTACATGTTCTTGCAATTCCGGTATCCACTGTGGCCTCAAAATCTGTCTTTAGTACGGCTGGTCGTGTCCTTGATCCCTTCCGGAGTTCATTGTCTCCACTTATGGTGGAAGCCCTCATATGTGGTCAAAACTGGCTCCGTCTTTCATCGGCTCCAATTTGCCTTCGTGCTGCCATGGATGATGTTGAGGAGTTTGAAAAGCTTGATGGAGGTATGATTATTATTTGTTATATTAAAAAAATGACTTTCTATTTCTTTATTTATTAAAAAAAATTCTGCATGTCTATTATTATTAAAAAAAAAAAAAAAAAAAAAAAACTGAATGTCTTGGATTCTTAGCATATTTATTGTTTTATTGTACATTCTGCATGTCTACTTCTTTCTTTATTAAAAAAAAAACTAAATGTCTTGGATTCTTGGCATATTTATTGTTTTATTGTACAAGTGATTTTTATGTTTTTTTCATTTTTTGTTTGTAGAACTCGTGAGTGATGCTGCATTAACATCGAAACTAGGCATGTCCACACTAACACCTATTGAAGTTGATGGTTGAAGATTTCTCTTTGCTCTTTGGACGGGTGGTATTGATGATGATATGTACACTTTTTGATATGTATAGTTGTACACTTTTGATATGTACACCTTTTGCTATTAGACACTAGTAGACAATGGCCTACATAAGTACATATAGATATGGGCTTTTATTTTGAGCTTTGACAGTGGCCTATACGTAATACATAGACAATATATGATATTAGGCAGTAGGCAATGACATATGGCCAATTTATTTCGAGTCTTTGGCCAAATATTAAATATGGACAGTGTATATGTTGACATTGACATATGGCCAATTTATTTTGAGTCTTTGGCTTTAATGCTATTATGTAGGTATTGACATATGGACAATATGTGGACATTGACAATTACTAATGAAGTAATAAAATATGCACTAGTTATTTTATTTTGACTTGTACAATTTATTTTTTAATCTTGTTTGTATTTGATGGGTGTTTGTAACAAGTTACAGATTAGTTTGAGGCTTTGAGCACTAGAGCAATTTTTTGCTCTAGATTATTTCTGGATTTATGAATTTGTGTTGACAGGTTGTGCTTGTGCAAATGTATTGTGGACAGGTTATATCATGTTGACAGGTTATTTTTGGATTTATGAATATGTGATGTGTATTTTAATGAGTATAATAGAAGCTCTAAAGTAGGTTATGAATTTATGATAGGTTGTGATTTATGAATTTGCTATATGTGTTGTATTTTTGGATTTGCTATATGAATCTATAACAGGTTATTTTTTTTTTTTTTGAAGAATATGCTATAATGTGTATTTTTGGATTTATGTTCAGTAAAAGCAAGTTATGAAAAATGTGAAATGCAATGATTTTTTCTTGTTTGTAAAATGTTTTATGGATGTGTAAAAAGGCCCAAAAATGGCCAAAATAGGAAAGGCCCGAATTTGGGCCAAAAGTGCCAAAATAGAGCTAAAAAAGGCCCAAAGACGGCCATTGCCAAAATAGAGAAGGCCCGAATCTGGGCCACAACTGGTTCCTAACAAAGGCCTAAAACATGTTTCTAAAAAAGACTTAATTAGAGCATAACATGCCATATAATAAGAGACTTGAATACTGCATTTTTTTTTAAAAAAAAAAAAAAGCCCAAACAGAAAATTTTTGGAAAAAAAAAAACCAAAGGCTCAATTGGCCCAAACTCCCTGCCCAAAAACCGAAACCGACCAAAAAACTAACCGAAACCGAAACAAACTGAAACCGATGATTTTTCAACTATTTCGGTTGGTTTCAGTTGAGACTTTTAAAAACCGAAAATTTCGGTTTCGGTTGGCCGGATTAAAAAAAAACCAATTGATCCGAATCGATTACAGCCCTAGTTTATTAAATCATATTTAGTGACGAATAATTTCGTCACTAAAACTATGTTCGGGTACATATAGTGACGAAAAAGTTTGTCACTAAAACTATTTTTAAGAAAATCCAAGCACATATAGCGACGAAAATTTTCGTCACTAAAACCATTTCTTACAAAATTTTGCTACATTTAGCGATGAAATATTTCGTCACCAAAACAATTTTTTGTTGCTATATTTGTGACAACAAAATTCGTCGCTAAAACTTATTTTTTGTTTTTATTTTTTTCATGGCTTTGATATTAACCTGTAACCTATTATTATATTATTAAAACCTCACATTTGAATAACACATTTATAAAAGAAGATCCATACATTCCACAAGTAAAAATAAAACAAGTATCCAATTCAAACTTCTTCCATACAATAATTGTTTGCAACACATACAATAACTCAAGATGTTTTATAACAATATAAAAAGTGTAGCATAATATAATTAGAATTAACGGAAGATGTCCTCATATGTTTTCAAGTAATGCCAAAAGTAAATCCCCTAAAAGCCACCAATAAGAAATCTGCACAAATATAAAAACAATTCTACATTAAAATTGTAAAGTAAAAACATTAACTATGTTATAAGAAACATGTCTAACAATGCATTAAGAGTAGCCAGACCAATGGATTAAAATCACAACTCCTAATGTATAAGTTGTAGAAAGCAAATATAGATTTTCAAGTGTAATATAATACAATTAGTTTCAAATAATGCATCAAAAAAAGTAGTCACACTATGTAGTGTGGGCCAATTGCTAAAATAAAGTACTAACCAAAAAGTGTTTTAACTTGAAGTTGAACCATTCCCATAGGTAAGAATGTCATCATAACCCTTGCTCCTCAAAAAGATAAGAATATTCTTTTAGATCTCTTCTTGCTTAACTCGTGCCTCTTGGTCCCTAACTTGCTCATCTTGGCCCCTAGCTCTTGCCTCTTTGAGGTCAATTATCTCATTTTCTAGCCGTTGGATATACTCCACTGAGGAATTAGATGAGGCGGTGGTTACTAGAGAAGAGAAAGATCTTATGCCAAGTCCTTTTACAATACCAGACTTCTTTTTAAAAACCAAGTTTGAGATCTCCTCTTGTGTAAGAGGAATTGCATTAGGATCTTGACAATGATCCTCTTGTACTTTGAGAATATTTTCCTATCATTTGAAAGAGAGAAAGAAACAAATAGTCACAACATTAATATTACATATGTTATAGCTTTACAAACATGATAGGGATGGAATGATACACGTACATATGTCGCTTCATCCTTATGGTGTATCCACATATTTGTATTTGAATTGAAATGAACATCTTTGAAGATTTTTGCCAATTCAGGAACTTGACCGTCATTATTATTTGTCTGATTAATTAACATTCAAGTGTTAGATAAAAATACTTAATTAATCACAACATATAATATACTAAGGTTTAAGAAAATGAAAAAACACGCACCTCCTCATCAACCCTAACAGCATGTGCCTTTGTTCCGCATCGATGTTTGCCTGAAGTTTTCTTCCTATTTTCAGAGTTCTTTCTTGATTTTTTCTAATAAACAATGTTCAAGATATTTATTAGATCATGAATAAAACAATATACATTTACTTTATCTACGTATTAATCTAATCAGTTGACAACATAATATAGTAAACATTGGATAATAATAATTATATATGCATAAATAATTTACCAGCCAATCCTCATTGGTCCATCTCCCATCAATGAGTTTAGTCCACTACTCAAGTGTGGCATTCTTTGGCGGGTGGCTTTTTGCATAGTCAGCACCATGAGATTGTACGAGCTTTTTATAAACCTGATGCAAATTGTTGGAATTGGAACTCAATAATCTTCCACATTTTATATTTAATGTTTTCATTACCAAGTTGGAATCTCCTTGTAGCTCAAACTAATCATGTAAAATGAAGTGTGTATGTATTATAAAAATATTATTATATGAATTTAATATGCTTAGTGACAACAAAGATGAGTTAGACGTTATCAATGTAAATTTATCGCAATATTTTGAAACACCACATCTCTAGTAGTAGCATCAATATTTTTCCAATTTTTCACGTTGTAATTGGACAAATTACTTCGCACTTGTACGTCAATTTGATTGACAAGCTTGCATGCATTCTTCCCAACAAGGGCATCATACTTTGCAGCTATACGTACTGGCAGCTTACCACTTTTTTCAACAAGTCCACGTATTGCTATACCACGTGTTGTTCCATAGGTATTTCTACTAGTAGATCCTATTTAAACATTATTAATATTAAAAAATTATACATTCCATGTACATTATAGCTAAATTAAGTGATGTATAATCTCAATAGTAAAAACAGGGTGCAGTTGTAATTAAGTATGTAATTACCAGTCGTGCTAGTTAATGCGCTGGTAGTCTGCGCCTCCGCACTAGAAGAACTTTGGGTGGGAGGATTTGCTTTAGGAGGTTTTTTCGTAGATTAGACCACCGGGATAGATGCCTCACCTTGTGAGCGTGTAAGTCATTCTGGTGCCATCTATAACTAACAAACATACATATAGTGAAACAATAAAGTCATTACAAGTAATGGAACAATAAAGATATTATCATCTATTGTACCCTATGGAACATCTATTGTATCTTATGGATTATAGAATTAGATGACTCATCATCATTGTCATCATCACTAATAGGCGGTACATAATTATCATTTACCATAACACTAGCTCTACTTTTTTTCCCTTTTGCATAATTGGACTGAGCAGAATCTTTTAGAGAAGTTGAGATATACTTCAATCCCAAAGCATCAAATATCTCTTAGTTTTGCCTCATTCTATCCAATCTTGCCATCTCATAGCTCGGTATATTATGAGTATATTTGGCCTTTTTGGACATTTTTTGAAACTATGTATTGACATGAAAGATAAGTACAATTGCTACTAACTTAACATCATAGTCCACACCATTATTCATATCAAGCAATTCACAAGTTCAAAATTTGAACACAATTGCTACTAACTCAACACAACAAATGACCACATTAATATCCATATCAAGTTCAAGATAAGTACAAAACATCTCAATAACAATTGCTACTAACTTTACATATCATAGTCTACACTATTATCCATATCAAACAATTCATGAGTGCTAAATTTGAACACAATTACTACTAACTCAATACAATAAATGATCACATCAATATCCATATCAAGTTCAAGATAAGTACAAAACAATTGCTACTTAGACAAGCATAAAACTTTAAGACAAGCACACAACATTTAAGACAATTGTTGTGAACTCTACATATCGTAATTCATATCAAAATCAACATCAGGTATGTCATGCTCTTCATTTTGATTAGCATCTCTTGAAGTTCCACCTTCAAGAACAACCTCAATTTCAACATCACCCATACAATAGTCAATAATATTGTCTTCAACATTGATAAAGGCGACATCAACAATCGCTTCTTGTTGGAATGTGTCACTATCTTCTGTATTATTATTGGATTCTCCACCCCCGACTTTCAGGACATTAAACACTCCCCTATGTTGGATGGATTGCACAATTTTCCAAGGTTCACCTAATTTGGTATCTTGAAGGTAAAAAAACTTGTCTCACTTAACTAGGAAGGGTCATTTTCATACCACCGACTTGTAACATCAATGCTTGTGTAGTGTGCATCGGTTCTTATCGTTCTCCTTCGACCATTGGTACCAGTATTGTACCATTCACACTGGAGCAAAACAACTTTATGGCAAAACACATACTTCAATTCCTAAATTTTGCACACATGACCATAGAAGTCATGCATTTATCCCTCATGGTCCCCTTCGGTACATACACCATTGTTTTGGGTTACACGACGATTGTTTAGGTCTCTTGTACGGAACTTTACACCATTGACCATACAAACTATGTACTCCTTCACATGTTGTTTAGGACCATTTGCTAATGACCATAACTGTTTAGTAGCTTCTGGTGACTTGTTAACTTTCAATCTATTTATCTATAATGACATACAACAAATGATATTAATTAGTAATAAGCAATGACGAAACTATTTAAATGTTTAATTTTTATTAGTGTGTGATTAAATTTCAAATGTCTTACACGTTCTCTGAACTACTTGAGAAACTCTTGTCGTTGGATTTGAGTTATAACTTCTCCAGTAGGATTATGCAATGTGCTTTTGTGTTCACTGTTAAAAATAAGATAATTTATTTTCAGCTAAGCATTGCAGATAATATTCAAAACTTGATCAAATAATACATGCATATGAAATCACATACTTTAAATAAGGTTTTAGCTTAGGACTATTGTACAACAAGTACCAATAAACAGTATCAAGCAATGCACGAGACAAGTTGCCATCATTCCACCTACCACCTATAGGTCAGACAGTTTGTGAAAAAACTACCAATCCTTCGCTAGATTCACCAAAATCTTCATTTCTTTCTCTTCGATTATGCACAGTTTTGATTCCATCAATATACAAAGACCAGTTGTTAATACATTCTTTGAGAATTTAAGCCTTTGCAATTGAACCTTTTGGTCGAGCTCGGTTGGAAACGTATCTTTTCAGTTTTCCAAGGTACCTACGAGGAAAAAATATGCACATTATGTTATTTTATACCACATGGGAAAGATGCAATTGATGGATGCTTCAAAGGATCTAATTACCTTTCAATTGGGTACATCCACCGATATTGTACCGGGTCTCCTAGAATTGCTTTTCGAGACAAGTGAACAACAAGGTGGACCATAACATCAAAGAATGCTAGAGGAAAGAACCTCTCAAGCTTGCATAGTATAGGAACTATACGTTCTTCTAGTTTATCCAATTCACTCCGCTTTAGGGTCCTTGAGCATAAGTCTTGGAAGGAGCTGCCCAACTCAAACAATACAATACTAATGTCTTTATGTGCAAACCCTCGCAACCCAATTGGAAGAATTCGTTGTAGTAACACATGACAGTCGTGGCTTTTCAAACCAGATAATTTACCATTTTTTGCATTCACTGACCTTGATATATTGGCTGCATAGCCATCTGGATACTTGACCAATTTCAAAAAGTCATAGAAACCATCCCTTTCATTTGGGCTTAATGAAAAGAAAGCCCGAAGCTTGTCATATGATCCATCAGGACGTTGTTTCAAATGTAACGTGTACCTAAAGTTCATATTTTGCAAGTCTATCCATGCCTTGTTAGTATCCTTGTTTCTCCCCTCAATGCCCAACAAAGTACTGTAAGTACTCTCACTAATGGGTTGACAATTGAACAAATCTATCCACATCTCTTTCTCCTTCTTAATTACCATATGGGTTGACAATTGCTTTTTTTTTTTTTTCCCAATATGATGGGGGAGCTAATGTTAATTTTCTTAGACTAAATTAACCCTTCTTAAAAAAATAAAAAAATAAAATAACCTTTACGTTTATAGGTTTATCCCAACCTTTTGTTTTTTTGATATGACTATTACCAAAACGTATGAAACTCCTTCTCTTTTACAATTATTCCCACTCCTCAACAAAATATGCAAACTCAACTCTCTATATTTATAAGATTTGCATTATCTCAATGATGCTTAGGAATTGTAATGGGAAAATTACTATTCCTAAGCATTTTCCATTTTTTATCTCCACTATCAACGACTCTTCTCTATAATTCTTGATTTATCTTTAACCTTATTTTTTGATATATTTCATGTTCTCAGCTCAAATATTTCTTTGATATATTTTCATGTTTTCAGCTCACATATTTCTTTTATGTATTAAGAATTTTAGGTTGAACGAGTATTTTGTGGCCAAAGATTGATTGTTTCTATGAGCTTGAGAATGATTGTCATTATTTTGAGGTTAGTATCAAATTTTGATGGGTGTATATTGGATAAATTAATATTTAATGGAGATTATTATATAACATCCAGTATGGTCATTCAGTTTAAATTTGTACAATTCTAAGCAAAAAATAGTTTTATAAGAATCAATTTATTTGTACAATTTTGTGTCTTAGGTATAAAATTTGTATTTGGTATGTATTATTTTTATATGGCATGTAGTAATATTTCAAGTCTTTTTTTCATATGTATTTCTTATAGGATTTACCAAGGTTCTTATGATGCCTCATTGATATAAGCTTAGGAAGTTTGGGATGAGAAGCATGGTTTAGGAAATGATCACTCTAAATTACCATAAAGTCATGTTGCTATTGTCTCTATGATTGTTGCTCTTAAAATTTGTGTAAATTACCTCTACTTCTAATACACGCGCATAAGACATACAGACACAAACACATACTTTAGTTTCAAGTTAGATATCAATTTCACTATGTCATTGAGTTTTTGTAATGATTAGTATGTAGTTGTTGTTGTTGTTGTTGTTTTTGTGTGTGTGTGTGTGCATGCGCATGTGTTATGCATATTTATTTCCACATTTATAATAACCTAATACTTTTGTCTATCCATTTGAAAATTAAATTTAGAAGTATATAGTTTGGAGTATAACTGTTGCACAAAAAATAAAAGTAATAAATAAAAGTGCTGGGATTATTTTTATGAGAATAGAAGTGTTTTTAATAGGGAAAATGTTCATATAGGGATAATCTTTTCATAATTTAAACAGGGATTGGTTAATAATTTAAAACAATAATATATAGATATTATTTTTATATTTTATTATAAATATATAAATTATTGTGGTTTCAAAAATATATAAATTGTTGTAAATATTTTTAATGATAGAGCGATAATATGTTACACATTCATTTTTTAAACCGTTCAACGAACGGGCCTATCACTGGTGCAAATAAAGAAAGGATAATCGCAACTTAAATTTGTTATCATAAATGTGAGGAGCATTTATATTGTTTCCAAATAAAATATGTACAACTTAACATGGGGCGTAAATTACCATATTGGTCCCTAATTTTTGTCCAATATGTCAAAATAATTCATAATGTTTTAAATGTGTCAGTTTAATTCTTTTTTTTTTTTTGATATTGTATCAAAATAATTTATGTCGTTAAGTAGTGGATAGAAAACTAATGTGGCTAATGATAAAATAAAAATAAGGCGAAACTACACTATTGGTCCCTGAAATTTATCCTGTGTGCGCAATTGGTCCCTCAAGTTTGAAGTGAGCACAATTAGTCCCTTAAGTTTTAAAACTGAGTTGTATTGGTCCTTTTACTAACTTCTGTTAACGGTGTTACTTATGTGGCTAACTTCACAATGACTTGGCATTTTCTTTAATGACGTGACATATTTTTAATTAAAAAATTACAAACTAAGTGAGAAAAAATATTAACCGGTACCAAATTAAAAATAAAATAAAATTTCTACCTACTGTAAAAACCCACAGCGAGAGAGAAAGGGAGAGAGGAAAGAAAACAAACCCCAGCCGCAGCCTGAAGTTCCATTCCCTAGCTGCCGCCGGCAATAGCTCAAGCCGTAGCTGCCATCGGCGATAGAACAAGCCCTAGTAGCCGCCGACGACAGCCACTACCCATACTATAAAGGAAACTTCAGGAAGGACCAAAAGTAGATGGCTATAACATGTTTCAAATCAACAATGCTAAAGAAAACAAAAACTTCACAACTTTACCAGAAACCAAACATAATCTTTTGAATTTAGTTACAAATATCCATTCAAAATTATTTATAAATAGAAGCGCCCCTAAGCATTGAACACCCACCCAACATGACAACACCCTGGCGAAGACAAAAATCAGCAATACCTGAGAGGGTTTTCAATAAGGGGAGGAGGAGCGGCGAGTTAGTGGGTCAGTGGCTGTCGGCGGCGGCTACTAGGGCTTGTGTTGTCGTCGGCGGCAGCTACAGCTTGGGCTATTGCCGGCGGCGGTTGGGGCATGGAGTTTCAGGCAGCAGCTAGGGTTTGATTTCTTTCCTCTCTCCCTTTCTCTCTCGTTGTGGGTTTTTACAGTAGGCAGAATTTTTTTTTTTTTTTTTTTTTTTAATTTGGTACCGGTTAATATTTTTTCTCACTTAGTTTGTAATTTTTTAATTAAAAATATGCCATGTCATTAAAGAAAATGCCAAGTCATTGTGAAGTTAGCCATGTAAGTAACACCGTTAACAGAAGTTAGTAAAAGGACCAATACAACTCAGTTTTAAAACTTAAGGGACTAATTGTACTCGCTTCAAACTTGAGAGACCAATTGCGCACATAGAGTAAACTTCAGGGACCAATAGTGTAGTTTCGCCTAAAAATAATGATTTTGATGTTGATGTTGATTGATATCACATTGGATACCACGTGACCTTTATTTAAAAAAATTAAAAATTAAAAATTATAAAACATTTTTTTAATACTTGTTTTATTAAAAAAAATTAATTATGTTTTTGCTAAATAGTAAACAAATTGACATTTTAAAAAACAATTAATGTCGAAACAAACATAATTAGTAGTGTAAGGACTAGATTTGAACTCCTAGCCCAAGAGGTATATGGACTTAGGTCCAAAAAGTCCAAAACAATAAATTTGTAGAGAATGGGTTGGAAAACTGGGCTTTAATGAATTAAGCAGCAAGTAAACAGATCTTGATGACGAAGAGAGGAAGATAACAAATTTACACTAAGGAAAAATATCCTCGGCAATGTCCGAGGAGACTGGTTCCTATAAATTGCTCTTGAACCTCGATTACAAGTTTGGTTCCTAATTGCTACAGTGTTTCTCTTCTTTTTTCCGATCCCTCCTTCCTCAGGGGTTTTTCACATTATATATCCCCCCTTGATTGATCTTGGTCCTTCATTTGTTGTTCATCCGGGTTATTACTTGAGTGCTTGTCCCATCGGACATCCTTTCTGGCTTTCTCTGAGTTGGGATAGTTTAGGCATCACTGTTCAAGGGTCTTCTCCACATAAATGCGGCCAGAAAGTTAGCTGCAGAGCATTCAATGCAGTGGCATCAGCTTTTTCCTAAGTACCTCCGAGCCTCTTCCCCTTTTGCACATTCATAATATACATCCCCATCAGTGAAACTTCCTGGAAGGTCATTCTAATCGACAGGGTATACCTTTGATCTGTGCCCTGTTCATCTGAGGAGATACTCCTCCTCAGACCACCTTCCCAGCTTTTCTGCTCGCACCTTACTCGTGGGATTCTGAGCTTGACGCCCTCATTACTATTTATCCATTCTCGGACCAATCAACGTCCTCAGACAAAGCCTAAGACCCAATATACAATTTTGGGCCCTTATCCGTACAAGTACGTTTTAAATTTCACATAAAGTGTATATATAGTGATCAATTCCAATTAGCTTAACTGATAAAATCCTTTGATGTTCAATAAGGGACTTAGGTTTGAATGAAGCGGACACAAAAAATCAATTTCTATCTTGATAAAGAGTAAACATCATGAACCTCTACTTGTGGGTTCAAATTAACTGAACTCAACTAGTAAAGTCTCATAAAGTCAAATAAGAGATTTAAGGTTCAAAATTTTGAAATTCTATCCTATTAGAAAAAAAAAAGGGTAAATATCATGAAGCGAATGCTATAAATTCAAATCCTATTATATACTAAAGATTAAAATTGATAAATAATATTGTTCAAAAACTTTATCCAAACATAATTTAATAATTTTTTGAATTAAAATGACTAAAAATATGGCACTTGAATTTTTAGATCTAACCAGTCAAGTTGATTTAAGTTTAATTACTTATTTGAGTTCCAGTTAGCTTAATTGGTAAAATCTCTTATGCTTAAATAAGAAATCTGAGGTTCAATCCATGTCTACTCCAAAAACTGATTGATATCTTGGTCTAATGATAAAGAGCGCAATTATTAGAAGCTGAAGCCATAAATATAATTGAAACTGTATAAATTTTTTTTTAATTACTTATAATTGACTTGTATATACTACTTGTATATCACTTAGTTAGTAATTCGTATAATGTAAGGAAAAATTT
This sequence comes from Quercus aquifolioides, assembly GCA_019022515.1. Lineage (NCBI taxonomy): Eukaryota > Viridiplantae > Streptophyta > Magnoliopsida > Fagales > Fagaceae > Quercus > Quercus aquifolioides. The sequence continues at coordinate 64,205,603 of CM032330.1, forward strand.
TAAAATGAATTTTTCTCTCATTTAAAATTTTTTTTTGGTCAAAAATATGAAATATGATAATTATTATAGTTATTAACAATCTTTTATTTATTTATTTATTTTTGATACAAGATAGAATTCTACTCTAGCCTAATCTAAGTGTATATATGTGTGAAGCTCTTTTATGGAGACTTGAACCCCGACCCTTACCCCTCACACTTTACAAGCACTTATACTTGTAGAGTAACCATCGTACCAAGAGTGTGCAGTGGTAATTTTTTATTTTTCTTATATATGAAATTTATTATGTAGTTATTAATAGGTAATTATGATATTTATTAATGGTCTTTTATTTTAACCATGGAAATTATCTAAGGATTTTACTAACGTATGCCCTTATGCATACATTAGGAAATTATTTTAGGAAACTTTTTAAGGGAAAATGAAAAAATGACTAAAATTTTTGACTACTTTTTCAAATTCCCATAATCTGTTCCTAAAATGGATAGTAAATAGACGTCTAAGGGCATACAAAACCATTTAAGGTAACTTTTTATGTGAAAATAGAAAAGTGACTAATTTTTTTGGCAGTTTTTTCAAATTTCTATAAATAGGTTCCTAAAATAGATGCCAAATGTCTAAGGGCATAAATTAACCGGATTCATTATCTAATAAAGAGTTTAAATATAGAATATAATTTAAACTTAATTAAAATATATTTCTTGATAGATATCTTTTATTCAACCAAAAAAAAAAAAAAAACTTTACTAATTCAACTAATTATAACCCACTAATTAATATATATCTATATATTAGAATAATGACATGTGAATTTGTGAGACCTCACTATGTGCAATGCATCGAAAAGTTTAATAAAAGCTTTCTCTTTTATAATTATGATAATTATTAATACACATTTACTATAATTTTTTTGTGTGTATGAAATATTAAAAAAGATATTTACAATAGTCATTAATTGCTATTAATTATGATTTTTTTAATATCGAACTCTTAAATATATAATTATGGTAATCATTAATAGGTATTTATTATGATTGTGCTTTTCTACTAAATTATTAAATATATAATTATGATAATCATTAATAGGTAATTATTATGGGTTATTTGTATATATAAAATTCTGACAAAATTTAGGTACAATATCTTATGTGTTGTTCCTTAAGTTCTTCTTTTAAAATTCAGCTATGTGGTTTTTTCTTTTTCTTTTTTCATGGAAGGAAGTGTATTACTTTTTAGTTAAGTACAGCCATATAAATGAATTTTAAAAGGGAAATCTAATGAATAAAACCTAAGTATTGTACCTAATTTGCCCATAAAATTATACTTACTCAACTCCATTTGTCCCAATTTGTTAGGCATTTTAGAAAATCCAATTTTCAAGTGAATATCATTTCATGTTCTATTGCAAAAAAGGTACACATTTCCAAAACTACCATCCTTAATTGAAATTTTAGTGAAAAATGTGTATCGACTTTTTAAATAAAGTAAAGGGTATATTAGGAAATTTATTTATTCACTTTTCAAAGATGACTTCATTTTGGGACATCTTATAGTGAAATAAAGGTCTAATAGTTTGGGACAAAGGGGTTATTATTTAAAGAAAATACAATGTGTCTTGATTTTAATGCTTGTGGGGTGTAAGGGGGCAAGGGACGAGGTTCAAATCTTTAGGAGGGAGTTTCACACACATATACACTTAGATTAGGCTAGAATAGAAATTCTATCTTGTATATAAAAAAATTAATTTTTAATTAATATATATATATATATATGTATTATATAAATCAGGTTCAAGTTATATCTGGTGTAACTTTAAACACTTTAATATTTTAATTGGACGTGAATTTTAACAAATCCACCATTGGATTACAATACGTATATTCTCTATTGCTTGCAAAATTTCAAGATGATTAAATATTAACAATCATATCATCAATTAATTGTTTAAATTCAAGTTTTTATAATATAAAATTGTAGGGGTGTTATGCCAAGTAATATATATATTTATGAATATATTGGGTCGGGGGCCCAATCCAAGGACTTGAAGTAATCTGAGGAGAGGTGAACATTATCAGGGGAGTCGTGTTAGTAAGTGAAGAGGTTAGTTTCGATCATAAGAGTCCATGAGGGTGGTCCGAGGACAAATGCTTCCTCGGCTGGTCAAAGCTGAGGTCCGAAGGGGTGGTCTACCATCCAGGGCAATGTTCTAGGAGATTCTATTGACACGGATAAGCATCACAAAAACATAGGATAGAGGGAAGTCTTAAAATATCTAAAGAGAAAGCTGTTACTACCGTATTGAATGCTCTGCACCTAACCAATTGGCCGCATTAATGTGGAGGTGATACCTGAACAGTAATTTTCAACCTTATAGCTAATACCAGAGACTTCAGGAAGGTGCTGATGGGACAAGGATCAACGCTAGCAATCTACCCTACACGTGGAGGGTAGGGATGAAAGAAGGAAGATAGTATAAAACAGAAAGAAGACCCTGAAGGAAAGGGATTGGAGAATTAAGAGAGAATTATTGTAGCAATAAGAACAATATTTGTAACCAACTTCAAGAAATATATACAAGAATTGATCTTCTCGGATTGTGCCGAGGACGATTTTCATTATATACAACCAGTCTATTTTTACTTTATGGGTATTTGGATCCACTATAATTGCTACCCAACTCATTATAACCTAGTTTTCCAATCCACTATCTATGAATTCATTATATTGGGCTCTTTGGGTCTAGATCCTTTTAACTTTTGGGTTTAGGATTCAAAAGGTGTCCTTACAAAAATAATGTATAAAAGACGATTTTATGAATCAAATGGTAATTAAATAACATTTAATTGGCATGAATATTGGCATACATGCTAAGAACATATAAAACATGTAATCCAATTGTGAAATTTTTAAAATTTGAATTAAATAACAAGTTATTAAGTGGTGTAACATTATTTAGAGTTACATCAAGTGTAACTTGAACCTAATCCATATATTATAGTTATAGATACTGAATATAGTTAGTAAGTAAATGCTAATATTTCACATCTTTGACTCAAAAAACATTCATGTTTGAATAGAGCAGCTCCTCATTCAGCTATTTTTAGTTGAACTTTTGTATCCAAAATGTTGAGAAATTATATAGTGCAACCAAGTGCCTCACCTCAAGGAGAACATATTTAGTATCAAATGATACTGTGTAAATGGTGTCAAATTCAACAAATGAAAGACATTTATAAGTAGGTAGTTATTTTTGCATACATGTCTTTTATTTATTAAATTTTTATACGGACGACGTGTTATTATTTAATACAAAATACTTTTTCATCTTGAAGGGCCAAGACCCTAAAATTATAATGTTTTATGTAACTAAATTAATTTTGTCTAAATTTTTTTAAAATAAATAGCTCACCACATTTCACAGCCACACTATAAGTAAAGGCCAAGTTAACCCTACTTTAAACCCACTAGCTATAGTTCATAACTTTACAGACAAACAATATGACTCCTTTCAATAAAAACGTATCACCATCGTTGTTGCTTGCAATGTTTATACTGACTACTGCTTCTATATGTACGCTAGCTGCAGAAGCTTGCAAAAATTGATATCTATAATGAGGTGTGTTAGGTTCCAAGTACTTAGTAACTAATGTATTAGAACTCTAATTTGTATTGTTGGCAAATCATTATCAAAACAGGTTGTTAGTCTTGTTTTAGACTTGCTCAAAGTATGTCTTTTATGTAAAGTTGGAATCGAGTTAACTGCAGAATTGAGTGTGCAATTCTGATTGGCTCGATTGATCGAGAATTAGACTCGATCGATCGAAAGTCGGACAGAATGTTTTTTCTACAGAGTTTCCAACTCAGCCCTAAACTCATATGACGTGTAGGGTTTTATATTTTGCCCTAGGTATAAAAGGGAAACCTTAGCCATGTTTTAGAGGTTGCTCTATTTGCTGTGTGTGTGAATCTCTTGTGAGATCTGAGAGGTGGTTGCCTTCACACATGCTTAGGATTATCAAGAAGGAGATTTCATTGAGAGCTTGATGATCATTCAGTTGCTGCACTAAAGAGCTTAAAGATCCACAAGCAAGAGTGCTTGTACTTGCTGGAGAATCCAAGAAAGAAGGAGTCCATGGTCTCGGAGTTTGCACATGGTCGTGTCAGTAAGTTTTCTACATGAGGTAGCAATAGGATGTTAGTGGTCTAAGTCGCTATTGTAAAACTTCAATTCTTTCATAGTGGATTCAGTTTTACCTTGAGGATAACTAGGTTAAATCCTCTTCAGGTTTTTTATCGGTTTAGTTTTCTTGAGTGATCATATCTTTGTGTTCTTTATATTCCGCACTTTGCATTAATATGATTGTATTAACCTAGATTTGAAATTTGGACTAAGTAATAACTTGGCTAATTAACTAGATTAATCCGATTGTGTTTTAAGGGGTCCAAAAACAAACAAGGTGGGTAAGGGCTTGACAATTACAGCCCGTTGTAAATCCATTGCAGGCAGTCTTGGTGCCCATGAAATTGCTTATGGAGTAGGCGTATATGAGATCATTTATGAGAACTTAGTCTCCTGCACTTTTCAATGGGTAGGGGCATCCCACTCTTTTGATATCTACGATCCTAAGAGAGACAGAATTAGATGCAGGGATTGTGTTTGGTTGATTAGACCTGGTGGTCCATGTTTGCAAGATACTGATATAAATGTAATCCGTAATGAACAGTACTGTTATCCTTGGAAGAATTGAAACTAGTGGTTTTCCATGGTGTGGAATAAAGAACACGAATAATAGTGCTCTCCTTCTTGAGTTTTAGAAAAAAAATATATTTGGGATATTATGAATGCTTGCTCTTGTCAAACAACAAACAACAATATCAACTAGATCTTCATTAATATGTGTGAGTTTGAATGAATCATATAAATCATGAACTTTTTTATCTCTTAATGGCTAACAAAATCGGTTAGGGTCTCAAGGGCTAAAAAAATCAATTAGGGATCATGTCTCATGAAATAGTTGTTACTAATTTGAATCTCTCTTTCTCCTAAAGATCAAATTAAAACTCAATTTTCAAAAAGAATTTAAAAAATAATGTGGACTTTAAAATTTTTTTAGTATATTTAACTCATCTTATGTATTGCCAAGAGTCTCATTTCCCTTATTCAATAATAGGTTCGAATACCCCTTCCCCACTTAGTGTAATTATTATGATTAAAAAATAAAAGCTCTTCTTCTTTGTTGGCGTATAAAAAAATATTTGATTAGAAATATTGGATGTTTTGTTGGAAATATTAAGATATGTTAGCTGAGCTATAAGGCTTTTAGCAATTTCAATTAATAATTTTGATAATGGTAGATAAAAATATTTGATTAGAAAAATTGGATATCTTACAATACAAAAGGAAAAGAAAAAGAATAATTGGACTTAATTCAAAAAATTAAAAAACTCATGGCATGGCTGTCAAAACCATTATTGGGTTTGAGTGTTTTTTATTTTATTTTTTTTTAATTTACAATCACGAGTTTTCTCATGTCTTGCGAGGCAGGAATACTCTATATATAACTAAGATTAGTAGCACAGGGTGGAAATTCTACGATTAGTATAGCACAAGGTGGAAATTGTAGAAGTCCTGAATGCATGATTTACATCATCTAACACAATCTGCCACCAAAACATTTAAATAAATAAAAAATGTAAAAAAAGAGAGACATAGATTACTATAGATTGTCATAAATTAAAAGGATGATACCAAGATCTTTGACGAAGGATGGATTTCATTAAAGTTTAAGGGGCTAAACAAGATATTGATAAGGAATGCTTACGTATGTTTCTATACATATCAGTTACATGCAAAGATTTTTTGGCTTCTTTCATAACAAACACAGATTCATGTTGCACTTGCAAGCTTTAATTCAAGGAAAATACTAGAGTTACAAATTATTTAACAATATATATATATATATTAAATTGTTGATATGGTGAGAAGTTATTGGTAAATAAAAATGTGATGTTAGTGGTGGACACAAACGAGAACTAGTAGGAATTGGTCACATCGACAATTTGTAAAAATGTTGTAAAATAGTTTGTAACTGTAACATTACCTAACTAACATGTAAACTGATATTATATTTTTTTGCTTTAATAAACATTAAAATAATGGAAAATTCTCAAGTATTCTTGGAGCATGGAGAAATAGTGCTCCCTCCTCTTATATTCATGGTGAACCCTAATATGAATTTAACGAATGGACTCCACCATTAATGTAAGAGGAGGAGACATCATTCTCTTTGCTCTGAAGTTCCTAAAAATTACTCTAGAATCATTAGCTTATTTTCTTAACTAGGTAAAATACAGTCAATACTACCATATTTGGACTAATGCCAACCCTGAAATCTGGGTTAATGACAACCAAATTTCGGTTGTTAACTATATTTTATCATTTTTCTAAAAGCAAAATACAACCACAAATTGACAGCCATACTATAAATAAAGGACATGTTAATAACTCTATTTTGCACCCACCAGACCAGTTATACATGTATAGACAAACACAATGAGTTCTTTCAATAAAAATGTATCACCATTGTTGTTGCTTGCATTGTTTATAATTGTTAATACTTTCTATATGAATGCAGAAGCTGCAGAAATTGAAGTCTCTAATTACGTGAGTCAAGGCTCGAGCATTTCAGTCCTTTGTAGTACCGTTCTGGAAAGTTTTCCTGCCCAACTAATTGACTATGCAGTAGGCCAATACAAGCTCACTGCTGGTACTCTAGCAGTCACCTGCAATTTCCAATGGGGAGAGAATTCCCACACGTTCGATATTTTCGATCCTCAGAGGGACACATGCAATAGTTGTGTTTGGAAGGTTAGATCTGGTGGTCCATGTTTGCAACTCAATTCTATTGGTGGTAGTGAACAATGTTATTCTTGGGCCTTTTAAACTGGTGTTTTTCAATGGTGCGTTATAATAAATAAGATTCATCTACAATAGTGTTCTCCTCCTGATTTTAGGGGCAACAAATATTTGGGATATTATGAATGTATGGTCTTGTGAAACAACAATTTCAACAAGATCTTTATAAATATGTACGTTCGAGTTTGGATGAATTATATGAATTTTCAACTTTGAATCGGTTGGGATCATGCCTTGTGAAATAGCTATCACTAATTTGAATCTCTCTTTCTCCCTCTTGTAAACCTAGGGGCGTCCCTCTCGTTCGCTATTTCCGATCCTCAAAGTGACACATGCAATAATTATGTTTGGTTGGTTAGGCTTGGTGATTCATGTTTGCAACACAGTTTTATTGGTAATGAAAAGTGTCATCCTAGGAAGAATTAAATTTATTCTTTTTCCATGGTGTATTGTAATAAAGAAGATTCATCTAAAATAGTGTTCTCCTTCTTGGTTTTAGAAAAAGAAAATATTTGAGATATTATGAATGTATAGTCTTTTCAACAAGATTTTTATAAATATGTATGTTTGAGTTTGGATGAATCATATGAATTTCTAACTGTGAGGGCTAACATAATCGGTTGGGATCACTCCTCATGAAATAGTTGTCAATAATTTTAATCTCTCTTTCTCCCTCCTGTAAACCAAAACTATTTTTTTTAAATAAAAAATATAATGTCAATATTATAGATTTTGTAATGAATTTAACTCATTTTATTTGTTACCAAGAGTCTCATCTTCCTTATCATTTTAACTTTAGCTTGGTTAGTCTTAATTCATAGAATTAATTAACCTTGGTTTCGTTATTATTAGATAAATTTGTTTAATTGATGTTTAAATATAAATACCCGTACTTAAAATTATCGCCTTAGACCCTAGACAAATCAAGCCAACCTTGAATAAAAAAGGAGAGAAAAAAGTTTTAAACTTAGTTTTGTTCATAACAGATTTTATTAGTTTGGGCTCCTTAACGATTGACCAATATCTATTCTAATTGGGGAAAAATATATAAAATTCTCATTTATGAGGGCAATTATTTTTTCCTATAAAAATTTTTGGGAAAAAAATAATGAATATGGGAAGTCATATTTTCCATAAACCTATATAGTAGCCCAAAAGTCCTCTATTTAGATTTGCTCTCTATATATTGTAGCCCAAAAGTTTTCATATTAGCACATTAAATATGCAACTTACCAGTTACAAATACATTTTTCAATTACCAAAACATACAAGGTCTCTTCCTCTTTCCGAACCTTTCCTTTCTCTCAACACTTATATATCTTTTTTTTTAGAGATAATTACACACTTATATATCTTTTTTTTTAGAGATAATTACAACATGCTGCTAACCCGCAACTGAAATCCTTTCCCCCTTAGACCCCCAAGCACTTTGTGCATGGGGAGGTGCCAATTCAGTTACAAGGCTTTTGGCCAACACTTATATATCATATATACCTTTTCCCCTTTCCCTTCATATTTTTCATATTTATATATGTTCTCTTTTAATCGCTCTTAAAACAAATAAGCTTACTATTTGTTATGGAAAATTTTTAATTACCACTACATATTTGTTTTTGATATCTGCTATCAAAGGCACCCCTTTCTCTCTCTCTCTTGCTCTATCTCACATTTAGATTTCTCTATAATTTTGATCTTCTATTTGTTTTAATGTTTTGTGATAAACTTTCTACAAGTTCTAGATGTTCTTGAATTAATTAGAATGGAGAAAGTTGATATATAAATATAATATATATATATATATATATATATTTGATACAAGATAGAAATTCTACTTTAGCTTAATCTAAGTGTATATGTGTGTAAAACTCCCTCTTAGAGACTTGAATTCTGGCCCTTACTCCCTACATCCCACAAGCACTAATACTTGTAGAGTAACCATCGCATCAAGGGTGCGCAATGGTGAGAAAGTTAATATATGAAAATTGATAAATATTGTCAAGATAATAGCAACAATCTTTTCTGTTAGTAAAGTAATTTCAATAACATTGCTCAAAGAACCAAAACTATTAAACATGGAATCACTACCATAAATTTTTTTCTATAAGATAATAAATGATAAATGACTATTGGGTTGTCTATTTTTCTATTGGGTGCTGATCCAGGTATTATTTTCAAAAATCCCACTACTAATTTTGGGTCACGTGAGAAGCATGAGAAAGTTAAGTCAAGTTCCCCACCACAACCAAAAAACAAAGGAAAATATGTGGACCCGCTTGGCAAGATCAGACACGGGGGGTAATAATCAAAAGAACACAAAAAACATAGGAGGCAAACGGATTTTTTCACAGGTTGGGGATTTTTTTGAATTACCTTGCAAGAAGAAGCAGGTTTTGAGGGATGATGAAGTATTATCTTTTCCATTGGTGGCGGCTGGTAACCAGCCCCGTCAAGAATCAGAAATTTCTTAGTTTGTAACTGTTGTGGGTTTGGGAACCTAAGTACAAGGAAGGAGCTTGGAGATATTATCTGGGTAAAAGATCCCTCTATTGTATTTATAACTGCAACATGAATAGACAAAGCTAGGCTAGATAGAGTTTTACGCAACATTGATTTTGATCAAAAATGGGTGGTTCCTAGTGAAGGCCGTGGAGGTGGGCTTGCTTTGTTTGGAAGTCTTTGATTAATCTTACCATTGAGGATCCGTGTAGGTACTTTATTGATACTTGTATTGATAAGAATTCTAATAATGCTTGGCGTTTCACTGGTTTTTATGGGGAACCAGAGAATTTTTAGATGGATAAAGGCTTGGGATAGTCTTCGAAGGTTGAAGTGTGGTTCAGATATTCCATGGTTGCGTGTTGGGGATTTTAATGAACTTGTAAGACGAGAAGAAAAATTGGGGGGAGCACTATGCAATCACCAACAAATGCAGTTGTCTAGGGATGCCATAGATGAATGTGGATTTAAGGACCTAGGCTTTATTGAGCCAAGATTTACATGGAACAAACAGTTTGAGAATGGGCATTCTATTTGGGAGAGTATTGAAAGGGGATTGGCTGCAAATAATAGGTTTCTTAAATTTCCAGGTGCACGAGTTCATCATCTTCATTGTGACTCATTAGATCATTCTCCCTTATTAATTAATCTTTCAGGCCTTGATCCTTTGCCAAGGAAAAAAATCTTTTATTTGAAGAAATGTGGTTGTCTGATTCTAGTTGTGCTAAGACAGTTGAAGCTTCATGGAATTCGAGCCTACATGATTTGGGGTATAATGCTATTTTAAAAAGAGTGGAGACATGTGGAAAAGATCTTTCATGGTGGAATCGAAATGTTTTTGGGAATGTTAGAAAGGAGTTGGAAAAGAAAAAAAATCTATTGATCCAAGCAAAGAGAGAAGCCTTGATCAGTGGATCGAATTGCAAGATCAGAGAGTAAAAGGCTGAGGTTAATATTCTCCTCGACAGAGAAGCTCAGTTGTGGAGCCAAAGATCTCGGGTGTGTTGGTTGAAGTACGGAGACTTTAACACAAAATTATTTCATAGCAGGGCTACCAAACGACATATGAAAAATATGATTGGAGGTATTTATGATGAATCTAAATCCTAGCAAGATCAACCTAAAGAAATTGTTGCATTTCTTTTGAACTACTATCAAGATCTTTTTTCAATAGTCAATCCAAAATCTTCAAATGCTACGCTCACATATGTCTCCCATGTGATTTTTGAAGATATGAACAATATGTTGATTGGGGATTTTTTAGAGTGTGAAGTGGTCACAACCTTGAAGCAAATTGCACCACTAAAAGCCCCAGGACCCGATGGGATGCCTTCACTTTTTTATCAACATTTTTGGCAGGTAGTTGATCAAGATGTGGTTAGTTCTATCCTCTCTTGGATTAACTCAGGTACTCTTCCCCATCCAATCAACCACACTTTCATTACTCTCATTCCTAAAATCATAAATCCTGAATTTTTTCATGAATATCGTCCTATTAGCTTGTGTAATGTTCTTTACAAAGTTTTCTCCAAAGTACTTGCAAATAGGTTGAAAAAAATCCTGCCAAATATTACTACGGAACATCAACCAGCCTTTGTGAAAAATCACCTTATTTCTGATAATATCCTCATTACCTTTGAGACTTTTCATTGAATGCAGTCACATAATTCGGGTGATACTAGGCATATGGCTCTAAAATTGGACATGAGCAAGGCTTATGACCGGGTGGAATGGGGTTTTTTGGAAGATCTTATGCGACAGATGGGGTTCACTTGGAGGTGATTGGGTTGATTATGGTTTGTGTTAAAATTGTTTCCTACCTATCCTTGTCAATGGTGAGCCAAAAGGTTGATCCATCCTACTAGAGGGATCCGTTAGGGGGACCCATTGTCTCCTTTCTTCTTCTTCCTTTGTACGAAAGGATTACATGGTCATATTTATAATGATGCAATTATGGGTGACATTAAAGACTTTTCTTTTTGTAGGAGAGGCCCGAAACTAACCCATATGTTTTTTTTTGCAAATGATAGTCTTTTATTTACCATCGATGAATGTGAAAAAGTTTTGAATCTCTTGGAAACCTATGAGCATGCTTCCGGCCAAAAGGTGAACAAGAACAAGACAACTTTGTTCTTTAGTAAATCCACACCGAAGAATGTACGTCTTGCTATCAAAGGAAGTTTGGGATTGCAAGAAATAACACAATATGAAAAGTATCTTGGCGTACCATCTATGATTGGAAAGGGGAAAAGAGAGAGTTTTAATTACTTCAAAGAAAGAATATGGAGAAAATTACAAGGTTGGGAAGGAAAATTATTATCATAAGTTGGTTGTAAAGTTATGATAAAATCAGTTATCTAAGTCATTCCAACTTTCACTATGGGATGCTTCAAATTACCCATTGGCTTGTGTAATGATATTGAGACTTTGATTAGAAAATTGGTGGGGAGAATATGTAGATAGTAGGAAGATTCATTGGCTTCGGTGGGATAAGTTGACAAAATCCAAGTCGGCAGGGGGAATGGGTTTCTGAGATTTGGCAATGTTTAATGATTCTTTATTGGCAAAACAAACTTGGAGATTGTTACACAACAAGAATTCACTATTTTACAAAGTCTTTAAAGCACGCTTTTCCCTAATTGTTCTATTATGGAGGCTAAAGACTCAAGGTCGGGATCGTATGCATGGCGAAGTATTCTTGAAGGAAGGGATGTTATTCAAAGAGGTACTTGCTGGCAGACTGAGAATGGAAAAAATGTAAAAATAAGGCAGCATCAGTGGCTTCCCAGGAAGCACCCTTTACTAGTTTGTTCTCCTATGATTTTATCCTTGGAAGATGCCGCAATTGATTTGCTTATTGATGATACAACTAGGTAGTGGAACAATGGCGTCATTGATGAGATATTTGCACCGGAGGAAGTTAAGTTAATCTACAAAATACCATTATCTAGAGTGGAATCGAAGGACGCTATGTTCTGGCCAATGACGTAGGATGGTTGCTATTCTTGTAAGTTTGGTTATCAATTCTTGAATGAGGAAGACGAGCTTGAGGTTAGGGACGTGGTGGACAATCAGGGACAGGGTTTGTGCAAAAGTATCTGGTCTTTGCAGGTGCCGAATAAAGTGAAGAATTTTATTTAAAGGGCCTGTCGAAACTCACTACCCACAAAGACGAATTTAGTTTGTTGTACGATTATTAAATCGCCCACATGCGATTGCTGCTAGGTTTGTCCTGTAAACACCGCATTTTGTACCTGTTAATAAATTTTGGTCCCTAGTCCTAATGATGAGCTTGACATATGTCAACTAAGGGTAATTAAAGAGTTCACAATAGTTTGTAAGTAATCACAACTCAAAAATGCTCAAATCACTTTGAAATCAATACTAAAAAATGATATTTGCTCACTGTTTTGACCATAACTTTTGATCGAAAAAGAATTTTTGAGTGAGGTTTGTTTCATTGGAAGTAGACATCTTGGGCTTAAATTTGAATACAAATTATGCCTAATTTGGATTTATTTTGAGTAAGTTATGACCATTTAAAGCGGGGTTAACTAGGTAGTCCGATTTTTTGGGTTTTAAAACTTCATTTTAAGGGCTCAAAACATAATTGTGGGGCCAGAAAGAGTCAAGCAACCCCGGCCCACTTCGAACCAGGCCCAAAGGCTCACGCCGAGGACGTGTCCAAGGTCCGAGGACGAAGTGTGGAGCCCAGTGGCCCAAGAAGCATCGCCGAGGATGATTACTTCCTCAGAATCCCGAGATCAGAAGTGAGCAAGCAGCACACCCTCAAGGGGAACCCCCCTGAGCATCCAAGGAGCAAATAGCAAGTACCAAGCACCGGACATGGAGGCATGGTGGAGGAGCAAGTCCCAGATGAACTGTCACCTCCACATTAAATGCCCTCAACTAACGCCATGGCCGCATTAATGAGGATAGGACCCCTGAACGGTGCCGTCTTGGGCGCCGCAACCCACAGTAGGGATGGGAATGCGGCTGATGGGACAGGCTCTCAAGTGGTGGCCTGGTTAATCAACAAATGTAGGGCAAGGATTAACTAAGAGAGAGGTATATAATGTAAGAAGTCTCTCTTGAAGAAGGGGCGGAAGAAACTAGAGAAAAGACATACTGTAGCAGTTCATACTCTCTCTAAAACCTTGTAACCTTTCTTAAAAGAGAGAATAAGAACTTCAAGCTCCGTAAGCACTCGTCCGAGGAGCCCCATTGTGTATTCTAACCCACGTTTAAGCTATCAGCCTTCACGTACAACCATGCATGGCCATACCATTCTTTACTAGGGCCTAGTTCTTGAGCCCACTCTCTACAAATTCATTGCAGGGTTAGCTGGGCTCGGGTTCACTCTCTCAGTCCGTAGAGAGCGCTCGAAACCGGTCCCTACAATTGGCGCCGTCTGTGGGAAGAACTTGTGTGTTAGTAAGGACAACAGTCAAGCATGGTAGGATCAGGCCCTCACCAAAGAACTCCCAATCGACCTGAACCGGCGAAGTCACGGCATCAGGGTAACTATGGCGACCTCGGGGGCAGTCAGAACGACAACGAACGATTTCGGGAAGGAAGCGTGCATACTTCAACAACGGGCGAAAGCCGAGCCCGCCGGGACGGGCACGTTCACCAGAAGCGCGACGATGGCCAGGCCACGCGATCACAAGAGGCCCACAGCCACGCTTCCCAGAGAAAGGATGATAAAGTGGCCATGCAGCGCTAGATAGATGATCTGAAAAGGAAGCTGCGCCGTGCGCAGCGAAGACGGTCCGAACCCAGCCCTGACCTGCCCTCCGACGACGAAAGTGATGATGAATACAAGCAAAGGTCAAGAACGCCCCCCAGCGAGACTTTCTCCCACGAGGAGGAGCGCTACCAGAGGCGTAGGCGTGCCAACCCAACCCCCAGGGGCTTAGGAGGCGACGCCATGAGCAAGGTGCTGGACCAGCTCTCCAAGTCGCCCTTCACGCGTCGTATAGAGGAGGCGGAGCTTCCTCGGCGGTTCTAGCAGCCAACCTTCATTGCTTACAACGGCAAAACGGACCCTGTGGAGCACGTAAGCCAGTTCAACCAAAGGATGGCTGTCCACTCCAAGAACGAGGCGCTGATGTACAAAGTCTTCCCATCCAGCTTGGGACCTGTGGCAATGAGGTGGTTCAACGGTCTAAGGACGAGTTCCATAGACTCGTATAGGCAGCTGACCCAGGCTTTTGGTTCCCGCTTTGTCACAAATAGCAGGCCTCCTCGGCCCATGAGCGCGTTGCTGTCCCTGTCCATGCGTGACGGGGAGACCCTCAAGGCTTACTCGGACAAGTACTGGGAGATTTACAACGAGCTGGATGGCAAGTACGACGCTGTCGCCATCAATACGTTCCAGAATGGACTACCTATGGGGCACGGCCTGAGGAAGTCCTTAACTGGTAAGCCCGCCACCAGCGTGCGGCAACTGATGGATCGGATCGATAAATACAAGCAGGTAGAGGAAGATCTACTGCAGGGCAAGGGGAAGGAGAAGGCTATCCCTCAGGAGAGAAGGGATTTCAGGTCGGACCGTTATGACAACGCCTGTCCGAGGAGGGATTTCGGTGGGCAATCTGGAGCGACCAACACACAGACGATTGGCGCTATGTTCCGAGAACCCGTACACAGGGTGCTGGAAAAGATAAAGAACGAACCGTACTTCAGGTGGCCGAACAAGATGGCTGGGGAACCTGATAGGCGCAATCAGAGTCACTATTGCCAGTACCACCAGGACCACGGACATACTACGGAGGACTGCAGGAACCTTTGGAACCACCTGGATCAGCTAGTCCGGGAGGGAAAGCTGAAGCACATCCTCCACCATTCCAGCAGCCAGCAAAACCAAACCTACCAGGAGCCTCGGAGGGACCTCGCCATGGGGCAGCCCACAGGGACGATCAATGTGATCTTGGCGACACCAGGAAGAACAGGCACGTGCCCTTCGCGGGTGCTGTCTGTAGCCCGACAGCCCGCCGAGGAGTTCCGGACAGAGCCAAAGAGGGCCAGGAGGAGTTTTCCCCTAGTCTTGAGTTTCTCGGAGGAGGACAAGATTGGGACCACCCAGCCTCACGATGACGCTCTAGTTGTTACCCTCAGAATTGGGGGCTACAACGTGAGAAGAGTGATGGTGGATGGTGGCAGCGCGGCCGAGGTCATGTACCCAGACCTCTACAAGGGGCTGGGGCTAAAACCGGAGGACTTGACGCCCTATAGCTCCCCCCTAATGAGCTTCGACGGAAAACTCGTCACCCCAAAGGGCATGATTAGGCTGCCCATACAGACGGGCCCAGAAGTGGTGGAGGTGAACTTCGTGGTGGTGGACACGTACTCCCCCTACACAGCCATTGTAGGGAGGCCCTGGCTCCACACCTTGGGGGGAGTTGCCTCCTCCTTACACCAGAAGGTGAAATTCCCATCAGAGGATCAGGTTCTAGAGATCCGAGGTTGCCAGCCCACGGCGAGGCAGTGCATGGTGGCTGCCATATCCTATCGGCTTGATGCACAGCCCTCGGCTCCTGCCGGGGAAGGTTTATAGCAATCAAAGACCCTGGCGGCGACTCCTGATGCACCTGCCAAGGATGCTAGATGTAAGGACCTGGAGAAGGTGGTAATTGGTGATAGCCCGGAGAAGTTCTTCCAGGTCGGAGCCCAATTGCCTCCACAGGAGAAGGAGGAGTTACTTGAGTTCCTCAAAAGGAACCTTGATGTGTTCGCGTGGGACCCCTGCGATGCCCCTGGGATTGATCCATCTTTCATCTGTCACCACTTTAACGTCAACCCATCTGTGATCCCGAAGCAGCAGCCACCCCGGCGCCTGTCGAAGGAGCACGCTGATGCGATCAGGGAAGAGGTCAATAAGCTTAAGCGCGCGGGGGCCATCAAAGAGGTCTTTTACCCCAAATGGTTGGCCAACACTGTGGTGGTCAAGAAGAAAAGCGGGAAGTGGAGGGTTTGTGTGGACTTCACAGACCTGAACAAAGCATGCCCAAAGGACCCCTTCCCAATGCCACGGATAGACCAGCTAGTAGATGCGATGGCAGACCATCCTCGGATGAGCTTCCTGGATGCCTTTCAGGGCTATCATCAAATCCCACTAGCCTTGGAGGACCAAGAGAAGACAGCCTTTGTGACGCCCATCGGGAACTACCACTACAAGGTTATGTCGTTTGGCCTGAAAAACGCCGGATCCACCTACCAAAGGATGATGACAAGAATGTTTGAGCCGATGTTGGGCAAGAGCATCGAGGTCTATGTTGACGATATGGTGGTAAAGATCAAGCTGGTGTCCAAGCACTTGGAGGACCTCGGCCTCACATTTGACGTCCTAAGAGAGCACAAGCTCCGCCTTAATGCCTCAAAATGCTCGTTTGGCGTCAGCTCTGGCAAGTTCTTGGGGTACATGATCACCCACCATGGGATCGAAGTCGACCCTGACCAAATCAAGGCCATCCACAACTTGAAGCCTCCGCAGAACCCCAAAGAGATCCAAAAGCTTGCTGGGATGATCGCGGCGCTAAACCGATTTATTTCCAGGTCGGCTGACAGGTGCAGGCCCTTCTACTGCCTGATCAATAAGTGGAAAGGATTTGAGTGGTCCGAGGATTGTGTCGTAGCTTTCCAGCAACTTAAGGAGTATCTATCCCGGCCGCCTATCATGTCCAATCCTGAGGCCGACGAGGTCCTATACGCGTACCTTGCTGTGGCGCCCCATGCAGTGAGCCTAGTACTGGTACGGGAAGATAATGGCGTTCAAAAGCCAGTTTACTACGTCAGCAAGTCGCTGCACGAAGCGGAGGTGAGATACCTACCCTTAGAGAAGGCTATCCTGGCTGTGGTCCACGCCACGAGAAAGCTCCCCCATTACTTCCAAGCTCACACCGTGGTTATCCTAACCCAATTGCCTTTGAAGTCTGTGCTCCGGACCGCTGACTACACGGGAAGAATCGCGAAGTGGAACACGATTCTGGAGGCTTTCGACGTCAAGTACATGCCTCAGACCTCCATAAAAGGCCAGGTTCTGGCAGATTTGACAGCCGAGTTCGCTGAACCAGCTGTGGAAGTGATGGCCGAGGAGAAGAGTCGGGGTGAGAAGTCAGTTGAGGCAATCTCCATCCCAGAGTCACCATGTTGGAAGGTATATGTCGATGGCGCGGCAAACCAACGAGGGTCTGGAGTGGGACTAGTCCTAGTATCCCCTGAAGATCATGTCATAGAGAAGTCCCTGAGACTCGGATTCACGGCCACAAACAACGAGGCCAAGTATGAGGCATTACTACAAGGGATGATTATGGTGCAAAAGATGGGAGGAAAGTCGATAGAGATGTTCTCAGACTCGAGATTGGTGGTAGGACAGGCAAATGGGGAGATGGAGGCCAGGGATTCAAGAATGCAAGAATACCTGTGCCAAGTCAGGCGCTTGCAATTGGAGTTTAGCCTCTACAGCTTGTCTCATATCCCCAGAAGCGGGAACAGCCATGCCGACTCATTGGCCACGCTCGCAACCTCCTCGGCAGGGGCTCTGCCTCGGATAATACTTGTGGAACATCTAGGGAGGGCGAGTGAAGTGCCAAGGGAAGGGATCCCCGTCCATCAGATTGAGGTGGGTTCCAGCTGGATGGACCCCATAGTGAGATTCCTCAAAGATGATATCCTGCCCGAGGACAAGTCAGAAGCTGAGAAAGTTAGAAGGAAAGCTCCTCGGTTTTGGTTGTCCGAGGATCAAAAGCTATATAAGCGCTCCTACTCTGGACCATACCTGCTGTGCGTCCACCCCAGAGCGGCGGAATTACTACTCGAAGAGCTGCACGAGGGAATATGTGGGAGCCACACAGGGGGGAGATCTTTGTCCCACCGAGCCATCACACAAGGATACTGGTGGCTAGGGATGCAGCAGGAGGCCTAGGAATATGTCAAGAAATGTGACCAGTGCCAAAGATTCGCCCCGAATATTCATCAGCCAGGAGGGGTCCTCAATCCCTTGTCCAGCCCATGGTCATTCGCCCAATGGGGCTTGGACATTGTAGGGCCTTTCCCCAGAGCACCAGGGAATAAGAAGTATCTGTTGGTGGCCACGGACTACTTCACCAAGTGGGTCGAGGCCGAGCCGCTGGCCAATATCAGGGACGTAGACGCAAAGAAGTTCCTTTGGAGGAACATTGTTACACGATTCGGGACTCCTCATACCCTCATCTCGGACAATGGGCTCCAGTTCGACAGCAAGGCCTTCAGGAAGTACTGTAGCGAACTTGGGATCACAAACAGATACTCGACGCCAGCCTACCCCCAGGGAAACGGACAGGCCGAGGCTGTCAACAAAGTCATCGTCAATGGGCTTAAGAAAAGATTGGATGATGCCAAGGGGAGATGGGTAGAGGAGCTACCCCATGTGCTCTGGACGTACCGAACCACGCCTCAGCGATCAACGGGGGAAACACTTTTCGCCATGACTTATGGTGCCGAAGCGGTGATCCCCCTGGAAACAAATTTCCCGACGCTAAGGACGAGCTCCTTCACTCCAGGCAGCAATGATGGACTGCTGGAACGGAGCCTGGACCTGGTAGACGAACGAAGAGAGCGAGCGATGATCCAATTGGCCCATTACCAGCAGAAGCTCAAACAAGGATATGACGCCAATGTAAAGCTCATACCACTAGCACCGGGGGACCTGGTGTTGAGAAAAGTTGTAGGAGCTGCCAAGAACCCTTCTTGGGGAAAGCTGGGACCCAACTGGGAAGGGCCCTACCGGATTACCTCAATAGCAGGGATAGGAGCATACTATTTGGAGGATTTAGATGACAAACCTGTGCCTTGTCCATGGAATGTAAATAACCTGAAAAGGTACTACTATTAATAAAGAAGCCGCTTTGATTCATATTGTTAGCCTATCTTGGTTGTGTGCCTCGTGTCCTGACGACCAAACTAAGTGTTAGACAGAACCAGGGAACTGCATGGTCCTCGGACTCAGTCCTATGGGGAAACTAACCACTTTAAGAAAACGAAGTGTTAGACAGAACCATGGAACTGCATGGTCCTCGGACTCAGTCCTATGGGGAAACTAACCACTTTAAAAAAAAACTAAGTGTTAGACAGAACCAGGGAACTGCATGGTCCTCGGACTCGGTCCTATGGGGAAACTAACCACTTTAAGAAAACTAAGTGTTAGACAGAACCAGGGAACTGCATGGTCCTCGGACTCAGTCCTATGGGGAAACTAACAACTTTAAAAAAAAAAAACTAAGTGTTAGACAGAACCAGGGAGCTGCATGGTCCTCGGACTCAGTCCTATGGGGAAACTAGCTACTTAAGAACGCTAAGCGTTAGACAGAACCAAGGAACTGCATGGTCCTCGGACTCAGTCCTATAGGGAAACTAACTGCTTCAGAAGACTTAAGTGTTAGACAGAACCAAGGAACTGCACGGTCCTCGGACTCATGCCTAAGGGGAAACTAGCTACTTTAAAAGATCCTAAGTGTCTACTTCAAAAAATTCTACCTGTTCCTTAGGACATGAAAGGTCCGCCCGAGCATACAAGCCTTCACGTTATAATGATTGATGCCGCGATTGGCCGAGATACAATTGAAGTTAAAATTATACGAATAAAAAAAAAACGGATAGCGTGCAAGTAAGGAAACAGCCACAACACATAGAAAAAGAAACAAAGCCCTCATTTCATTAAGTCCAAAAGAATTACACAAAGGGAGTCACATTACAAATAAAGGAAAAGGGAAGAAAAAGGTGCAAAAAGTAAAGTGAGGTAGGCAGAGGCACCAAGGAGCTCGGTCCTTCAACTTAGTTGCCCGCTTCGGTGGGTGGCTGGCCCATAATTGCCTCAGGGTCCTCCAGGCCCTGACTTAGGAGGACGGCCTGCAGAGGCACGACAGGAACAGCTGCCCCCTCAACAGAAGGAACCTGGGCGTCAGGGGAGGGCTTTACAACCTGTTAAGGCGCGTCCTCGTTAGAGCCGTCGCTCAATTCAACCACCGCGGAAGGACTACTCCCTTGGACTGGCTCACCAATGGCTCTAGCATCTGAGGCCCCCTCACTTGGAGTTGCAGCAGTTTCCACAGCGGCCTCCTCGGCCTCAGAGCCGTCTGGGGTAGCCTCGCGGATGACAGGGGGGTAGTACACGCTCTCCTCCTTCCACAGGTCAGAAGAGGCCTCCACCCCAGCTTGTCTGAGGGCCTCACTCCAAGTTTCGGAGCAGTAGCGCCTACATACCCCAGAGACTTGGGATTTGTAGGCAGCTGCTGTCTCAGTTGCCCCAGCAGCATAGGCTGCCTCCTCAGCTTCCTCCTCGGTGGCCCAGGCCTCCTCCCTGCCTTGCTCTGCCTCAAACTTGGCCCTCTCAACTTCCCCTTTAGCCCATTCAACCACCCTCTTGGCCTCCTCAGCAGCAGCCTTCTCCTTTTTAAGGTCATCTATCAGCTCTTTGGAGATCTTCAGCTGATTCTCAGCCTCACCCAGGCGCCTCGTCTGATCCGCGGCCTGCCTCTGGGCACCCTCAAGGCCTGACACTGCGTTGTCCCGAGCTTGGGTCATCACCTTCAGCTCCTCCCTGGCCTTGGCAAGGTCTTCCTCGGAGGTCTTAAGGATCCGAGTGGCCTCCAAGCGCTTCTCACGCTCGGCATCCATGGCCTTTCCATGGTCATGGGCCGCCTCCTCCAACCTGAAGGTGGCCTGGACAGCCTGCCAAACAGAACGGGGACAAAGTAAGCCGAGCTCAAAAAAAAAAAAAAAAAAAAAAACACAAATGTTGAGGATCTTACCATCCCCAAGTATCGCTTGAGGCTGAGGAAGACCTCCCTACTCCTCATGGTCCCCAGCTGCGCCATGTCCGCAGGAAGTAGTAGGCATCTCTCCACCGTGTCGGCCACGTACGCGCCCTCGCCCTCTCTGAAATCCCTGAGGGAGGCGTCATCCCTCAAGGGACCCCCATGGATCATTGGGGCGGGGAGCCATGCCTAAACCTCGGGCTGGGCCTCGACCTGCCTATCCTGGTCTTTGGGGCCTATTTTCAGTTGCTTCGATGGCCGCTGAGCGTCATCCCCCTCCCGCGTGGGCCCAGACTTATCCTCGATAGGCCTCTTGCCCTTATCCTTTTTCTGCTTAGGATCGGCGGGGTCGTCTGAGGCGGATGAGGGGGCAGCCGGGATTAGGATGAGCTCGACCTGGTCTGGGCAGGACGAGTCTTAGGAGGAGGAGAAGGAAGCTTTGGCTTGGACTTCCCCGGCTGTCCTTCGATTAAGTCGAGCAGATTGGGTTACGACTTCTTTTTGTAACCCATCTCAGGCCGAGTAGATGCCTCTGACGCTAGGAGTTCTGCTTCGGACAGACGAGGATCACCCAAGTCTCCTGAAGGGTCCTCGGACTGGTTTACTTGTTCAAAAACGTCAAAATCGTCCTCGGTCGGGCCAGAAGCTACAAACTTCTCTTATCCCTCTAAGTTCTCTGCCGCGACCTCCGAGAACGTATGGGAGGAAGAGGGGACCGCCACTGTGACGCCTTCTGAAGTGGAGGGATCCTCGAGAAACTCGAACCCGTCCTCGGTCACTTCTATTTTCTGCAGCCGAGGATCCCTTGCTTTGATCACGTACTTGGGAGCCGCGAATGATTTTTGGAGCGGAGTGTACCCCAAGATCTTGTGAGCAACTCTAACCTGGTGGTCTGCCTCGTTTTCAAAAGCCGCAGACCTGAGCACCTTCTGCAAGTCCTCCCTGTTGATCAGATTGAAGTGGCGCGCGAAGGAGTGCGGATCTGCAGAAAGAAAACACAATCACGATTAGTACCCAAATAGTGCAAAAAGAAATGACGCATGACACAAGTTAGTCTTTGAACCCCCTCCTACTCCCACTTCCCCACCTGGTGTCCCCTCTGTCGTCGGGCAATGAAGGCCATCGTGCCACGCTCCGGACACGATGAGAAAATCCTCGTTCATCCCCTTGTTGGACTCGGGGAGGCACTGGAAAAGCCGGACCCTGTCGTCCCTCGTCCTCATATAGTACGACTTGTGCTTCAGGTGCTGAAGGTTGTAGCAGTAATTCACGTCATGGTGGGTCAACCTCAGCCCCATCTTCTCGTTCAGAGCGTCCACACTACCCAGAATTCTGAAGATGTTGGAGGTGCACTGGGTGGGGGTTAACCGGAAATATGTCAGGTAACCTCTCATCACTGGCCCCATGGGGATCCTCATCCCCCCTTCGAGGAAGGCGATGATGGGAATCACCACCTCGCCCTCCTGCCTTCGGAGGTGCCACTCTCCCTCCTCACAGTACCTCAGGCCCACGTTGGCCGGTATCTTATAATCGACGATGAATTTCTCCATCGCCTCCTCAGTGAAGACATACTTCTTAAGCCTACCCATCCCAAATGACGCCTAAGAGAGCTAAAGAAAGAGCAACTAAAAGAAAAGGAGGAGTAGAGAAGAAGAAAGCTCAGAAAGGGATAGAGCGACTTACAGAAATGAGGAGGAGCTCCTCGGACAGGCTTTTTATGCTGGAAGTGTAGGTGGAAATTTGGCTGGACTCTGAATGAAGTCGTAAAAGCTCTTGATTGTGAATGAAAAAAGGAGAAAGCGGTTCGAATGGGTATTTATACCCTAGATGGAAGAGCCACGCGAGTTTTCCCGCCCGTAAATGCTAGGCGCATCTCCACCGTTAGATTGTCATCTGACCGTTGAACGTGGGGAACACAAGGCCGTCCGAATTTAATGCAGGACACGTTACGCGCACCGAAGCACCAGTAACACACCTTGGGCAGATGAAAAGGTTCCAACGCTGACGAGGGACAAGACTCGATTGGACGCGGAGCAGGTCCAAGGGTGTCAAAATCCTCCTTCCCGCCCGAGGATGCGGATAGCAAGATTTTGAGGGGCTATTGTGGGGCCAGAAAGAGTCAAGCAACCCCGGCCCACTTCGAACCAGGCCCAAAGGCTCACGCCGAGGACGTGTCCAAGGTCCGAGGACGAAGTGTGGAGCCCAGTGGCCCAAGAAGCATCGCCGATGATGATTACTTCCTTGGAATCCCGAGATCAGAAGTGAGCAAGCAGCACACCCTCAAGGGGAACCCCTTTGAGCATCCAAGGAGCAAATAGCAAGTACCAAGCATCGGACATGGAAGCATGGTGGAGGAGCAAGTCCCAGATGAACTGTCACCTCCACATTAAATGCCCTCAACTAACGCCCTGGCCGCATTAATGAGGATAGGACCCCTGAACAGTGCCGTCTTGGGCGCCGCAACCCACAGTAGGGATGGGAATGCGGCTGATGGGACAGGCTCTCAAGTGGTGGCCTGGTTAATCAACACATGTAGGGCAAGGATCAACTAAGAGAGAGATATATAATGTAAGAAGTCTCTCTTGAAGAAGGGGCGGAAGAAACCGGAGAAAAGACATACTGTAGTAGTTCATACTCTCTCTCAAACCTTGTAACCTTTCTTAAAAGAGAGAATAAGAACTTCAAGCTCCGTAAACACCCGTCCGAGGAGCCCCATTGTGTATTCTAACCCACGTTTAAGCTATCAGCCTTCACGTACAACCATGCATGGCCGTAGCATTCTTTACTAGGGCCTAGTTCTTGAGCCCACTCTCTACAAATTCATTGCAGGGTTAGCTGGGCTCGGGTTCACTCTCTCAGTCCGTAGAGAGCGCTCGAAACCGGTCCCTACAACATGTGAGTAGTGGTACACTAACTCAAGCTCCAAAAGCATATAAAGGGTTAGTGGGAGGGTGATCCTTCCGATGTGGGACTAAGGCCAAAGGCTTTAGATACCAGTTCGAGGGGCTGAGACTATGAAACCCTCCTCGGACTCTCACTCGGTCGAAGATTACAAATCCGTGAGGGCCTGGCTCCCCAAAGGGGACAAACACCTGCTAATGCGGAGTCAAGTACCCACAATAATGCTTTGATGTAAGCCGGCCCATAGACCCTTGAGAACGTCCAAAGATAATTAAAAAGTCTGAAAATCCTAATTTTAACTTATAAATACTCTTCTTATGTCTTCAATCAAAACCCTAACTAGAAAGAGTGATTTTTTAGCCTCTATCTTCTCAAAAACCATAATTCTCTTTCCAAAACACACACACGACCCTTTAGCACGTTTTTTACAAATTAAAAACCTCTCTTGAGTTAGTTCTAAGGCAAAAACTATTTTTCAAAATTGATTTCTCAAATCCTTTTTCAAATCAAGTTTGTTCTTGAGTTGTGATTACCGAAACTACTGTGTTCTTTTGATTATTCTTGTCCTATCAATCTAATCTTTGTGTTGTAGGCACTGAGAGGTCGTTTAAATAAACTCTAAACTCATAATCTAAAGCAAGGTGTGTGTTTTTTCCATGAACTCTTCCTTTGTTTAGTAGGATTCACATGAGTTTCTTAACATAGTTTTTATATTCGTTATATTTGTTTGTTTGATGTTCATGATTATGTTTAATATGTTTTAATTTGATTTTAGATTGTTTATAATATGTTTTAGTTGTTCTTTTTTTATTATTTTAGTTCCATGTAAAGTTTGACATGTTAATTGAGTTAATGTTAGTTTAATATAATTGTTTGTTTTGTTTCATGTTTATTTGTTTATATTGATGTTTTTTTTGTTTGCTTCATGTTAGTTTAAGTGTTTAGGGCTCTAACATGCTTGTTTGATTTTTGTTTTAATATCATTGAATGATCAAATTTATAAAAATGTAAGTTTTTCGAATCTATGCTAAAGGATGTGTACGCATATTTGAGTATGCGTACGCATGATTGAGTATGTGTACGCACCTCAAACCCAGATTAGGGCAAAATCATGTTTTTATTTATTTTAATCATTTTTAACATGTTTTTTTTATATTCTTTTTGACTTAGTTTTAGGTTAATTATTAATGTTTAATTATTTTCCATATTTGTTTTAGTATTTTTGCCATGTTTAGTCTATTTGATATTCTTTCCTTGTGTGTTTTATTTAATTGTCAACTTGCCATGTTTATCTTTTTGCTATATTTAGTTTATTTAATATCTTTTCCTTGTATGTTTTATTTAATGGTCAACTTTCCATGTTTAATTTATTTTGTTTGATTATGTTTGATTTGTTTCCTTTTATATTGTGATCTTTAATATGTTGTGTGTTTTATTTCCTTAAGTGCATGATATATGTTTAGGTTAAGGATTATGACTCTTTTAATAAATTCTTTAATTAAATATGGCCTAACAACACATAATAGAGACCGGCCCACAAGCCAAATTGTCTTGCGTGCCTAACACCTTCCCAAGCTGTACCCAAACTCCAGACCCATAATCTGGTACATGGACCCATGTATGTAAGTGATTGTCCCAAAAAACCCAATATGGTTTATAGACTTAAACAAGGTGGCAACTCCACTTTTCTCTGCCACGGTCCACTCGGCCAAGGCATACTCTCCTTTGCACTCACATGTCCAAAAACGATACTCCATGCTCTCTGGTCATGCCGAGAAGTTGATGTTGTTTAGTCCAATGTGGAGCTCTGGGGTTTTCGGTCAAGCATACAATTTGGAGACTTCAAAGAACTAGTAGCTTGGATTCTTAAGGAAAAAAATAGCCCATAATTTTTTGCAATCACCATATGGTCAATCTAGAATCAACACAACCAGGACAGATTACAACATCCCAGCCGCGCTCTCTTTCTCATACCTCAAGTGTCCAAGGATCGACATGAAGAATTTCTAGAGGTGCAACGACCACCAAAGCCCACACTGATTATTACTCGGGTCTGCTAGCGCTCCCCACCCCTTGATTTTGTTAAAATAAATTTCGACGGAGTGGTTTTTTACTAGGAAAGTAAAGCTGGTGCTGGTATTGTCATTCAGAATAGAGAAGGCTTCTTATTGGCGTCTCAGTCCTGGCAACTAAATCAAGCTTAAAGTCCAAGTTCTATTGAAGCTATAGTTGCACTTACAAGTCCTCAATTAGCGACGAAACTCGGCTTTACTCATGCTATCTTGGAGGGGGATTCTCTAACACTAATGTCATCTCTACAACATGAATGTGAAATAATATTACCTGATGGTTTGCTAATTGAAGATTTTCGCTGTTGTTCTAGTTCTTTTCATCAATTACATTACTCTCATACTAAGAGAAAAGGTAATAAGCTTGTTCATTGTCTTGCCCGATATGCTTTAAATATCTCTAACTTTGTTGTGTGGGTAGAGCATATTCCACCACCAGTTTCTTTTGTACTTCAAGCTGATTTAGCCAATTCTATTTAATAAAAAGGCGAAAAGCACATTTTAGTCCCTACATTTTCAAGTTATTCTTATTTTAGTCCCTACATTTTATTTTTACTGTTTTTAGTTCCTATCCTGAAAAACGTTTCCCATTTTGGTCCCTGCCGTTACATCAAAAACGGAAAAAGCTGACGTGACAAACAACAGAATAAATAATACTAAATTAATGTCCACGTGGCTTAAATTAATAATAAAAAATGCCACATCAGCATTTAAATTAAAAAAATTAATTTTAACTAAATAAAAAAATTAAAAACAGAATTAAAAACTAAAAATAATAGGAATTGAGATCTAAGTGTGTCTTGAACAAGAACAACAAGAACACAAACTTAGATCCAAGAACACAAACCCAGAAATTTAAAAAAAAAAAAAAAAAGCAAATTCCATTACTTGAATCTGAGTGCCAAATTACAGAAATACAACCTAAAAACAAGAAACGAAATCCAGATCTAGAGGCAAGATCTACAACAACCACCACAACTAGCTAAGTACACAAATCTAATCATTAGTGTAAATTTAACAGCACCGTCGAACCCAACCCCTAGCACCGGTACTACAATCAACCATGAACCATCGAACTTGAAACCCACCCAGCACCACCAAAACGACATAACCCACAACCATCATGACCCACACCTCACCACTACCATTGTGACCCATACCTCACGACAACTATGAACCACACTCTGACCCATCGTGACCCACACCATGACCATCGAACTTGAATCCAACCCACACCACATACCCAGCAACCACTGTGAACACAAACCCCGATCACAACCCATTGCCGACACCACCACCACTGAAGAGCATGACTGTGAGCAAAACCCACCACAAAAAAAAAAAAGAAAAAGAAAAAAAAAGAGACCCACAACGAGCAAAACCCAAACCCATGGCAACGAACCCACGGCGAGCAAATCCCAGACTCACAGCAACAAACCTAGACCCATGGTGAGCACACCCCGATTTCATTCAACCACGCAAACACAACCTCAATTCCAACCCCATCTCCACCCAAACGCTGACCCAAACACCACTCCAAAGGCCGACCCAAATGCTACCTCCTCTTCGTCTTCTTCTCTTTCCGCCCCAGCTATCTCCTCTTCCTCTGACAAGTCTCGCAACCTGTTCTCGAACCTTTTCCGGTTCGTGTTTGGCGGAATCATCAAGCCCCTTCAGCTCTTTACCCAATTCCTTAACCCTTCGATCCCCTTACGATGTGATCCCCAGGATTTTTTGCTTCAGCTCCACCATTGCTAGGTGGGTTTATATGGAGGGAGATCTTGTGTTTTGCTTTGTGGCTTTTGGATTGGATTTGGGTTCTTGGCTTTTGTTGTTGTTGTTGGGATGACATTTTTGAGAGAAGAGAGAGAGAGAGAGAGAGAGAGGCATTGTTGGTGTTGTTACATTTGAGATCTGGGTGTTGTTTTTTTGAGTGAGTTTGAGCGAAGGAAAGAAAGTGTGTGTATGTGGGTGTTTTTTTCTTTCTTTCTTGTATCTAGAATTGTGTTCTTGGTTTTTTTTTTTTTTTTTTTAATTTCTGGGTTTGTGTTATTAGATCTGAGTTTGTGTTCTTGTTCAAGACACACTTAAATCTCAATTCCTATGATTTTTAGTTTTTAATTTTTTTTATTTAGTTAAAATTAATAAATTTATTTTTTTAATTTAAATGTTGACGTGGCATTTTTTATTATTAATTTAGGCCACGTGGACATTAATTTAATATTATTTATTCTGCCATTTGTCACGTCAGCTTTTTCCGTTTCTGATGTAACGACAGGGACCAAAACAGGAAGCGTTTTTCAGGATAGGGACTAAAAGCGGTAAAAATAAAATGTAGGGACTAAAATGTGTTTTTCGCCTAATAAAAACTAAGCGGTCTTCTTTCTCCACCCAAAAAAAAAAAAAATATCTCTAACATTATTTTCATTGTTTGATCACTAAAATTTTGTTTACTTTCACATAGGTCACACTTTTTAGCAAGTGTTACTAATATATATATATATATTCGTCTACTTGGATGCTTTTCTCAACAATTCTACAATCAACAATGCATTACTCTTGCAGTATAATTTATAGTTTATTGGATTGATTGTTAACACATCATAATTTATCATTCAAGATCTTTCTTTCTTCCTTCTTACTAGGACGTATTTGACAACTATTATCATATTGTACACCACAATATGAATTGGATATGCAGTTAAATTTATTTATTTATTTTTTTTTTGTTTAGGCTTGGTGCACCACAAACAAGTTGGCTTTCTCCTACCGTTTTATACTATAGTTTTGGTTGAATTTTGGTTTGGGTTAATTCTTAGGTTTTTTTTTTTTTTTTTTTTTTTGGAAATAGGAATTTGAGTTTATATCAAAACACAATCTACATGGCTATGAATTTGAATAGGCCTACCAATTTTTTGATTAATAAATTATTACAAATTCTATCTTTTATTCTTTTGGTTTCATTTTAAAGATAACATTATAATTTTGTGATAAGTTTTTATTATTATGCTAATCTCATCATTCCTTAAGAGATGAGAAATTTGAATAAATAAATTCAAAACTTATAAAGCTTAGTTGTATATTAGGCAAAGATAATACACTACTGTAGAAGTTAGAAAAATATAGTTCGCCTTAAAAAAATATTAACCAAACATTAAAAAAAAAAAAAAAAAAGTATGATATATTTGTAAGCTTCAAAAAAAGAAGAAGAAGAAGCATAACTTACAAACACATCTTTTCTGTTAAGTTTTGGACCCTTGAAAAACACAATATGTTTAACCTAATTTATTAGCCAAGTTGTTACTTAGGTTAATTATTCAAATTTAGTTTAAACATTCATCACAATCCACATGCACAGCGGAAATCTAAACGACACAAGATGTGATGACAAAAAAAAAACCAATGAAACAGTTCGTTTCAAGGAAAAAACATATGGGGGGAACTATCTCAAGAGAACAATCAACTATATCAAATTGAGATTTACAGTCAAGAATACCAATTCATAGTAAATCTAACAAAGTTACCGAATTGGGCTCTGAAATCCTCAAACTTCTTTGATCTGGATCTGTTCTCACATGAACCACGTGTTCATGCCTTGATTTTCGATATATTTGATAGCTAAAGGCTTGACTATAACTTTACTCCACTTGTACTAGGAAAATGGATTTGATATTGATAGAGTTAGAAAGTACAAAATCTCACAGATATCATAAGAGTAACTCTCAAGACTTGAAAAACGTGTATTAGTGTTTCCTTTTATGCCTAGTAGTGTTGGAGTCAAACCTTAAACGTTTTGCGGGTTGTTTGGGCCAGATTCATAGTTTGATCGATCGAAGCTCTCTCTTGATCGGTCGAGCTCTTCAGTTTTTCAATTTTCTTTTCTGCAGCTTGTACGTTCTTGAATCTTGACTTGTATCAACTTGAGCAATGTCTAACACACTTCAAAGACCCTAAGATCTAATCAATCTTAGACAAATTTTTGTTCTCGGTTTGCCAACATACAACATATTTAGAACCTAAATATTTATGATTAAATATTTAAAAAGTAACATTTTCCTAATAGGGGAAATTTTCTCCCTTATGTTTTCTCTCCAATTTGAAGAGCAAAAAGTTTTTAGGCCTGTGATAAAAATACTCCACCTCTCTTTCTTTGGGTTGAGTTTTCTTCTTTAGCTATCAAATAGAGAAAAATAGTAAACTCCCCAATATTTCCTATTCTTTCATTTTTCTTTTCATCCTCAAGTTATGCTAGGATGGATCAAGATGAACTAGTAAAAACTTTAAAACTCATTGTATTCTCTGTGGACATAATTCACCATTGTTCCAAAAGACGAGAATGTTATGGCTTGAATCAAAACTGAACTTGAGAGTCCACAGCAGTCTCTTGCCAAGTGTATTGGCACTAGATGCCACTCGGATCATTGTCCAGTGCTAATGGAGTTGTTGCTAAGAATAAATGGTGCTAAAAAGAGACCTTTCAATTTCCAAATTTGCTAGTTATCAGACTTCAACTTTCCAAAGATTGTTTCTCAAGGGTGGAGATAATCACCTAGACTTGAAGAAGCGATAAAATTGTTTTCTAAGGACGCTGCTAAATGGAATAGAACTTAGTTTGGAAATGTGTTTGCTCAAAAGAAGAATATAACGGCAAGATTGAATGGAATTCAGCAAGTTGTCTCTATTAAGCCATCTAGATTTTTGCTAAACCTTAAGAATGAGCTATTTAGGGATCTGGATGTAGTGCTAAACCAGGAGGAGGAGATATAGGCTCTGAAGTCCCGAGTTAATTGGATGATGCAAGGGGACCAGAACACTTCCTTCTATCATGTGTCAACACTAGTCAGGAGAAAGAGAAACCAGATCATGGAAATTAAAAACAATGCAGGGGATTGGATAAATGAGGAAAATGAGGTCAAGGAGCATATTAGGAAAGGGTTTAGTGAGATTTACATGACTACTCTTGCTAGTGCATCAAAAGCCATTCCCACGAGCTTTTAGTGGCAGCATAGGCTCTCGGATGAGGAGAGAGATAGTATCAATAGAATAGCAACCGAAGAGGAGGTGAAATCAGCTCTGTGGTCTTTAAAGGCCTTTAAGGCTTCGAGGCTAGATGGCTTTCATGTGGGATTCTTCCAAAGATTCTGGTTGATAGTGGGTAGGTCCGTGATAGAAAAAGTGCAAAGGGTTTTGTTGAGAGGAAGATTCTAGAGTATTTGAACAAAACCCATATAACTTTGATTCCAAAGATTCAAGGCCCTGAGAAATTGAGTAATTTTAGGCCTATAAGTCTATGTAACACGGCGAATAAGGTTGTGACTAAAATCATTGTGGCCAGGCTATGACACTTCTTAGGACAACTAATTTCGCCCCTCCAAAAAACCTTTGTGCCGAGTAGAAAGGGGATAGATAATGCCATTATAGCTCAGGAGATGATCCATTTCTTAGGGAAGAAAAAAGGAAAAGTGGGGTATATGCCGTTAAAAATTGATTTAGAGAAGGCCTATGACAAGATAGAGTGGAGTTTTATAAGGGAAATGCTCATTAGAGTGAATCTGCCAGTGGATCTTATTGACATAATTATGAGCTACATCTCTATAGTGTCCACATCTATTATGGTTAATGGAGAAGCCCTTGAACCAATCTTTCCTTGCAGAGGAATAAGGCAGGGGGACCCATTGTCCCTATAGTTGTTTATCCTGTGCATGGATTTTCTCAGTCAACTTATTGAAGATAAGTGTAATGCAAAGCTATGACAGCCAGTGAAGGCTTCCCAAAGTGGACCTACTTTTTCTCTCTTTGCGAATGGCCTCGTGTTATTTGTGAAAGTGGATTATATTAATTGCTCCACCATCAGGGATGTCCTAAATGAGTTTTGTAGCCTATCGGGCCAAACAGTAAGGAAGCTAAGTTGAGAGTTTATTTTTCTCTCAATGTGGATAGGGATATCAGGGAGCCTTTGTGTGATATTTTAGGTATTGCTTCAACCTCGTTCATCGAAAAATATCTCGGTATTCCTCTTAAACAATCAGGAACATCATCTCAAGAATATAACTTCATATTGGATAGAGTAAAGCAAAAGTTGGCGGGTTGGAAAGCTAACATGCTCTCCCTAGCTAGCTAAACAGTGCTCATCCAAGCCTCTTCAGCAGCAATCCCAACCTATGTGATGTAGTGTGCTCAATTGCCTAGCAAAATTTTGGATGGTATTGATCGGGTTAATCGAAACTTCCTTTGGGGGGTCTTCGAAGTCAGCTAAGAAAATACACTGGGTGGGAAGGCAAAAAGTTACCAAACCTAAGGAGGATAGGGGACTTGGATTACAATCAGCAAGGGCAGGAATACAACTCTTTTGGCCAAACTAAATTGGAGGTATCACATTGAGAAGGAGGCTCCTTGGGCTCAAGTTCTATCTAGAAATGCAAACAAGCTTCCGTGTTCTCCTAAGGCAATGAAAAAAGGAGTGGAAACTTTTGATAGAGGTAGTAGATGGCTAATTGGTAGGGAAAGCAACTTAAAGGTGTGGTCTAGCAATTGGACAAACAAAGGGTCACTCCGTCAACTGATCCAAGGGCCATTGCCATTGGAAGCAAGTTAGCTGGAAATTAAGGATTTCTGTCAAGAAGCTGGATGGGATTGGAGTAAAATCCCCTTTGATTTGCCTCTGGAAATTAAAATGCTAATCCAGGCTACCTCGGTCT
Source organism: Quercus aquifolioides (assembly GCA_019022515.1). NCBI lineage: Eukaryota > Viridiplantae > Streptophyta > Magnoliopsida > Fagales > Fagaceae > Quercus > Quercus aquifolioides. The sequence continues at coordinate 64,238,478 of CM032330.1, forward strand.
CACTGACAAGCAGAGGAAGAGATATTTTGGCTTGGTCCGAATCTCCAAATGGCAGTTTTAATCTCAAGAGTGCCTATGTTCTGGCTTCAGGATTTGAGACAATGACTCAATGTTTAGGAAGCTGGATTTGGAAGGCAAACATTCTCCCACGGATCAAAACATTTTTGTGGATGTGTGTTCATAATAGCATTGGAGTTAAAACTTGTCTTGTGAGAAAAGGGGTAGTGGAGAAGGATAGGTGTCCCATTTGTCTCAGGGAGCCAGAGACTATTACATTCCCTTCGAGATTGCTCTCGTACCAGGCATGTGTGGAGGCAGTTAAGTGTTATGGCGGAGGATCGAGATTTTTGGGAGAAAATTCTACAGGATTGGTTGATTTATAATGGTAGGTTGGGCAGGAGGCACATCCCTTCAGATTTGTAGTGGAAAGTTGTGTTTCCATTTGCAGTTTGGCTCATATGGAAGAGTAGGAATCACACGATCTTTAGAAGGAAGAACATGAACCCCAAGCTGGTATCTGAGATTCTGAGTCAAGCAATGGAGTATACTCACTGTGTTTCATCTCCAAGACCTCCTTCCTATCAAAGCATCAAGAGAATCGGGTGGGAAAGGCCGCCGGAGGGGTGGATGAAGCTGAACACAGATGGATCTTTCGTTGATAATCCAGGCTTGGCGGGTTGTGGGGGTGTTGTGAGAGATGAAAATGGCCAATGGATAGCTGTTTCACAAGAAGCATTGGGATCACTAGCAGCTTTGCAGCTAAGCTTCGGGGGTTCAAAGATGGCTTGATGCTGTGCTGCGACTTGAACATTTCATCGCCAGTAGTGGACATGGATAAAAAAGCTATAGTGGATTTTTTCAATAACTCTTGAGTATGTGAATAATGTTGTTTCTCCGATTTTGGATGATTGCAGGCACTTGGCAACTTGCTTCCAAAGGATCTAGTTCAAGCACTTTTACCGGCAAGCCAATCAAAGCGTAAACAATCTCGTTAGGATGAGCACTACTCAACATCTAGATCTTACTTATTTTAATAGTCCGCATGTGGACGTTATTTCTACTTTTGAGAATGACTTGAATGGCATTTATTTTAATAAGCTATGTCCTGAACCTATTGTAGTTTCTTAGTTTTTTAATGCATCGTTTTTTACCTATAAAAAAACAGGAAAATGTTAACGAGTGCCGTTGGAGCATTGGTTAAGAATCTATTTTAAGAAAGTTTTGATATCACTTTTATGGGAAATGAAAAAAACTGTCAAAACATTAATTACTTTTTTTTTCTTTTCCCATAAAAACTTTCTTTAATTGGATTGTTAACCAATACCCTACAGCACTCGTTAACATGACCCAAAGAAATATTATGTCCACAACATTTTTATAATATTTTTTATGTGTCAAGTTGTTACGGATTGTTATTAGTGGGGTAGAAAAATAATTTTAGTAGTAATTTCAAATTATAACCAATAACAATTAATTATCTATGATTTGTTGTGAAAATACTATAGACATCACACTTTTCATCTATTATAGGTGCATTATTCACTGTGATTTTGTACAAAAAGCCTTTCCAGCACCACAATCAAATTGGGCCCTCGGTGGGATAAATCTGGACTTGAGAGCCCATAGCGGTCTCACCAAGTTTATTGATACTCAAACTCAATGGTTATTCTTCAAAATAACACCCAATATTCACACATTTTGAGAGTGAGAACAAATAATAGTAACAATAATAATAATAGAAAATTGTCCCTTAATTGAGTTAATTGTGTAAAATTCTCTAATCAGGTGGTAAGCCATTTTTTATTATAATTTAAAAATAGAAGAAAATATTACTACTTAGGAAAAATATATTATACAACAAGATCAATAAGATGCTTGGAGCAAGAGAGAAAAACTTCTCTAACCAGGAAAATATTTTTTGCAAACAAAGCAAGATCATAATACCAGATTCTCAGGCCTCTGAAACACAAGGTGAGTGGTAGGCCATGTTTGATTGCATTGTATATTGTAAAATTGGCTGTATAAAAGTTAGAGAAATACATGTGTTTTGTGTAGTTTATAAATTAATGCGCACTTATATTTTTTTTTTTATAAATTTTTTGGAAAGATTAATGCTTACTTGGCTGGACATGACTGACACCCTAAAAATGACAATAAAAAATAAAATAAAAAGGTAAAAATAGGTTCCGCTGATAAGTTTGTATGATTAAGATATACTTCATAGGCCATCTCCACGTCGTGACCCACCGATCATTGGGTTGTAAATTTGTAATATATAGATATAAAATATAATTACACTAGAATGTCTTATCAAGATTCAAGAGTGCCTCCAATCAATAGATTTCAGTTAAATCAATTTGTAAAGTTTTTTATAGTTGAATAAAAGATTTGGAATTCAATTCTCACTTACACCTAAAACCAATTCATGTTTTGGTCTAATAATAATGAGCAATCATCAAGAGAGGACACCATAAGTTATGAAATTCACTAAAAAGAAACTACCTACACCTAAAACCAATTAGTGTCTTGATATAATAATAAAGAGCAATCATCAAAAGAGGACACCATATGCTATAAAACTCACTTAAAAAAAAGAGTGACTTAGACTAAACAATTTTGGTTTCAATGAAAAAGTTTATTTATGTTTGTTAATTCAATAAATAAAGTAATTGACTATACTAAATAATTCGGACTCAAACATAATAAATGTACTAATTAATAATTATAATCTTTAACAATAAAAGGTAGCAAAATATAATTTTTATAAGTTCATAAATGAAAATAATTACATATAACTAAATCGATAATATAATTTTAACAGTAATTTTGTTATTCATAATTAGCATAGATTTGTGGAAGAATAAAAAAATTTAGTGTTAGTATTTATCATATTTGGGAAATAAATAAGTAAATCAAGTATATCATGAACAAAATCAACGATGTTCAAAAAGAAAATAAACTAAGTTTGAACGTAGAATCTAGTTTTGTGATAAGCTCAAGTTCTAACTATGTTTAAAATAAAATTAATTAAATGAATAATTTTAAACTTTTAATACTCTTGCCCTTTAGATGTAAGAGTATTAGTAGCAAGTGATATAAAATGCTTTTTTATTCATTTTAGATTTTACTATAACACTAAATCCACAAAAAGACACCAACAATTTTTTATTATAAGTAAACATAAACAAAAAGACTCCCGCAATTGGTGAGGTTCTCTTTCTCTATCCTTTACTATCACCCAAAAAGTACAAAACTAGTTTTTCTTTTTTCCTTTTTTTGCTAGTGTATATAGAATATAATATTATTTTAATAAGATGAATTGCAAAATAAAGAATGAGATGTAGGGTGTGTTATTAAAGCAATAATGTTAAATAGATAACCAAACAATACATCATAACATAAGTTAATTTTTCATTCTCTTATGCCCTCTCTTTTCTTTCTCTTTCCCTTTATTTTACTAAACACATTAATATAGTGTCAAGTATTTGGTAAAGTGAAATTCCATTCAACCCACAACTTTAAATCCATGTCTTTTTGGAAAGTGGAAAATGCTAAAACTAATAGTGAGATTAAAAGACAAAAGAATCATATTAAAACGGATTAAAGTCAAATAATTTAGTTAAGAAAATCAAACTTAATGAACAAAATAAAAACTATGACAAAATTAGAGGGTGTTATTCATAATTTAATAATAAACCTTAAAAAAAAGAGTAATATAAAAATTGCTCCTAAGATTTTTGTTAATTTCACGTACAACCAAAACGTTTCAAAATTATCCAATTTTCTTTCAATGCACAAACTTACATAACATTGTTTGAAAATTCTCCTGCTCTTTTTGCTCATAGTTTTATCACTTGTTGCTATTTATATACCATTAACTATACAAAGATTTTCTCATCCATATAATTGTCATAATACCATCATTGTGATACCTGCATAGTCAACACAAGTTATTAGAAGAAAATAGAGATGTAGTTGAGAAGCAAATTTGATATTAAACATTCATTTGTACTTGAGAAGCAAATTTGATATATATGTTTTAAATCTTAGTATAGTACATGATATTAAGTTAACTAAACCTTCTTTGGTTCATGTATTTACCCAAAAGTAATTAACCCATTGAGGGAGTAGGCTTTGACCTTTCAAACACCGTGCATGAGCAGCAGCAGCAGAGAGAGAGAGATGAAGGGCTTAGGAGTAACAACAGCCATGGTGGCAGTCCAGTTCCTTGAGGTGGGCTTCAACACTATGCTAAAAGCAGCCATGAGTAAAGGGATGAGTAACTTTGTTTTTGTGGTTTACTCAAATGGCCTTGCCATCTTCGTTCTTCTTCTAGCTTCCTTCATCTTTTACAGGTTTTCATATTCATCTGCTCCAACTGTTCAATTCAACAACTACCTTGCCATACTTTCTACATAACAGCTTTTTTCTCATCACTCTGACTAATTTGCAGAAAAAGAAGTCTTCCTCCACTGACAGTTTCATTAGTCTGTAGAATCTTTCTTCTTGGCCTGCTAAGGTTCTTTCTTGTTTAATTCAGATTATAGTGATAAGATATAAATGGGTTTCCATTTTTTTTTTGGGTACTATAAATGGGTTTCTAATATGTGTACAAGCTTACACTTATCTATAATCTATCATTATATTTGGGGGGTTTTATAGTTGCTGTGTGCAGAGTTTCATGTTTACTGGGATAGGGTACAGCTCTCCAACTTTGGCCTCAGCTATGGTTGATCTGACTCCAGCTTTTACTTTCATACTTGCCATCATCTCCAGGTGGGTCTCCTCTCTGTTCAAAGTGCTCAATGACTGAAAAGCCACGCTCACCAGTGGCATTACCAGTGAGAATATGCCACGTGAATTTGTGCTGGTTCATTTCTGTTATTAACCCAAAAAATGGGGGATACTTTTGTTTTTAGCATTAATAGATTTAGATACTTTCCCACAATTATATATCTCATATGTGAAGTTGAATATTACTGGATTTTGCCTGGTATTTTTCACCTCTAAAAAATTTTGAAAGACCCACAAAAAATCTTAAGTCTCAATAAAATTGTTCCACCTTATACTGTAGTATCTCATATGTCTAATTTAAAAAAAGAACAAGAAAAAAAAGAGAGTCGTGTCACATACCATGATTGGTGGATTATAGAACAATACACAAATTAATTGGAACAAAGATTTTTATTTGACAAGTTGATACCAAAGTCAAAACTTTCCTTTGGATTTCCAATATGAATATTTAGGATTCTAAAATATACTCTTCTAAAGTTAATTATTGGTGTTTACAATTAGTGTTGAGTTAGATGGTAATTTTTTTTTTTTTTTTTTTTTTTTTGTTGATAAAAATAAAAATAAGGAAGTGTAGTAATTTTCATATAACAGCGGTAATCTCACTAGGAGCCATGTGAATAACAGCGGTAATCTCGCTAGGAGCCATGTGAATAAGTGTGATAGAATAGTTTTTGATACTGCGTGAGAGTTGAAAGATAAAACTTTATGCTGTTGTAACTTGTAAGTTAATGTAAAAACACTACTGGTAACTGGATGTCCTGGGTAGTGTGTGTCAAGTTTGAAAGTTAGAGTTGAAATTTGTAATCCATATTATTGATGGTGATTCTGTTTGAACCTAAGTAATTTGGCCCCCAGACATTAACCTTTGTCATGTGGTGCTTGCTATTGTTAATCTCACTTCCACTTTTGTTTAATACACCTGCACTGTTGGCCAGAAAAGAGAGAATAATTTTGAACTTAGAGCATTTGTGTTAAAGTCTAAATTAAATTATGATAGGACTATGTCACGTGTGAAGAATTTTAATAGAGGAAGCCATATTCAAAGTCTAGATCAAGAAAGGATAGCAATGATGTGACATGGAATGCCATTTCTATCATGAGATGAGAAATCATCGATCATTCAAACATTTGAAGGAGTTTAAAACTAATTACGGTAGTTAGAACTCTGTGGATGCAATGATTGTTGTAGCATGTGGAGAGGATAATAATGACGGTGACACTTTTTATAGTTACTAAATGTTTGGTTTTGATTGAAACTTGATGGATTTGGATTTACCACCTCATTTCACATATGTTGATATAGAGATTAGTTTGATATTTACAGGACTTATGTTGAAGGTTCTGTTACAGTATATAATGATGTGGAATGTAAAGGTATGAGAATAGCTACCATAAAAATTAAGGTGTTTGATGAGTACTAGTCAAGACACCTGCTTATGAAGTAGAGATTTGTTAAGTCCTGCCTATGAGGCGTAATAGTTCCTACATAAGATTGAAATCCCACATTGGTGTAAGAAGAAAATTAAAAAGATAAATTCATATTAATAAAAGGTGATAGTATATTTTTTATTGCGTCAGAATTGGAAGACAGTTTATCATGTGTTTATGCTAGTTGTTCTTAAGTTTGAGAGTTAAATTTGAAAATTTGCAATTTATATTATTGATAATGGATTTGTTGCAGACAAGGGCAATTTGGTTGAATCAAGTTAAACTTTGTGTTTTTGCGGTTCCTACTGTTGTTTAGTTTTGGGTGTTTTCCACAATATTTAGTATTGAGAATTGAAATATAGAAAACATCACTGATATATAGGCACAGGTGAACTAACTTTAACATGGAGAATAACCTCTGTACGCTAAGATATATTACCAACTAAAACGTTAAAAATCTTTCAAAAGATGTGAATAATAAAGCTTGAATGAAATGGTTGTTGTAGGATGGAAAAGCTGGACTTGAGAACCCAAAGCAATCTCGCTAAGTGTATTGGCACAGTTGAATATTAGCTCTGATACCATGTTAAATATAGACATTATTATATTATTAACAAACGTGATGTGTTATATCATGTTGTATATGCTAGAGTGGATGCGGAAGGGGAAGCATAGAATAGGAACATTGAGAACATGAGAGTTACGTGGTTCAGCCTTGACGGCCTACATCCACGGAGGAATCCCTTAAGGGCTACATCTTTATTGTATAAGAGTGTAGTACAATAACCTGTGTTACAATGAACCCTAACATGAGTATATATAGGCGACTAAACCCTAGACTACTAGTACAAGTAGGACTGGGCTTGGGCCTATTACATTGGGCTAATATCTGTCTAATATATATCTCTAACACCCTCCCTCAAACTCAAGGTGGAAGCTCGATGAAGGCTTGAGGTTGGATAAGCATGAGAAGATCACTTGGAGATGCCTTAAAGAATGCCTTTGAAGAAACCACAATGAAGAATGTGCCAATTGACCAATTTCGGAGTTCCAAATGAAGAAACGGAGTCCAAAATTGGAATCTATGCGAAAAACTGAGCAAGATAGGTCCTTTCGGAAATTTTGACTTTTGGTCAAAGGTCAACGCAAAAAGTCAGAGTCAACTGGTCCAGGGTAAAGTCAACGGATACTGGTCCGGGTCGGTTCCGGGTTTCCGGGTCGGGTCACGGATCGGGCAGTAGATCCGCTGACGTCATCCTATGACGTGTCGCTGACGTGGATTAGGGCTGATGTGGACGTGCTGCGTGGCTGCTGACGTGGAGTGATGACGTCAGATGAGATCAGCATCAGTTTCCGGCGCGTGGCAGAGCGTGCGATGTTCACCGGCGCGTGGAGGAGAAGCCCGAAATCCTAGAGGCGCGTGAGGGCGCGTGCAGGGTCATATGGTTGCCGAAATTTCAGGTTCTGTAGAGCGGTCGACGAGGAGGCCGTAGGAGCGGCGCGTGTACCAATAAGACGATCTGAAATTCAGGAATCTGAGGCGGCGCGTGGGAGAGTTTCGGAGCTGTTGGCGGCGAGTGGAGGCGCGTGAGGCTGCCTTTGGAGGCCGTGTTTCTGGGTTTTTGTCGCGGGAGGTCGTGGAGCACGTCTGTAGTGTTGGTTTCATCAGGCGAAGCTTGGATTTGCACAGATCTGAAAAGTTAAGTCACGGCTTTGCTTGAGTTTGTGGATCTTTGGGCACAGCAGTTACACAACAACGATGATTTCGTGGGAGCTGTGTGACGCAGTGGGTCCTGATTTGAAAGCAAGCATGGGCACCGTCGTGGATCTGAGCCACGGTGGCTGCGAGACGCCGTGTAGTCTAGATTCAGCAGAGAAGCATGTGTAACTTCAGATGGTGGTGTGCACGTGATATTCTTCTTTGCTTGCTAGAGATGTTTGTTTGATGCCAAGAACGGAGTTTGGCTCTGATACCAAGTTGAATATTAGCTCTGATACCATGTTAAATATAGACATTATTATATTATTAACAAACGTGATGTGTTATATCATGTTGTATATGCTAGAGTGGATGCGGAAGGGGAAGCATAGAATAGGAACATTGAGAACATGAGAGTTACGTGGTTCAGCCTTGACGGCCTACATCCACGGAGGAATCCCTTAAGGGCTACATCTTTATTGTATAAGAGTGTAGTACAATAACCTGTGTTACAATGAACCCTAACATGAGTATATATAGGCGACTAAACCCTAGACTACTAGTACAAGTAGGACTGGGCTTGGGCCTATTACATTGGGCTAATATCTGTCTAATATATATCTCTAACAGGCACCATGGTATCCATCATAGGTGCATTAATTGTGACTTTGTACAAAGGCCTGCCTATCATAAATGCTTTATCATCCAATGGTCAACCCAATGAGGTTCTTCTGTTACTGCAATCAAATTGGGTTCTTGGAGGCTTTCTTCTTGCCATTGGTAGCTTATGTCTTTCAATATTGCTTATTGTCCAGGTAAAATTGGTTTAAACATTCTAGTACCCTCTTACTGTACTTGTTGCAGACAGAATATCTCAGAAAATTGACTCAAATTTTTTTTTTTTATCCTTTCTTTCAAATGTACATATCTAGACCTGGATTATTAGAGAGTATCCTGCAGAGTTGATTGTAACACTTATTGCTTGCATTTTTACAACCATCCAATCTGCCTTGGTGGCTCTAGTTGCAGAGAAAGACCCAAAAGTTTGGAGATTAAGGTCTAATATGGAGTTGATAGCTATAGGCTATTCGGTAAGCATGATGAAGGCGACATGCTTTATTTTAGGATTGTCATTCTGTCACGTAGATCCCAAAATTTTGGGACTAAGACTTGATAGTTGTTGTTGTATCTTGACACTCATTATAGCTTACCCTTTGGTTTTCCAATAACTTGTTTGTAGGCTGTTTTCGTGGTAGCTGCACGAAGTGTTGTTGCTACATGGGCATGTCGCAAGAAGGGTCCTGTCTTTGTTGCATTATTTAGCCCTCTAGGGATGGTCATTGCACTTGTAATGGGTGTTACTTTTCTCGGGGATACTCTCTATCTTGGAAGGTATAATTCTTATATCTGAATATAATAATTCTGTGAAGCTATGCTACTGTCCCGGAATATTAAGGACTATTATGATTATGATTCAATTTTATTGCTGTGCAGTTTGATAGGAGCAACTGTAATAGCTCTTGGGTTTTATGCTGTGATATGGGGGCAAGCACAAGAAGAGAAGACCATTGAAAATAGAGGAATTTGTTGCTTTGAGTCATCTTCTGCTAAAGTACCTCTTTTGGAAAACAAAGGCTTGGATATCTAGGACACTTGCACAAGAAATTAAAAACCAGCTATAGCTTTGGTTTTATGTTTTTTCACTAAAGTTGTTGAAATGTGGTGAAAGATACATTCAACAACCGTGTGTGTGTGTATATATTAATCTATAATGGAAAGTTTAAAACAGAATTTGATGAATATCTTAAAATATCAAGAGCTTTGATATAGTCTTTTGAGACGTCTGAAATGGCATGCGCAGCTTTATAAGTCGATTTAATAAATGCTTTTGGTAATGCCTTGTTTTGGAATGAGTTATCAATACTATAAATTTTGTCATAGTTCTTAACAAGTCTCAATTTCAGCCATATTTTGAATGAGTATGACTTTACTGCTGGGAAAATTAAAGAGTAATTATTAGTTAATATATCACAAATAAGCAACATTATATCAAGTGAATCAACCTTATCTCACCAAATTTGAGTTCAACAAAGTATTCAATTTCATATTTGATTGATGCCTTCAATTCTGGTAGATGAAATGTCTTGCTCCTACCAAAGCCCAGAATGAGAAATGATTTCAATAAGACAAAGAAGTTGGGTTCCATGGAAGTGGGGCACTACAATGTGACATTGAAAACACAAAGATATTTATAACTTTTGGATTTTTATTTATTAATGCAACATAAGCCGGACTGTTTTCCCTCACATGTCACCGGCACAAAAGAAAAATCAAAGAAAAATACAAAAGCACATCCCACAAATTATCATAGCATATTATATATGCATTAAAATTATTGCTTGACTTTTTTCTTCAACCTTGTTTCCTCTTATGGCTTCGGAACTTTTAAAAAACATTGATAATTGGAATTTTTTTTTAAAATAAATGAAGCTTAACATATAAAATAAATAAAGATATTAGGGAAGGTCATATAAAAAGAAAAGAAAAAAAATCAAATAAAGAAGGATCAAAGGCAAAGGCAATGTGGGAGTTCTACCTTTTATCTCCAAAAAAAAAAAAAAAAAAGGCTTGGTGGGAGGCTTCAAAATAAAATAAAAAATAAAAAATAAAAGAGAAAAAAGAAAGCATAACTTACAAACACATTACAGAGAAATTTCTCAAAAAAAAAAATAAAAATAAAAACACATTACAGAGAAGAGAGATATGAGGCAAAAATGTAAATTTGCATTCTTTTCCTAATTGGGGAAATTTTCTCCCATATGTTTTCTCTCCATTTTGAAGAGCAAAAATTTTGTAAGCCAGTGATGAAAATATTCCACCTCTCTTTCTTTGGGCTGAGTTTTCTTCTCTAGCTATCAAATAGAGAAAAATAGTAAACTCCCCAATATTTCCTATTCTTTCATTTTTATTTTCATCCTCAAGCCTTAGCATTCTCTGAGAATGCTAAGGCTTCAATCAAAGCTGGACTTTGAGAGCCCACAAGACAGTCTCTCACCAAATGTTTTGGCACTATAGGTGTGGTGTTTATTATAGGTGCATTATTGATTGTGACTTTGTACAAAGGCCTTTCCAATACCACAATAAAATTGGGCCCTTGGTGGGATAAATCTGGACTTGAGAGCCCATAACAGTCACGCCAAGTTTATTGGCACCATGGTATAGGTCTATTACTAGTGACTTTATACAAAGGCCTGCTCATTACAATTGTTTGGTCACTCAAACTCAATGCTTATTTTTCAAAATAACACTCAATATCCACTCATTTTGAGAGTGAGAACAAATAATAATAATAATAATAACAACAGAAAATTGTCTGTTAATTGTGTTTAAGCATTAAATTTTTTTCTACAATCTACAATTATTTCATCAATTTGGTTGTTGAAATTACAAACCTCTCAAAACTTACTACATTTTAATACATTGTATAGAAGTCTGCAATATAAATTTGCAATATTTGGTGAATTTTCCTTCCTTTTTTTTTTTTTTTTTCTTTTTGAGAGGTAAATTTTCCTCTATGTTAACATTGAGGGACTCATAACAATGGAAAGAGATTTGGTTGTGTAAATTCTCTAATCAGGTGGTAGGCCATTTTTTCTTATTATTATTTTAAAATAGAATAAAATACTACTTAGGAAAAATATATTATATAACAAGAGCAAGAAGATGCTTGGAGCAAGGGAGAAAAAACTTCTAAAATATACTATACAACAAGACCAAGAAAATGTCTTTTGCAAACAAAGCAAGATCATAGTACCAGAATCTGAGGCCTGTGAAACACAAGATGAGAGGTAGGCCATGTTTGATTGGATATATTCATTATATTGTGTAAAATTGGTTGTACGAAAATTAAAGAAATACATGTGTTTTGTGTGGTTACTGGTTACTTAAAATCTGTATGATTAATATATGCTTTAATGCCATCTCCACGTCTTCACCCACCGATCATTGGGTTATATATATATATATAGACACACATTATAATCTCTTATCAAGAGTGACTCCTAATGAACCAAGTAATTTCGATTCAAAGAAAAAGTTTATTTTTGTATGCTAATTTAGCAAATAGAATAATTGACTACTAAATAAGTCGGATTCAAACACAATAATATATATACTCAAGAATAGTTATAATTTTTAACAATAAAAGGTTGATAAATATTGTTTTCATAAGCTTATAAGCAAAAATAATTACATACTAGACTTATTACACGCGTTTTGCTCGAGCAATAATGCTCTTTATTTATTTATTTTGTTTAGTGTTATAATACTTAAAAGTAATATATAAATAACTGTGTGTATTTATTTATTTTATTAAAATGAGATAAGATAGCGTAGAATAATGTTTAAAAATGAGATAGAAAACTATAAGAAGTTGAAACCGAATGGGACATTTGAATTTATTAATTGGGATAAGAATTGTGATAAGTAAAAAAATTTGAGATTTGAACCAAAAAAAAAATGATATACGTTAGTGTGGATGGATGGGGATTTGTGATAACTGTATAAAATTTGGATAACAATTTTAGAATGTTTTAAAGAATTAAAAAAAAACCATAGAAATTTCAGGATAAAGATAATTGAAGTTTTTTTTTTAAATTTTTTTTTTTTTTTAAGAATGAGATAATTGAAGTATTTGAATTCAAATAGATAACAAATATAGATAGGTATGAGACATTTGAATACAAATGGATGGTAAGAATAATGGTTTTTTTTCCCCCCTTTTGTACATGAGATAGAATTATTGTTTTAACCTTTTTTTTTTTTTTGTAAGAAAAAAATTAAACTAAAAGGTATGTTATTTTAGAATTTGTATGAGAATATTTTAGTATACCAACAATTGAAAACAAAACAGGGGAATCATCTTATTAATAGTATAGATAGATAACTAAATCAATAATATAATTTTAACAAAAATTTTGTTATTCATTATTAGCATGGATTTGTGAAAGAATAAATTTTTTTTAAGTAAATAAAGTATCTCATGAACAAAATTGACAATGTTCAAAATGAAAATGAAATAAGCCTGAATAGTTGTAAGTATAATTTAGTTTGTAATTTGTTCAAATTCTACTTATGATCAAAATAAAATTAAATGAACAATCTTAAACTTTCTATAGATTTTACTATAGCTTTAAATCCATAAAAAGACTCCCACATTTTTTTTTTTTTTTTGATAAGTAAACATAAACAAAAAGACTCCCATGTTTGGTGAGGTTCTCTTTCTCTCTCCTTTACTATCACCAAAAAGTACAAAACTAGTTTGGTAAGGGTATTTGATTAAGAGTGTTTAAGTTGCTGTTTTCAATTTAGGGTGTTTAAATACTTTATTTTGAAAACACATCTAGACCAGTTTTTATTTTTGAGTTACAATATTGGGTGGCATTATTGTAAATATATTGAAAATTGTGGGACCCACAAGTTTGGCATCTGAATGCACCTAACTGTGCATTTTCTCTCTCTCTCATTCACAACCTTCTCTTCAATCCTCTCTCTAATTACTTCACTTCATCTCTCTCTCTCTCTCTCTCTCTCTCTCCACCTCTATTCATAGTTGTCAATATCGTACGATACGTATCATATCGTGTGTAAAAAGTTCGGTATCATATCAGTATAGTGTAAGTGTTCATAAATTGTACAATACTGTATGCGTATCGTATGAATCGTATCATATCATATCGTAAAATTGTACGTATCATATGATACATAGACAAATGCTTTAAAATAATTATTAGTTTACGTGTCGTACGATATATAGACAAATATTTTAGACTTGTTTTTAACACATAATTATTAGTTTACTTAATTTAGCCTACTAAAATAACATATTCATAAGTTTTTTTTTTCTCTCTTTTACAAATTGGACTTCACAGTACACACTTACCTTTCACTTTAATATTTACAAATTTATTTTATATACTATGAATAAAATATTAATTGACAATATAAATCTTTTTATTTTTTATCATTATTGTTATAAGTCCAAGAAACTAGAATGCTAAAAAAAAATTATAAAAAATTATTAAAATAAAAAGAACAAGAAGAGATAGTAAATGTTAATGATAAATAACGATGAAGAAAATTTTAATGAAGAAATAAGTTTGCAAATTTATAAACATGATGATAGTATTGACTTAGATGAGGTTGATTAGGAAATTTGATGAATACGATGAAAATAAATTATTATTTTTGAGTCATTTGTAATATATTATCACTTTTGAATTTAACAAGTTTTATTTATATAGTTAGCTTGTTAAATATTATTACATAAATGATTAATAAAATAGTTATTAGTTGAATATATTCAAAATTTATAATGAATATACCCTTTATATATATATATATATATATATATTTATAATTTTTTTATAAATTTTATTAAGTATTTGTGTATCTTACGATATACGACGATACGATTCACGTTTTGACAACTATGCCTCCATTGTTTTTACTCTTTTACCTCATCTCTCTCTCTCCACCTCCATTATTTTTGCTATTTCTCTCATATCAAATGAACCAGTTTCATTATTACTAACAACGACAAAAGAAAGCCAAATCCAAAAACTTACATCTACTTTTCTTTTTCTTTTTTTATCATCAACAACACAAAAATTTATTGAAGATAGATAGAAATAGAAGAGGCAATTCTCCAAGATCATTGATGAGAATCAACAAGCATTCAAGGATCCATTGCATGTTCCAGTTGGGCCTATTACTAAAGCAAGATCTAAGAAGATCAAAGAAGCACTTAATGGGCTGATTCAAGAGATTTGAGTTGATTCTAACAGAGGACATTCCAAGCTTGGCTCAAAGGAAGATGGAGGCGTAATAAATTTAATCTAAGTTATTGAGGGCTAATTTGGCTTAATTGGGCGTGATTTATGGCGTGGATTAGTGGCTGATTGATTTTCCAACTCCATATCAGTTAATAGATATTTTTCCTAGTCTGGAGCATCTAGTTTTGGACCAGATCTACCTTAATTTTAGGCTTTTATTATTTAGAACGTTTTAAGCTATTTTTCCTATTTTGGATTTGCTAATTTCAGACCAAATCAACTTTTATTTAGGGTTTTATTATTTAGTACGTTTTTTATATTTTCTATTTCCAGTCATGTCATATAAATAGCATGCACTCATTGTAATAGAGATGATTATTGAATAAAAATCAGAAAATGTGAGGCTTTGCTCTTCTTTTGGTTCTTCAAGAACTGTGAATTTATCAGGGATTCTTCCTTGTGGCATTCAAACTTTATACCTTTGGTTCGTGATTCATTATAATCATTGGGTCAAGGTCTATTACTTATACCTTTGATTCACGTTTCGCTTATAAACGTTGGGTCAGGGTTCTATCAAAAATCTGAATTTTAGCTTTCTTGGGCAAGTATTCCAATATTTTTGTTGGGTCTCAAAGCGTGTCGATTGAGGTTCGCATCATTTGGTATCAGAGCACAGGTTCTAAAATCAGTTTTCTTTCCCTTTATCTTTTGTTTCCTGTTATCATCCTATCTTGTTCCTTTTGTGTTCTTTATTCCTCGTTCTTATTTTGTGACGTGCACTAGGCTAAAATTGTGCACCAAGCTCCCAGAAAAAAAAAAAAAAATGAAGAAGAAGAAGAGGGACTTCAGAAAAGAAATAGAAAACAAAAACAAAAAAAAAATTTGTTTGTAGTTTCAATTCTCTCAGACCAAAATATTATTTTCTTTTGTCCTCTTCCTTTGATTTAGTGTTTCTGTCATATTTTCTTGCCATTGGTATTAGTTTAAATACTACAAGTTGAATTAGTTTAAGCAGAACTGAAAAGGAGAAGCTACGAGTGGAAAAAGGCAAGAGAGTGTGAGACTAATATCGGGAAAAAGCTAACTTAAGAGTGAAACACGAGTGTGAGTGACATAATTTGAGCGTAAACACGTGAGGGAGTGTTGTGAGGAATTATTTTTAACATTTTTTTTTGGTAGTTTCAAAATTATGTCTTCTAGGGGCGAAGTATCAAACAGAGGAGGGGAGGAGTCATCCATCATGTTGCAGGCTATGCAACAACAATTTGAACGTATGAACGTGGTGTTTAATGATATTCGGGATCGGATGGAAAGGCAAGATGCTGTTATTGCTTCTTTGTGTGAGGAGCGTCCCCAAAGAGCCCCTAATGCTAGAAGGCAAGGAAGGCGTGCACGTGTGGATGATTCTGATGACTACCATGACAATGAGTTTGAAGATGAAGAGGATCAAGCTTCATTGAACAATGAGGGCAGGTTTGTGCCAAGGGGAGAAAGGCGTGGTAGAGGTTTCTGAAGAGATCCAAGATGGCAAGATGGGACTGATAGAAGCCTAGGAAACATCAAAATGAAGATACCATCATTCCAAGGAAAAAATGATCTAGAAGTGTACTTGGAGTGGGAGAAAAAGGTGGAGTTCGTCTTTGAGTGCCACAACTACTCCGAGGAGAAAAAGGTAAAACTAGCTGTGATTGAGTTTACTGATTATGCTATTTTATGGTGGGATCAACTTGTGATGAACAGAAAGAGAAACTATGAGAGGCCTATTGAGACATGGGAGGAAATGAAGGCCACCATGAGGAGGCGGTTTGTCCCTAGTCACTACTATAGGGACTTGTATCAGAAATTACAAAGTCTTACTCAAGGCTATAGGAGCGTGGATGACTATCACAAGGAGATGGAGATTGCCATGATTCGGGCTAATGTAGAGGAGGATAGAGAAGCTACTATGGCAAGATTTCTGAATGGGCTGAATTGGGACATTGCCAACGTGGTGGAGTTGCAGCACTACGCGGAGTTGGAGGACATGGTGCACATGGCAATAAAGGTGGAACAACAGCTTAAAAGGAAAGGAACTCGGACATTTCAAAATCCGGGCCCCTTTACTTCATGGAGGTCAAATGGGAGGAAAGACGAAGGAGTTCTTTTCAAGTCTAAAACCGAACCACCAAAAAGGAGAGATGAAGCTCCCAATGTCAACAAAGGTAAAAATGAATCCCAAACTCGTAATCGTGATATTAAGTGTTTTCGTTGTTTGGGAGTAGGTCATATAGCTTCACAATGCCCAAATAAGAGGACTAGGATTGCACGTATTGATGGAGAGGTGGAAACTGAAAGTGAGGGAGATGATGATCAGATTCCATCACTTGAGGATGCTTGTGATGATAATGTGGAGTATCCAGTGGAGGGTGAGTCACTTGTGGCTAGGCGTGCTTTAAGTGCCCAAGTCAAAGAGGATGATATGGAACAACAAAGGGAGAATATTTTTCATACTAGATGCCACATCAACAATAAGGTATGTAGTATGATCATTGATGGGGGAAGTTGTACTAATGTGGCTAGCACTACTTTAGTGGAAAAATTGAATTTACCTACCTTGAAACACCCTAGACCGTATAAGTTGCAGTGGTTGAATGATTGTGGTGAGGTTAAGGTAAATAGGCAAGTACTGGTTTCTTTTTCAATTGGGAGGTACAAGGATGAAGTACTTTGTGATGTTGTTCCAATGCATGCGGGCCACATTTTATTGGGCAGGCCTTGGCAGTTTGACAGAAGGGTTAATCATGACAGGTTCAAGAATAGGTATTCTTTTGTAAAAGACAATAAAACCATTACTTTTGTACCGTTGACTCCAAGACAAGTGTATGAAGATCAAATGAAATTAAAGAAAGATTATTGAATAAAAATCAAAAAAGGTGAGGCTTTGCTCTTCTTTTGGTTCTTCAAGAACTGTGAACTTATCAGGAATTCTTTCTTGTGGCGTTCAAACTTTATACCTTTAGTTCGTGATTCATTATAATCATTGGGTCAAGGTCTATTACTTATACCTTTGGTTCGCGTTTCGCTTATAAACGTTGGGTCAGGGTTCTATCAAAAATCTGAATTTTAGCTTTCTTGGGTAAGTATTCCAATATTTTTGTTGGGTCTCAAAGCACGTCAATTGAGGTTCGTATCAATCATCATATCAAAAGAAAAAAGAAAAAGTTTAGATTAGAACTTCAGATCTATAAATAACAACATCAAAATGACTTGGGATGTAGGTATTCAGTTTTGGTTGAATGATTTTGGTGTAATTTTATGACTTTTGCAGATGTAGGCCTTTGAAGCAAAGTGGGAGATGGGAAGAAGATGTGGGAAAAAGAGGAGGAAGAAGAAGAAGTAGAGGAAAAAGGAGATATATGGCTTGGTTGTGTGGTTGTGGGAATCTCTCTCTCATTCTTGTCAAAGAAATTAAAAGCACTGTATTATCATAAAAAGTTGATAACTTTACCCACTTAAAAATTTAAAAAGAAAAAAGAAAAAAAAAAAAAGAACGTACAAGTACAAAACACAAAATTCTTTCTTCACATTTGAAAATATGTTATTAGAAACATAGTACCAATATTATAAGTATTTTAAACACATATTTTTATAACACTTTTTAAATTACATTTTTCACATATTTTGAACAATAGTGCTTGAACATCGCTACCAAACAAGCCTGTAGGGTGTATTATTAAAGTGGTGATGCGAAACAATATATCATAACATATGTAAATTTTTCATTCTCTTATGCTCACTCTCTTTTCTTTCTCTTGCACTCTATTTTACTAAACATGTTAATATAGTCTTAAGCATTTGGTAAAGTGAATTTCCATTCAACCCATGACTTTAACTTTTTAAAATTATCCAATTTGCTTTCAATGAACAAAAATCACCTAATACTGTTTGAAAATTCTCATTCTCCCTGTTTTATCTCTTGTTGCTATTTATATACCATTGGCTATCCAAAAATTTCCTCATGCATATAATTGCCATAATACAATTATTGTGAGACCTACATAGTCACTACAAGCTGTTAGAAGAAAATAAAGGCCTTATTAAGATGATCAAAAATATTTTAAATTATGTTAAACCTCATTTGTAATTGGGAAGCAACTTTGATATTTTTGAAAAATTTTGTAGTACATGATATTAACCCAAACCTTGTGTTCATGTATTACCTTCTCTCTCTCTCTCTCTCTCTCTCTCTCTCTCTCTCTCTCTTGCTAATAGGGTCGTGTATTACCTAGACATGGCAAACGGGCGGGTCGGGTCGGGTTCGGGTCGGGTCAATCGGGTTGCGGGTCAAAACGGGTCACGGGTCAAAACGGGTCATTTTTAAACGGGTCAAACGGGTTGCGGGTCAAACGGGTTGCGGGTCAAACGGGTCGCGGGTCAAACGGGTCGCGGGACGGGTCGAGTTGACCCGTATTTTTCAAACAAGTTTTTTTGTTTTTTTTTTTGGAAATAGATGCAATTTGTCAATTGTTTCTAAGTTCCTTAACTGTGATTAAATTTTCATTGGTGATACTATTACCACTTACCAATTACCACTAAATACTTGATACCTAAATTTGGTGCAACTCTTATTCCAGCTTTCTAGAAGCTAATCTTGGTATAATTTTTGATATGTTTAAAGTAGGAAGAGAAAATGAAGGTGGCAAGTAAAGAATGACAAACTATAATGGAGTACATAACATATTAAGTGAAGAAGAATAAGTAAATATCTTATAAGAATTACACCTCAATCTCAATCTACTCAACGTTGGTAGACGTGGAAAAACGGGCGGGTCGGGTCGGGTTCGGGTCGGGTCAATCGGGTCGCGGGTCAAAACGGGTCACGGGTCAAAACGGGTCATTTTTAAACGGGTCAAACGGGTTACGGGTCAAACGGGTTGCAGGTCAAACGGGTTACGGGTCAAACGGGTTGCAGGTCAAACGGGTCGGGTCAAACGGGTCTGACCCGTTTTGCCATGTCTAGTATTACCTCATTTGTACTTGGGAATTAAATTTGATATTTTTTAAAAAGTTAGTATATGATATTAGGGGAAAATGGGCATTTACCCTTAATTTACAAACTATATAGTAAAATGCCCTTATTTTGAAACTTTTTAATAAAATGCCCCTATTTTTGAAACCTGATTTTAACAAAATCAAGTTATAGGTGGAACTTGACATTAGCAATGTCAAGTTCTATGAATATTTAGACACTTAAATTTTTTTGAAAATTTAAGTGGAACTCAACATTGTCAATGTTTAGTTCCACTTAAAAATAAACATATAACTCAATTTTAAAGATATCGAGTTTTACATATAACTTGATTTTGTTAAAATAGAGTTTTAAAATCAAGAACGTTTTGCTAAATAATTTCAAAATAGAGGCATTTTTCTACCTAGTTTGTAAATTAGGGGTTGTTAGAGATATATTAACCCATTGGCATAGGCTCAAGCCTAATTCTACTTTGTGTACAAGCCAAGTCTCCTATTTGTACTAGAAGTCTATTAGTTTAGGGTTTAGTCTACTATATATACACATGTTATGATTCATTGTATTAAGGATTTTTACTACACTATAATATGTTATTGATGTAGCCCTTTAGGGTTTTCTCCGTGGATGTAGGCCGTTAGACTGAACCATGTAACCCTTGTGTGTTATTGTGTTCTATACTTTATATTTTCATTTCCGCATCTGCATCCATACTTACATATTCAACATAGTATATCAATGCTAATATTTAACATGGTATCAAAGCCACCTTCTTGTGGACATGAGTTTCTGTCTTTGCGGTATATTTAAGAGCAATCTTTGTCTTCCTCAGTGTTTTTTCACTGCGTTCATCTTCTTTGGCTTCCTACTGTTGCTATTAAAACTCTCCAGTATAGTCATGCCACTATTAAAAGTTGCATCTGTCACGTCTCAAACCCAATACCCGGATTTATGACCATGACCGACATGTTAATATCAAGCTTAAACCTGATATTAATAAGAACTAACTAAACTTTTACCAAACTTTTACAAAAGCTTCCCTTTTTCTTTTCTTTCTTGTTTCTTTACTTAAATGGTATAACTTTTCACTTGACATTCAGAGCATCTACAATTTACTTAAAGAATAACATAATCCACTAGTTATTTAAATTCTAAATTTTACATAATACACCTCTTAATGTTTTAAGGTACACAATTTTCATTAGATCTTAAAATATACAGTTCTACAAAGCTAAACATTAAATTGCTAGTTTGGGATCTATACTTTTAAAACTAAAACCAGCTCATTCCAAAACTCGACTAAGACTCCTTCTACTCCAAAATAAAACCTATTGATTGAAAGAGTGGAAGGAGTGAGCTATACAGCTCAATAAGGGTAAGATATATAAGAATTTAATAAGAATGCATGCAAATTAAATAATTTCATTTTATAAATGTTCAGATAGGAGAACATCTTTTCATGCATAGTATTTTATACTATTTATAATACTAACTTATACGCTCTTGTAGAAAAATAATTGTTCTCCCTTTTCTTATTAGAATAATATTACCAAACCAAAACCTTTCGGATTGAATTCCTTTCATTTCTTACAAGTCACCAAATATAATATTGATTGTTTAAAATCATATACATACATACATATATACATACATACATATATATATATATATATATTCTCATTACAAAATAATCATTTTAACTAAAATCAAGTAATTGATAACTTTGTCTTAAGCTAGAAACATCTTGATGAATAAGAAAACTTTTCTTTATAAACTTCTTCTCGTAAAATATTATAAGTTTATAGTCATAAAACTTAAAGTTTCATAAAGAACAGATATCTGATAACTTTTTAATATAAACTTGTACTTTCATCAGAAGTTTTATCTTTATGGAACACTAAAACATTTTCATCAGATTCTTTATCTTTAAAGTATAACAGAATTTCAAAAACTTTTATCTTTAAAGAACAGCTTTTCTTTTCATCATAAACTTCTTTTCATGAGAGCTTTTAACTTTTCATAATGCATTTAAACAAATCATTCTCTCATGATCAATAAAATAATATAGTTGTTCATAACATATTGGTTAATCTATATCTGATAAGTCTGTACTTATTTAGGAGGCTTCTAGCACCACTGTGCTAGGCATCCAGCATTCTCCATAATGCTAGGGATTCCCGAGATTATACCATAATACATATCTTCAACCATGGGGGTCGGTTGGCATCCTCCACAAATTAGTCGTAACCAACAAGGGCGGGTATAGCAGAGCCAGTCCTACTTTTAATGACCAATTAGATAACATTTTCCATGGAAAACCAGTAATTTAACCCCTACCGGCTGAGTTCAGATCACCAGAGGACATAACCCGAAAACATTTCATACTTATATATTATACTGAAATTTATAGTTTGCATAACATTTCACAATAATAACATTTCCATTATTTTCTTTAAACATCATGTTCGTAGAATTAGTAATAGTATCAATATGCTCAAATCATATACATAGAGTTTTGAAAGCTCACGAACATATTTTTATCTGAAACATGATTATATGTCATATCTCTAATAAAAAACCTTTTAGTGCATAATACACTTTAAAATAACTTTATGACTTACCAAATGCTTATACAACCTATCCCTTATCTAAAAACAAAGGAACCGAAAGCCTACAGTCGAAGAAGCTTAGACTTAGGTACTGGTAACACCTAAACTAAATATCAAAGCTTATTATTATAAATTATTCCTTATCATAAACTTTCATATTCATCTCAAAACCTATATCTTAAAATCAAGGAAATCCTAATCCCACCTCAACGAGGTTTCCCAAACACAAGATACATTCATCAAACAACATGATATACCAAATCATAGAGAAACCATTATTTTAAAATTTATATTCAAATCATGTCAAACAGATTTAAAATCAATTCAGAATGTGTTCGAGATTGGAAGCAAATGTGTATGCATAAACTTACACAAGGCAACATACAGCATGAACAAAATAGTTTTATAAAAACAACAATTGAATGGTTTAGAACCCCTCCTTTAGAGTACTAAACCTTTAGAGTAATACATGATTTGTACCACACAATATATTATTGATGGTTTTCTCCATGGATGTAAGTCGTTAGGCTGAACCATGTAACTCTCGTATGTTATTGTGTTATATACTTTATGCTTTCTCTTATATACTAGCATATTCAATATGATATATCAATACTAATATTTACCAAGGGTAAAAACTCATTTTCATCATGATACTAACCCAAATCTCGTGTGGTTCATGTATTACCTCATTTCTACTTGGAAACAAATTTGATATTTTTGAAACTTGAAACAGTTTAATAGTACATGATATTAACCCAAACCTCGTGTGGTTCATGTATTTACCCAAAAAAAAAAAAAAAACCATTGAGAGAGGAGGCTTTGACCTTTATGTTTTTACTTCTATACTAACATATTCAACATGGTACATCAATACTAATATTTACCGGGGGTAAAAAACTCATTTTCATCACAATATTAACCCAAATCTCGTGATTCATGTATTACCTCATTTCTACTTGGAAACAAATTTGATATTTTTGAAATAGTTTAGTAGTACATGATATTAACCCAAACCTCGTGTGGTTCATGTATTTACCCAAAAAAAAAAAAAAAAAACCCCATTGAGGGAGGAGGCTTTGACCTTTAAACACCGTGCACGAACAGTAGCACAAAGGGGGGAGAGAGAGAGAGAGAGATGAAGGGCTTGGGAGTAACAACAGCCATGGTGGCAGTCCAGTTCCTTGAGGTGGGCTTCAACACTATGCTAAAAGCAGCCATGAGTAAAGGGATGAGTAACTTTGTTTTTGTGGTTTACTCAAATTGCCTCGCCATCTTCGTTCTTCTTCTAGCTTCCTTCATCTTTTACAGGTTTTCATATTCATCTGCTCCAACTGTTCAATTCAACAACTACCTTGCCATACTTTCTACATAACTTCTTTTTTCTCATCGCTTTGGTTAATTTGCAGAAAAAGAAGTCTTCCTCCACTGACAGTTTCATTAGTCTGTAGAATCTTTCTTCTTGGCCTGCTAAGGTTCCTTTCTTGTTTTATTTAGATTATAGTGATAAGATATAAATGGGTTTCCATTTTTGTTTATGGTACTATAAATGGGTTTCTAATATGTGTACAAGCTTACACTTATCTATAATCAATCATGATTTTTGGTGGGTTTTATAGTTGCTGTGTGCAGAGCTTCATGTTTACTGGTATAGGGTACAGCTCTCCAACTTTGGCCTCAGCAATGGTTGATCTGACTCCAGCTTTTACTTTCATACTTGCCATCATCTGCAGGTGGGTCTCCTCTCTGTTCAAAGTGCTCAATGACTAAAAGCCTCGCTCACCAGTGGCATTTACCATTTAGAATATGCCACGTGAATTTGGGCTGGTTCATTTCTGTTATTAACCCAAAAAATGGGGATACTTTTGTTTTTAGCATTAGTAGACTTAGATGCTTTCCCACAATTTCATATCTCATGTGTGATGGTGAATATTACTGGATTTTGCCTGGTATTTTTCACCTCCAAAAAATTTTGGAGGACCAACAAAAAATCTTATGTCCCAATAAAATTGTTCAACTTTATATTGTATCAATTATAGTATGTCATATGTCTAATTTTAAAAAGAAAAAAGAAAAAGAAGAGACATTGGTGGATTATAGAACAATACACACATTGGAACAAAGATTATTATTTGACAATGCTGATACCAAAGTCAAAACTATCCTTTGGATTTCCAATATGAATATTTAGGATTCTAAAATATACTCTTCTAAAGTTAATTATTGGTGTTTACAATTAGTGTTGAGTTAGATGGTAAGTTTAAAAGTTATTTTATTTTTTATTTTATTTTTTTTATTGATAAAAATAAAAATAAGGTAGTGTAGTAATTTACTAATTTTCATATAATATCGGTAATCCCACACATTAGTAAAGAAGAGAAGAAGTCATATAGGAAATTAGGAATGGTAATCTCAACAGTTTTTGATACTACGTGAGAGTTGAAAGATAAAATTTTGTGCTGTTGTAACTTGTAAGTTAATGTAAAAATACTATTGGATGTCCTGGGTAGTGTGTGTAAAGTTTGAAAGTTAGAGTTGAAATTTGTCATCCATATTATTGATGGTGATTTCGTTTGAACGTAAGTAATTTGGCCCCCAGACATTAAACTTTGTCATGTGGTGCTTGCTATTGTTAATCTCGCTTCCACTTTTGTTTAATACACCTGCACTGTTGGCCAGAAAAGAGAGAATAATTTTGAACTTGGAGCATTTGTGTTAAAGACTTAAAGACTAAATTAAATTATGATAGGAGTATGTCAAGTGTGAAGAATTTTAATAGAGGAAGTCATATTCAAAGTCTAGATCAAGAAAGGATATCAATGACATGACAGGGAATGCCATTTCTATCATGAGATGAGAAATCATCAATCATTCAAACATTTGAAGGAGTTTAAAACTAATTATGGTAGTTAGAACTCTGTGGATGCAGTGATTGTTGTAGCATGTGGTTAGGATAATGATGACGGTGACACTTTTTATGGTTACTAAATGTTTGGTTTTGATTGAAACTTCATGGATTTGGATTTACCCCCTCATTTCACATATGTTGATATAGAGATTAGTTTGATATTTACAGGACTTATGTTGAAGGTTCTGTTACAGTATATAATGATGTGGAATGTAGAGGTATGAGAATAGCTACAATAAAAATTAAGGTGTTTGATGAGTACCAGTCAAGACACCAGCTTATGAAGTAGAGAGGCATAATAGTTCCTACATAAGATTGAAATCCCAGATTGGTGTAAGAAGAAAATTAAAAAGATAAATCCATATTAATAAAAGGTGATAGTATAGATTTTTATTGCGTCAGAATTGGAAGACAGTTTAATCATGTGTTTATGCTAGTTGTTCTTAAGTTTGAGAGTTAAATTTGAAAATTTGCAATTTATATTATTGATAATGGATTTGTTGCAGACAAGGACAATTTAGTTGAAACAAGTTAAACTTTGTGTTTTTGCGGTTCTTACTGTTGTTCAGTTTTGGGTGTTTACCACAATTTTTAGTATTGAGAATTGAAATATAGAAAACATCACTGATATGTAGGCACAGTTGAACTAACTTTAACATGGAGATCAAAAGGCTGATATGGAGAATAACCTCTGTACACTAAGATATATTACCATAGATGATGAACTAAAATGTTAAAACTCTTTCAAAAGATGTGAATAATAAAACTTGAATGAAATGGTGGTTGTAGGATGGAAAAGCTGGACTTGAGAACCCAAAGCAGTCTTGCTAAGTGTATTGGCACCATGGTATCCATTATAGGTGCATTAATTGTGACTTTGTACAAAGGCTTGCCTATCATAAATGCTTTATCATCCAATGGTCAACCCAGTGAGGTTCTTCTGTCACTGCAATCAAATTGGGTCCTTGGAGGCTTTCTCCTTGCCGTTGGTAGCTTATGTCTTTCAATATTGTTTATTGTCCAGGTAAAACTGGTTTAAACATTCTAGTCCCCTCTTACTGTACATGTTGCAGACATTATATCTCAGAAAATTGACTCGAATTTTTTTTTTCCCCTTTTTTTCAAATGTACATATCTAGACCTGGATTATTAGAGAGTATCCTGCAGAGTTGATTGTAACACTTATTGCTTGCATTTTTACGACCTTCCAATCTGCCTTGGTGGCTCTAGTTGCAGAGAAAGACCCAAAAGTTTGGAGATTAAGGTCTAATATGGAGTTGATAGCTATAGGCTATTCGGTAAGCATGATGAAGGCGACATGCTTTACTTTAGGCTTGTCATTCTGTCACGTAGATCCCAAAATTTTGGGACTCAGACTTGGTAGTTGTTGTTGTATCTTGTCACTCATTATAGCTTACCCTTTGGTTTTCCTATAACTTGTTTGTAGGCCGTTTTCCTGGTAGCTGCACGAAGTGTTGTTGCTACATGGGCATGTCGCAAGAAGGGTCCTGTCTTTGTTGCGTTATTTAGTCCTCTAGGGATGGTCATTGCACTTGTAATGGGTGTTACTTTTCTTGGGGATACTCTCTATCTTGGAAGGTATGATTCTTATATCTCAATATAGTAATTCTGTGAAGCTATGCTACTGTCCTGGAATATTAAGGACTATTATGATTATGATTTAATTTATTGCTGTGTGCAGTTTGATAGGAGCAACTGTAATAGCTCTTGGGTTTTATGCTGTGATATGGGGGCAAGCACAGGAAGAGAAGACCATTGAAAACAGAGGAATTTGTAGCTTTGAGTCATCTTCTGCTAAAGTACCTCTTTTGGAAAACAAAGGCTTGGATATCTAGGACACTTGCACAATAAATTAAAAACCAGCTATAGCTTTGGTTCTATGTTTTTTCACTGAAGTTGTTGAGGTGTGGTGAAAGATTCAATCAACAACCATGTATATATATTTATCTATAATGTAAAGTTTTAAACGAAATTTGATGAATTTCTTAAAATATCAAGAGCTTTGATATAGTCTATTTGAGACGCCTAAAATGGCCTGAACAGCTTTATAAGTCTGACTTAATAAATGCTTTTGGTAATGCCGTGTTTTGGAAAGAGTTACCAATACTATAAATTTTGTCATAGGTCATAAAAAGTCTAAATTTCAGCCATATGTTAAAAGAGCATAACTTTACTGCTGGGTTATCTGTTTGAGGTGAATTTATTTTGATTTCATGTAACTTTCAAGATCTTTTTTTTTTTTTTTGAGAATCAAGTAACTTTCAAGATCTAAATGTACAAGAACTAGAAATAGTAATCCATAGGAAAATTAAAGAGTAAAAATTATTGGTTAATATGTCACAAATAAGCAACATTAATCAAGTGAATCAATCTTATCTCACCAATTTTGAGTTCAAGAAAGTATTCAATTTCATATTTGATTGGTGCCTTCAAGTGTGGCAGATGAAATGTCTTGTTCCCATTAAAGCCCAGAATGAGAAATGATTTCAATAAGACTAAGAAGTTAAGTTCTACGGAAGTGGGGCACACTACAAATGTGACATTGAAAAAACAAAGATATTTATTACTTTTGGATGTTATTTATTAATGCAACATAAGCCGGAGGGTTTTCCTTCACATGTCACCCACACAAAAGAAAAATCAGAGAAAAATACAAAAGCACATCCCACAGAATATCATAGTTTTTTCTCCAAATGTCATGTGATTGTGGAACAGTGGCCCCTGTTAGCATATATTATAAGTATTGAATGATTGCTGGGTGCTCTTTCCCTATCACCACACATTATCCCAACCCTCCTATTGAGTGTTTGTAAGTGTTATTGTTCATGACAAAAACACACAGAAAAGAGAGAATGTGGAGTTTAGGTGTGACAGCAATAATGGTGGCAGTAGAGTTCTTTGAGGTGGGCTTAACAACTTTAAGCAAAGCAGCCATGAGAAAAGGGATGAGTAACTTTGTTTTCATTGTGTACTAACGCCCTCGCTATCTTGTTCCTTCTTTCATCATCTCTCATCTTTTACAGGTTCACTTATATATATAGTTAATCATCTTTTTTGTACTAATTCATCAATTCGAACAATTACCAAGGCTTTTTTGAGAACCTGAATCCTCTAGTTACTCCATTTGATTTACAGAAAAAGAACTTGTCCTCGACTTACATTCTCCATCTTTTGTAGAATGTTCCTCCTTGGTGTGCTCAGGTATACTCGTTTAATATGCTGAGGCTAGTGATATACTGATATGATAGGTACATATATGCATGCGTGCCTATGTGCGCATTCATGTGACTTTGAAATGTGTTTTTTTTTTTAGTTGCTGTGTGCAGTCGTTTATGTATTTTGGGATAGGGTACAGCTCCCCCACTTTAGCCTCAGCCATGACTGATCTAACTCCAGCATTTACTTTCATTCTTGCCATCTTATCCCGGTTAGTCTCCTATATTTTTTATATATTAGAAAAATTATTAGATGTTCAAGAGTATTCACACCAATAAATGTAAGTAATTTAATATAAAAATATAACATAAGCTTATAAGTTAATATGAGAAAGTTCATTCTAGTCTTAGCTGTTTTGAATTTATTGGTGTGAACTGTGAAGTACCATGTTATCTATATTCCACGAGTATCTAATATTTACTCTTGTTTTTGGTGCGAAAATACTTGTAGGTTAGTTGTTAAGATTCACTTGTCTAGGTACAACTATAATTTTGTCAACTTTTAGATTATAAACAAGCCAACTTTGAGCAAAAAGCTAATCCAAACTGACACAGCAACCAAGCTTAAAGATTTGTAGTTGCTATATACCAAACTATGCAACAGATATCCAAATTAACTATAAAATGCTTCAAACATAAGATATAATATTGAAATTCTCAATTTTCTTTTGCAAACTTATTTAAGAATTGAATCAAATGTGATTTTAGAATGGAAAAGCTAGACTTTAGACTCAGAAGCAGCCTGGCCAAGTCTATTGGTACCATGGTCTCAATTGCAGGGGCATTAATGGTGACATTGTACAAAGGACCGCCAATCACATTTGCTGCATCACCACATAATTTACATCATGAGCTTCATGCATCAGTGCAATCTAACTGGCTCATTGGAGGCCTTCTCCTAGTAGCTGCATGCTTTTGTTTTGCACTTTTGTTAATTGTTCAGGTAAAATCCTTGCAGCCATTATGTGTCATTAAAAATAAACAAAAACCCTGAAAATTGAAACTTTTTTTGTTTTTTCATATACAAAGACCTGGATCATGAAGGACTACCCTGCAGTGCTGATGCAAACACTCATTTGTTGCATTATTGTGACCATCCAAATTGCCACAGTCTCTTTGGTTGCGGAGAAAGACCCGAATGCTTGGCGACTAAGGCCTGATATTGAGTTGATAGCTATAGGGTACTCGGTAAGAGCATAGAGAAGTCCCAAACTTTGCTCTAGCACTAAAGTTTTGCTCTTTCTTTCCACTTCATTTCTAAGTTTGTAATGACCTTGCTTGTTCCTCTATCTCTAGGCACTCTTTGGGATAGCAATTCGAAGTGTTGTTCACACATGGGCATGTAACAAGAAGGGGCCTCATTGTTTAAGCCCCTTGGAATTGTCATTGCACTTGTCATGGGGGTTGCTTTTCTTGGGGATACTCTTTATCTTGGAAGGTATTATACTCAAATCTGCTTGTCATTTCTTAGATGGGTTTGTTTAGAATTGTCAGTTCTTCAAAGGACTTAACTTTTAGGCGTTTGGATCAATGATCATGAAATCCTTAAAAGCGAAATACACAAGCCCTATAAACTATTGTATTACCGGTCACAAAAAGGGTGTCCTTAAAAGCAAAATACGAAAGCCCTATAATCTAATGTATTACAATAATCACAAAAAGGTAATTCAGAACTATCTATACTACTATGTAAAAGGCTTTTCCTATTTAGGATCTTTATTTTTTTGTTCAAAAATGCCCCTACACCCTTATGTTTAAGTAGAAACAAAATTAAAGGACAATCCAGTAAAAATACAACTCTAACTTCTACTAAAACATTGCCTAAGAAATAGGGCTACTCTTCTATTGATTTTTTGTTTTTACTCTTCTATTGATTTTCAAATTGCTTTATCTACTTATAAATTTTAAATGCGTAATATTAATGAGAAAACGTGTAAACCTTAAATTGGAATGAATAAAAAATTATGACACTTAAAAAAAAAAAGCCTCGCTTCACGCATGCGATGAGGCTAGTATTTATTATGTTGTTGAAATGGCACAAATTATATTTATTGTCATGTCACTATATAAGTTTTTTATAAAAAAAATTGTTAGTAGTTTTAACAATAGTTAGTAATGTACTGGATAATATATGTACGGTACAAGCTGTTTATGTGTTTCATTCAACTCAAGATTTTTAAAAGTAAATTGCAAAAGTACGGGTAAAAAATTGAAATGAAAAAACTGTAAATAGAGAAAAAAATTTCAAGATTATAATAGAAACATGAAAACGTTGATGTTTAATATAAATAATAAACAAAGAACTAAAATATTAATTTTGATAATTTAATTTTGATATATAATAATGATACATTTTAACAAAATAAGCAATATACTCTTGATAATAAAAAATTAAAGTTTAGTAAAGTTGAAGTATTTTTGTACAAGTATAATATGGGAAATGTTTCATATGTTTAATTATTGAAAATGTGTATTTTTATGTAGCTGTATACCTAATCTCACATCGGGCATTTATTGAGTTGATTCAAATTTTATTAACAAATTTGGCTAGAATTTTTCCTGGTCATTACACGTTACTATGGCTTTAACATTTTCTAAGAGAATAATTACATCATGGTTCAATAACATGTAATGTTTGTTCTGCAATGTGGTTGGAGCGGCTGTAATAGCTACTGGGTTTTATTCCGTGATATGGGGAAAGGCCCAAGAAGAGAAGAGGGTGGAGGATACTGTAGGAATTTTTGACCTTGGGTTGATAGGCCACAATCTGAATGACCCCTTGTGATTAACCCTAATTAATTAATTAGCCAAGTTGTTAATTAATCAATTAATCATGCAATTGCGTGGAAGCACAAACAAATCACCAAAAACTAAATATGCAGAGGAAATTAAATAACACGGTGATTTGTTTACGAATGGGGAAAACCCTAACGGCAAAAACCCCACCGGGTGATTTTCAGGTCACCACTCCCGAAACTCCACTATTATCAAATCAAGCGGTTACAAGTAAAGGAACCCCAAGTACCTTACCAACCTACAGTTGAACCCTTACCCCAATACCCAATTGGACTTGATCTGTAGCGACAGTTCCCACCTTTGATGCACGGCTCCTAAGTACGTGACTAACCAATGCGCAGATCCCAGTACGCGACTTCAGAACACCAACTAAGGAAGAAAGGTTGGCTGCAAAGTTCTTCAGTTCATCCTTTATGATGAATAACAGGAAGATGCTTGGTTACAAAACCCTTTGGTGCAAATACACAGCAACTTCTTCAGAGAAGATGAACTAGGTTAAGAACTCTGTCTTTTGATCACAATTTGCTTGAACAGAGATTGCTCAATGCTTTTTCAACTTGTGTACCACTTGACGGCTCTTAAAATAATCCTTTTATATGTTTAGGGTTAGAAGAAAAGAAGGCCCAAAATCATATTCACGGATCCCAAGAAAATCAGATTGGAAAATCTGATTTATTAAATCTCGACAGATAGCAGGTGTCGAGGTAGCTATCGAGTAGGTGTCGAGCTTTAATGAAATTGCACTTCAGCTTGCTTTTTCTTGGACAGACTTGATGACTTCAACACTTAACCTTGAAACCTTGTTTCTTGAAGTATTAAAAACACCTAGAACTACCCAATTACAAGTAGAGTGCGTTTTGTCAAAGGATTAGTCAATTTACATAAATAAGTGACATATGTTCTTAACAAGTGAAAACACATATGTCCTAACATGGGTCATTCGCTTCTAATGTCCCACTTCTTCAGAACAAAAGCATGAGAATTTAGAAGATATGCAACCAGAAAAAAGTGATCGGGAAAGTACTGTGAAGTCATTATTTGACATACCATGTCAATTTTGAGATCAGTTGTTTAAATTAAAGTGGAAGGAGGATATCATGCATGACTTCATAGCTTTAAGATGAGATTGAATATGGACTCTCTAATATGAGATGCCAAATTGGTCTTGAAGATGATAAATCAATTCTGAAGAAGGGACAAAAGTCTCTTGATTACACATCTCTAGCTTTTCTTTTAAAAAATGCTTGGAGGTTCAAACACAATGACAAAGAAAGAAATAATTTTTATATAAAATTTGTTTGTGTATACATAATCAATCTATATCAATCTAGTGGGTTCTAGTTACCTCAACGGGTAAAGTTTCTAATGCGCTACATCATTCACCTATTTCTTACACTTTCTCTCACCTTATAACTACACTTCTTCCAACATTTTCCATTCACTTTTATATTTTTATATCCCCACTACTCTATACCTTACCTTGACAACTCTTTCATCCCTTCATCTTCCTTTTATTTGGACTCTTCTTCTCTCAATTTTATTTACTATAAAAATCTGCTATTTTTTTTTTACTCAGTTCATATTTTGCCCACACAAAATGTAAATACCCTCTCTCTCTCTCTCTCTCTCTTGTCTTCCTTTTATTTAGACTCTTCTTCTCCCAATTTTATTTTCTATAATAAATTTGCTATTTTCTTTTTTATTTAGTCCATATTTTGCCCACACAAAAAGTAAATATTCTCTCTCTCTTTCTTCTCTCTCTCTCTCTCTCTCTCTCTCTCTCTCTCTCTCTCTCTCTCTCTATATATATATATATATATATATATTCTTTTGGTGGATTTTTAATTCTTTATTGTATCTTTGATGAATTTTGTGTTGAACTCTAATTTGGTTTGATGCAATTTGGTTATGTTTAAATTTGTTACCTTTTTTCTTTTCTTCTCTTTAATCGGTAGATGTTATCCTATGGGATTATATAACATATAATGATATAATGTTATTCAATTATGTATCATGTCTTGGATAATTACAACTATACATTTTTTAGATATTTTAAAAGTGAGAATTTGAGACTTTATATCAAAATACAATCTACACATCTATGTGTTTGAACGTGTCTTTCAATTATTTGAGTAATATCAATTCTAAATTTGTGATGAGATTTGATTATTATGATAATTTCTTTAAGAGTGAGAAATTTGAACCATTATTTTGTAACTTAAAAATTTTGGTTGTAGCCAAAAAATAGGAAAACATAACACACTATACCAAAAGTTTGAAAAATATAGACCACTTCCAAAAAGAAAAATGTCAATCAAACACACCCAAGTTTCTCAAAAAAATAAAATAAAATAAAAATAAAAAGCTAACATAATAGAATAATATATTTGTAGAGATAGCGAGATAGAAAATACTTTTAGAAGTAGTTTAATTTATAAGGACAACAAATTATCTTCAATAAATTTTAGAAAATAAAGTATACATTATTCCACATTACAAAATAATTATATATTTTCACGCATCGCGTGGTGGGACTATGACTAGTATTTTATAAAAGTTGGTTCTCCAAACTAGTAGATGCATTCTATGATGACATGTATTTATTTTCAAAGCATATTGCAATAATATGTGGCAACTTCCTACATTTAGTTAGTATTATATAGACAAACAACGTCATGTGTCAAAAAATTATTTGTACATGTATTAAATAGAAAGAAAAAATATGCTCTTAAATTAGGACAATTAAATATGACCCTTAAATGTCTCATTTAATTGGTTTTTTTTTCCCCCCACTTTTTGAATACATCTAAGGGTGAATTACAAAATTAGTCCCTATCATTTACACAATTTCTCAATTTGGTCATTAACCCTTTTTTTTTTTTTTGAGAAAGGGTCATTAACCTTTCAATTGTGTTAATTTGATTCCTAATCTTTTCAGAGTTGTGTTAATTTGGTCCATGTTGTTTTCTTTTAATTAGATGGAAAAGTTTAATATATCAAACGGAATAATAAAAAATTATTTTTTATATCACATTAATTGCCAACTATAACACCACTTTAGATTTTTTTTTTTTCCTTAAAAAAAAAAACCCAAAATTTGCATTTGTGAGTTTTTTTTTTTTTAGAATCCAGACCCAGATTACCCTTCTCTAAAACAATCTAAATTTTGTAAAATACAGTAATAAAATCTCTAAATCTTACTCTCACTCGTTAGTCCACATCTCCATCTCTTCTCCCCTCATCCTTACGCTCATAAACCTCAAGATCTGAAGTTGTAAAATAATCCCTATTTCACGATTTCTCTCTCTCTCTCTCTCTCTCTTGTGGGTTTGGTGGCTGTTGGCGAGACTTTTCTTTATTATTGTTACCCCTCTATTATTTTTCTTCATTTGGAATGCCCAGTCATACTT
Organism: Quercus aquifolioides; assembly: GCA_019022515.1. Lineage (NCBI taxonomy): Eukaryota > Viridiplantae > Streptophyta > Magnoliopsida > Fagales > Fagaceae > Quercus > Quercus aquifolioides. The sequence goes on from CM032330.1 coordinate 64,273,196, forward strand.
TTTTCACATTATGTGAGATGTTACCTAAGCATCCAATCATCCTTGACATTTCCATACGCCTATTGGGAATCACTGCAGTAAATTAGCATAGAATTCAATCATTTTAGTCTTCCTATGTGAGTCCGAATGCATTCAATTTCTAAGTTTTATTCGGTAAAAAAGGCACAAACTAGAGGTGGGTTAAGAATTCCAGCAACTTTGGTTTTACACTTTTGGAAAAAGAAAGATGGGTCACTGGGTGAAATACAGGTTTGTTCTATTAAGCTTATGAAGTAATGATGTCCGTCTCGCATGTGAATGTGAATTTTAGTGGTTTTTTTATCTGACATGGCACTAAAAATAATTTTTTATTATTCCGATCAGATTTTTTTCATCTAATGAATAATGGTAGGAACCAAATTAACATGATATTAAAAATGTTAGAGATTAAATTGACACAATTGAAAAGTTAGGGATCAAATTGATAAATGATATAAAAGATAAGGACTAACTTTATAATATACCATCCATCTAATTTAAATCTGTACACCTATAGCAAAAGAGTTAATATTTTTTATTTTGGGTCCATAATTAAACGTATAATAATTAGGAAAAAAACCAAAAGTTTTTTATGAAAATGTATATGGAAATTTCCTAATGCTTATATGTATATGTGTGTTGTGTATATATACATATACATATATATATATATATATATATTCTTTATATTTATTTTGGGTATTAATGATACTTTTTTTTTTTAAAGAAGAGTGAGACTTATTTTTATAATTATAAAATATCATTATTTTGACAATTACAATCTTGTAATTACATTTGTTTCAATTACTTAAACATATAATGTCTATTCCTCCTCCCCAACCTTTCATCACCTTCCTCACCTCCAACTTATTGGTAATAAGTTTTTTCCCATCTTCATATTTTCATATTTAAATATGTTCTCTCTTTCTCACTCTTTAGCAGCTAGCTCAAAAATTGCGTTAGGCTTCAGCTTTACATTTATGTTTTTAATTTACACTATCTCCTCTTATTCTCTGATTTTTTTTTTTTTTAAATTCCATTTCATTCTACAGATTATTGGGTTTTACAATGGTTCATTCTACAGATTATTAATTGTCTTTATATATATATACATATATATATATATATATATATAAATAATTTATACCAACTATTAATTTTTTTGAATTGCTTAAAAATGATTGTTAGTATTATTTTGAGATTAATGCCAATGTTTTATATTTTTTGCGTTCGGATTGGTATAGTCCATATTAGTCTTAATGTGTTTCGAATGTGGACAAGTGCGAACAATGTGGACAAGCTGAAGAATCGATTCTACACGCAATTTGGGAGTGCTTAAAACTATCTCCAATATGGGACACTATACCTGAATTCGCATGCCATCAATATCGCTCATTTGCAGATATAAAGGACCTGCTTCTTTATGTCTCAAATGCAGGCAGCAAGGTGGATTTATTGGTGGTCATCATGTGGAACATATGGTATCGCAGAAACCAACTGAGACTGAACAAGGACAATCCCATATCGCAGGTAATTCAAACCTCCCAACAATGCTTACTGGACTACCAAAAGGAGAACAGAGTACAAAGAACTTAGATGGACACCGACCCGTGTTGCTTGGCATCCCCCACCTGATGGCTGCATGAAAATAAACTTCGACGGAGCAACTTTCAAGGAAATCAACAAGGCTGGTCTTGGAATCGTTATTCAGGATGGGTTTGGACAGGTGTTGGCATCCCTATCGGAGTAGATTCAACTCCCATACTCATTGGACCTAGTTGAAGCAATGGCAGTGGCAAGAGCTATCTATTTTGTTGCAAAACTTGGTTTTTCTAGTTATGTCTTGGAAGGTGATTCAGAACTAATAATCAAGGCACTAAAGAATGAAGAAGACTCACTTGCACCCTTTGGTCACATCCTAGCTGCAGCCAAAACCTCAACAGATGTCAGTTGTATTTCATTTTCCCACATTCGTAGACTTGGCAACTCTGTTGCTCACAACCTTGCAAAATATGCACAACATGTTGCAGGTTTAAAGGTGTGGATGGAGGATGTTCCTCCACACCTCTATTCTGTATTGTTAACCGACCATGGTTGATTTTCTTTAATGAAATTCCAGGCTTGTTTCTCAAAAAAAAAAAAAAAAAATGATTTTGATTTGTGGATGATATTCAGTTTCATCTCTATTAGAGGTACCTTTCTCTTCCTCTCTCTAATCTTATTCTCCTATTTATTTTACTGCTTTTCGTTTCACAACTTGCTCTCTATGTATATTGAATTTATGCCAAATATTGATTCTTTTTAAATTGCTTAAAAATGGTTGTTATTATTTTGAGGTTGATTCCAATGTTTTTAAATTTTTGTGTTTGTATTGGTGTACTCCAAGTTAATCTTGATGTGTAAAAATTTTAATTAGTGGGTGATATTCCATATAATTTCTGCCCAGTGCAATTTAGAGTGTAAATAAAAGTTTCTAAGGTTTGTGTTAAAGTTTTTGTAATTGAAAAAGTTTTAACCTATAATGTCTGCTCCTAATTTGTATTATTTATGTTTACTAGTTTGTCTTTATCCTTGATCACGAATGTTTGGGTCAATTTATCTAAATCATCGGCCTTCAAATTTCTTATAGGTGTTGCAAATGACCTTTTTTTTATACCAGGGAAAGAGCAAAGCAAAGACTCATTGAGAAAGACACAGAGAGAGAGAGAGAGAGAGTGTGTGTGTGTGTGTGTGTGTCAGATTTTTTTATATATATAGACACACGAAGGTTTTGCCCAAATGACCCTTAAATTGCTCTAATAATTTATTTTTACGAATTACTTCCTTTTTTTTTATTGCCTTAACCCTTGAGCACGGATGCTTGGCTCAATTTACCTAATTCATTGGCCTTTAAATTTTTTTTTTTTTTTTTTTAATACAAGATAGAAATTCTACTCTAACCTAATCTAAGTGTATATGTGTGTGAAGCTCATTCCTAGAGACTTGAATCCCGTCCCTTGCCCTCCATGCCCCACAAGCACTTAAACTTGTGGAGTGATCACTGCACCAAGGGTGCGCAATGGTGACCTTTAAGCTTCTTATAGTTGTCATAGATGACATTGTTTCAATCTTATATATGTAGATAATCTCTCTCTTTAAATTATTATTCTCCAGCCTAATATTATAGTTGGATAAGTCTCTCTCTCTCTCTCTTCTCTCTCTCTCTCTCTCTCCTTGATTTTCTTTTGTTTATATCAATTAATTGGAAAAGGAGTGTTCATTATGGAAAAATAGCCCAATATTATAGTTGGATATCTCTCTCTCTCTCTCTCTCTCTCTCTCTCTCTTCTTGGTTTTCTTTTGTTTATATCAATTAATTGGAAAGGGGTGTTCATTATGGAAAAATTGAGGTTTAGATTAATCATTGTTTTTCTATTCAAAATTAAGAACTAAAAAAAGTAATGCTTTTATGGTTACAAAAGGAAACTAAAAAATAAATAAAACAAAGCAGTGAGAAAATTACAATATAGCCAACTATATTCTTGCATTAAAAAAGCAAACTTATATCTAATTATAAATGTCTTCTATGTTCAATGATAAGCTTAGAAAAACCAGAAAAAGAAAAAGAGAAGCACATAGAAGAATAAAATATCATTTGAATGATAAGGCTCCAAGCTATACAAGAAATCTTAAGAAGTTTCACATAAATAGGAATTTAATTTATTTATTTTTACGTAATTGTGTAGTGCTTTTAAAAAATACTAGAAAAATGGACTCATTATAGAATACCATTAATGTCTTATTATGGCAAATAGCAGTATAGTATTCTAGTGCTATGGAGGATCCACTAAAGGAGGCACCATTGAAGAAGAAGGGGGTAGGGTGGAGGCGGAGGCGGCAAAACTACTAGAGGAGGCACTGGCAGAGGACGGGGCAAGGTCAGAGTTTGAGTTGGAGGTGAAGGCAAACGCAGAGGCAGCCTCAGTGGCAAACCTTTCAAGCAATTGTATAACCCATTTTACATTATTTTGCATTCTTTTCGTTAGGCAGATCTAGGGGTGTCCACGGGTCGGATCAGGTCGGGTTTGTGCCCAACCCGAGACCAACCCGATAGAATCGGGTTGAAGAAATCCTGACCCGCCGCCGACCGACGAGGGAGTTGGATCGGTGCGATCGGTTTTGCACCGGAAACACGATCGGTTTGGTTGGAATCGTCCACGGTGAAAAATTAGGCCAAAATAGTTGATTTCAGGCCAAAAAACGCCAAATTCGACGAAGATCATACCGGATCTGGTGAGATCTCGCTAGATCTAGTGAGATTTCACTAGATTTGGATGAAATATCACTAGATCTACTTGATAAGTCACCGAAATATGAAAATTTGTTGCCAGAATCTGAAAATTTGAAGTCGGAATCTAGAAAATCTCGCCGGAATCTGGAAATTTCTGTCGAAATCTAGAAATTTTTTACTGGAAATTCTTAGTACATCGGTCAGATCGGGTTTTTTCGAGTTTTGGAGAGAAAAACCGAGACCGACCTGCCGAAGTAGGTTTTTGGAACAAATGACCCGCCGCCGACCGGTGACTTGATCGGGTCGGCCGATTTTCGGGTTGGATCCGGTTGGAACCTTCAGGTGGGTCGGGTCGTTGGATTGGATGGACAGCCCTAGGCAGATCAACAAGCAATTGCTCTATTGCCTTCATTTTGAAGTAGAGATCAATTTTTTCAAGTTTTCATTGATCTGCCAATGAATAGTTAATGATCATGGAGAATGTGTAGTTTTGCTTGTATTTCTTCTTTTTAAAGAAATGAATTCTGCAAATGTATACTTACTGAATTGCATGTTTAACCTCTGGAGTAAGGAAAGATGTTGATGTGCGCTGCATTTGTTATTAATTTCCTCCAATATTTCAATAGTTTTCTAGCAAAAATTTGTAATCTTTAACATTTTATTTATAGAAAAAACTGAAAGACAACAAAAGTGTGATTTGAACATACTATATGTGTTTAAAAAATTTTAAAAATCTATGCTATAGTGATTGATATATAAACATATTTTGCACACTCAAGAATCCAAATATTGTTTCGCGCCAGCTTGGTGTGCATGAAATGCACATTGTCATATGGTGCATACCCCCACTACGCCCAAAAAAAAAAATTTAATAAAAAAAATTTTAAAAAAATCTATTACATTTATTATAGTTGGCAAAATAATAATAGAATATGATATAATTTAAAATGAAGGAAAAAAAAAACCTATGACCTACTAATTTATGATATTTGATGGTATTAATGATATATATATATATATATATATTTTTTTTTTTGTAAACTACATATTTGGAATTTGGTTCTTAACTTTTATGTTGTTTGTCAATTTAGTTCCTAGCCTTTCAAATGTATTAATTTAGTATCTAACATTTTTATATTATGTCAAAAAGGTCAAATGGTGGATGGAAAAATATGATGTGGTCTTATTAATTTTTTTTTTTTTGCCACATAACTTGCCACGTGGGCTTCATTAAATATTAAAAAAATTACACGTTGAAAATTTGGGGAAACCTCTCTCTCTCTCTCTCTCTCTCTAAAGACTCAAGGCTCAAGCCACTACTCGTTGATGGTCACCAGATCTATTTATATTTCTGTTTCATTTACCAGTAGCATTTTTCTTTACTTTCTCCATTTTCATTTCAAGCTCACAATCTTTGGTGAAACCTCTCTCTCTGGCTTACGTTTTTTTTTTTTGGGCCTTTTTGTTTCTTTGACCCTGAACCACAACAGAGTTTCACCATTTTTGACAACCAAATTTTTTTCTAATTTCTAGATAAAAATCAAAAAGACTCCACAACGTCTGAAAGATAAAACAAAGACTTAATTAGTTGCCCACTACACTCCTAAGCGAAAGACCTGATAGAAATCAAATTGAAAAAAAATATAAATACTGAAACTAACTTAACACTTCTAGCAGATAAGCTTGATTCATGCTACCAACCCGTGAGCCAATCCCACAATATTTTTGTTATTCTTTTTTCAAGATATTTAGTTAAATATCTTGACAAGAATAACATAAACATTTCAATTTTTTTATTTGAGCAAATAAAATATTTCAAGTTTGGAACGATGAGTCGATGACAATGTGCCTCCTATTAAGACTCAAACTATTGACGAGTTTCACTCGCTGTAGAAGAAGTCTGTACCCATCATATGAGATTTTACAAAATCTCCTCAAAACTCATCGATCTCCACCTCTCAATCTTCTCACCGTTGATGCTAAGTTCGCCACTAGCCCGGTATAGACTAAGTGGGTCACTGTTAGTGTGAGACTACCTATCTCTTCGTGCTCTTAGTGGGGCTAGGGATTTCAATCCCAAATGTGTCTAACAAATTTCATTTGTGAGTTAGGGATTTTGATCCCAAAAATTACTCACTGTTTTTTTTTTAGATCATGCTGACATGTTAGTCTTGGTGACAGTCAATGTGTCAATAAAATATTTTTTTTTTATTTTGGCTATTTGCTACGTCAGCGATTTTCATTCAAGAGATAATGATAAATACTAAATTGATATAACACTGAAAGGTTAATGACCAAATTGACACAATTGAAAGGTTAGAGACTAAATTGAAATATGATGTAAATGATTGATATGGACCAAATATGTAGTTTATCCTCTTTTTTTTTTTTTAATTTTTAGAAAAGTGAAACCTATTTTTATAATTATAAAACATCATTATTTTGACAATTACAAACTTATAATTACATTTTTTTTTTTCAATTTCTATCTCCTAAAGTAGAGATAGAATTTAATAATATGTACTTTATTGTTTTTATTTTTAAACAAAACAATGAGTCTCCAAGAACTTGTTTAGACAAGAAGTATTATTATAATTATTATTATATAAAAATAGCTTTTATATAGTCGTGACCCTTATAACTCAATTGACATTTTTTTAGTGTTTTTAATGAAAACATTTTAAATATTTCATCTCCTATCCACAAAAAATTAAAAAAGAAAAGAAAAAAGAACACATACTATTCCTATATATATATATATATATATTCACATTTAAAAATAATAATAAAACTATCGATTCGCATATATGTACCCTAGGTTAATTAATGTAATTAAGTAGGTCATACGTTGCATCATTACATGAGATATCACCTCAAGAAAAAGAGCATGAGAACACTTGCCTTCAAAATACCAACGCAACCTACAAGCTACACCATCATTCCAATACGTTTTACTTGAATCAATAATTCATTATAAAGTGTCAACAAAGGATAGAATTTAAAAGACCAATTGTCCCAAAAATATATATTTTATTCTAACTAAACAGCTAATTAAATCATGGGTAAAGTAGTATTCCACTGGCAAGTATTTATTAATTAATGTAATGTCTCTCAAGTCACAATGACCTATTATTTTACCTATTTCTCACTCTCTAATATGAAGCTCCAAAAGATTGGAGAGTCCGATGAAGGAAAGGAGAATATCTTTTTCAAAAAAAAAAAGAAAAGAAAAAAAGGAAAGGATAATATGACTCAGAATCTGCTATTCTAGCTATCCTTTTGTTCACTGGTTCTGGTTTAACACAAGGTATGGTTATTATTACATTCGAAAAGCTAGTATTGCCAAATTTCACTTTCCTTAGTGGGAAAACAAATGATTGTCTAAGAATAAAGAAAAAGGGAATTACAACTAGCATCAATAATTTTTTGCCATATGTTTCTAAAAGTGGGGTATTAGATGCCAAACATATAATTAGTTTGAGAACAGCTTATCTAATTTTTTTTTTCCGAAAATCTTTTCCTCAAAATGTGCTAAAGTATATTTATACATTGGTAAAAAAAAAAGAAAAAAAAAAGGAAAAAATTAAGGTTTTAAAAAGTTATACATAAAAGCTAAAAGTTAAAACTTGAACTTATAATATGATGCTAGACAAACATGAAGTTATAAGCAATAAGTTGTACTTAAAGTATCATATGATATTTCGCTCGTTTAAGATGTACTTATAAGCCAACTTATTGTTTATTTTATTTTATACTATTTGTGAGTTTCAAATGAACATTTACTTATTTTATTTAATTTTTAATTATTTTTTCTACTATTTCTAGATCGCACGTGAATCTCCTATTTATTTTATTTAGCTTTTATCTACAATATTTTTAACAAAATGCTAGATAAATTGTTCCCAAACAGAAACGATTATGAAAGCCACAAACAAATTTAGCATATGTTATTCATATTCAACTTCTACATGATTTCGGTAAAAAAAAAAAAAAAACTTCTACATGATTTTAAATTTCAAATAAAATAGTCTTTTGAAATGGAAATTGGCAAAGAGATTGTAGTACGGAATAGAAAATTTTAATCTTTTTCTTTTTTTTGAAGTGAAAATTTTAATCTTTTAGAGATTATATTTTTTGTTGACGTGATTCTTCTCGGTCCCATTTGTGCCATTATTGTTGGGGAAAAATTTACACAAAGAGTGTGGCCTCATGGTTGAACCAACGTGTGGAGCTCACTCCTTTTGTGAAGGCCCAAAACAGTGCTCCAGGACTACCTTGTATGTAAGTTGCTTTTCTTGTTGTATGTAAGTTTTCTTCCTTTTTAGGTCCCCACTCCCCACTTCAAGTCAATGATACCGTCCATCAAGGACATCACATAACACTTTTTTCCTTTTGTTTTAATTTTTCGCAATCGATTGGTGAAAAATGGTACCCCTATCACATTCTACACAGTACGAAGATGGTGAAAGAGAATAACGTTAATTACAAAACTTACAATGTTACAAGAATCAAGACTCTGCTGAGATTTAATGGAGATTTCTCAAATAATTGTCCCTATCCTCCAAGAAATATCTGCAATGTATAAGCATAGAATAACCACCATATGTTACGAGTATCAATGTCACTATAAAGGAGATAAGATAAAGATGGGTACGACAGTCTTTATGATGGCTGTCTAGAGAATATCACAGATATTTTGAGTTTATATTAACCTTTCCATCCTATTCCTTGAAGTTAATTAATTACAGTTGAAAAGATAATATTATTTCTATTACATTAACTGTTACAATTATATGATAAATTGATGATGATAGAATTTAATTAAAAAAGTTAAAATACAGCGAACTATACTCGCGTGTCCTTTCTTTTACAAAAAGGTCCGAGAAAATATAATTTAAAGTTAATATTATAAAAATTCATAATGTAATGTAGTAATTCAAAGTGCCGTAGCAAAAGGTTAAAATCATGTGTAATATAATCTAACTAATATATAGTTTTATTAATGGATGATTATTGTTAGAGAGAGAGAGAGAGAGAGAGAGAGAGAGAGAGAGAGAGAGAGAGAGAGAGAGAGAGGATGCATAAATTACATGGTTTAATTCAACACCTACGCTCAGGACAGAATATAGTTGGACTTGGCGTGACCTCTTTAACAACTTAAAATAAAAAATAAAAAATAAAAAACTTTATCCTTGTTTGGGAGAGTTTATTTTCATTAATTTATTAGGCTCTAAAAATGTAATTGTACCTTAAAAAAAAAGAGTTAAATATTATACAAACTGTTCATAAACTAAATAAGAATTTATTCTTGAAATTGTTTGAATTTTTTTAGGTAACGTGGTGGTACAAGTGGACATGGTGATTGATGTTACGTTCCAATAGAATGGATATGGGGATAGATTAAAGTTAAGACTATCCCACACTCCATAGTCCCCACTCCCCCAATTTTATCTTTAGGATTGTAAATTTGCCATTACCAAAACTAGGTATAGGAATAGGATAGTCATCATCTTGCTATCAATATTTGTTTTCATTCATCAATAAAGCATGTTATCAAAGAAAAAAAATGCATGTCAGTACACAACGTGAGACTTAAAAAGGAGGTAGAGAACCATTAGTTTTATGCCTTCCTCTCCCTCCCATTACTGAATTGAGTTTTAGGCTTTAGCTGATGTGATTCAGATTTCCATTCCTTCAAGTTATAGCACCTCAAGATTAAGCAGAATGTTGCAGGGTAAGGGCGTGACACTGATCATGATCACTGTGGAGTGCTTGGATGTGGGCTTAAACACTATTAGCAAAGCTGCTATGACTGGAGGGATGAGTGATTTCATCTTTGTTACATATTCTAATGCCATAGCTATCTTTTTTCTTCTCTCATCTTGTCTCATCTTTTACAGGTGAACTTAACTGTTTCAAGTTTCAACTCTCTTCCAACAATTAGCCCTGGTTTTGTCTCTCTTAAGGTACTTACTATAATTGTGTTCACTGACAGAAAAAGGTCTCTCCCTCCACTCACATGGGGCATAGTCGGTGGAGTGTTTCTTGTTGCCTTGTTAAGGTAGCCATTTTTTCTTTCAACTTAAGTATTAGTATTAAGTACGTTGATTAAGAAATTAACAAAGAATATGATTTTAGTTGAATAGAACGAGGGAAAAGAATATATGTGACACACCTTGACTAGTTTGTTGAGAATTCATAACTGACCCTAAAATGATAAAATGACTAATACTTGTTTTTTGTTGTTGTTGTATGTCTTTGTGGGAATAGTGAACTGGTTATTTGTGTTTTTCAAAATTTTAATTTTGATGTATGATGAGGAGAATGGTTGCAGTTCTACTGTACAGATGCTTAAAGCTTTTGGGATAGGTTATAGCTCTCCCACTATGTCCTCAGTTATGTCTGATTTACTCCCAGCTTTTACTTTTGTTCTTGCCGTCATATGCAGGTGCACTTCTTAATTCCCTTACCTTCAGCTCTGGAATTCTTGTTTTGGTTTTGTTTCTGTTTAAAAATGGCAATTGATAAGCCTAAAATCAAATGGGTGTTATAGGTTTGAAAAACTAGACTTTAAACTTAGAGGTAGTCAGGCCAGGAGTATTGGCACCATTGTATCAATCACAGGAGCTTTAATTGTCACTCTCTACAAAGGCCTACCAATTTCAATTGCTTCATTGCCTGAGAAAGTGGTCAATGGTGAGCTTCTTTCACCCATCCACTCAAACTGGATCCTAGGGGGTTTTTGCTCTGCATCTGCTTACTTTTTGCTTGCAGTGACATATATTGTACAGGTAAAAGTAAAACATACACAAAAAAATCCATACCAAAAGAAAGACCATATGCCTTTTTAGCAGCATTGTATACTATATCTCAAGATATTAACTGGTTTTTTTGGTTCTTTTCAAGACATGGGTTGTTAGGGACTACCCTGCAGAGCTTATGTTTTCACTCATTCGTTGTACCTTTGTGACCATCCTTTCTGCCATCATCTCTCTTATTTTAGAGAATGATCCAAATGCTTGGAAATTGAACTTTGATATGGAATTGATAGCTGTACTGTACTCGGTAAGCAAAAATTAGACCAAGTTAATTTTGAGACAAGGTTTTGTTGTTGCTGCAATCCTGTCCATCATTGTAGCTTATAGCTAATAACTTACCAATTGCCGTATGTCTTAATCTCCAGGCACTGTTTGCAATTACAATTCGAAACAGTGTCCATCTATGGGCTTGTCACAAGAAGGGTCCTGTCTATGTTGCCATGTTCAGGCCACTTGGTATAGTCATTGCAGTTGTGATGGGGGTTACTTACCTTGGGGATACTCTTTATCTTGGAAGGTATAATTCTTAATATAGATAATAGATGTATGCTTAAAGTATGACCAGTATTTTGGACATTTGGATAATAAATTAAGAATATTTAGGCTAGTTAAACGTATAAGCTAGCTAAAACTGATTCTTCGCCGATCATAAAAAGAAAATATTAAGAGGTGTAAAGTAATTGGGTTGCTTTCAATCATGTCATTCTGGATTGATATAAAGTCAACTTCAAAGAAAAAAGAGTTCTCTACAAGTTTACAACCACCGAATTCTTCATTGACGAAGAATTCACACCCCTCTCACATGGAAATTTCACTTGGCCCCACTGCAACACAAAAATAAAAAGGGTGTAAAAATTTCCAATAATACTAGTACTACGCACTTCCAAAAACTTCATAACAACTGTCCTATGTGATTGACTGTTAGTCACTGCATTTTTTTCCCACTGTTCATAGTCTGTAATGGTCAGTTTGGATTGAGGGGGAGTAGAATAGATTTAGCACAAAATTAGCTTATTTTTTGCCAACAATACCCTACTCTCCTTCACTCCCCTCCTTCCCCCCTCCATCCAAACAGGCCATAAAGTAGGACAGTTGTGACAAAGTATGTGTTACTAGCAAACTATGTTGCGAAAAAAAAAACCATATGAAAGAAAAGTAAGTCGCAAAGGTCTTGATGGAAAATGCAATACCATCATAGATACAGAGTTGATATATCTACTTCATACACCAATTCTATTTTTCCAAGACATGGAATTTGATATATTATTAATCAACTAAATGATGTGCAGTGTGGTTGGAGCGGCAATTATAGTACTTGGGTTTTATGCCGTGATATGGGGGCAAGCCCAAGAAGATGTGGTGGTTGAACACCATCCAATTACTAGTAGCTATGAGTCATCCTCTCCTAATGCTCCTCTTTTACAGAACAAAGGCACTGAAGTGTAGAAACCTTGAAAAAAATGTGAAGTTAGATTAAAGCCTTACTGTGTTAGTACATCATTTTTGTTGTTGTTGGCAGCATCAGTTTAAGAAGATACATATTTGTTAAAATAACATTTGTTGGGTAAAGTAGAAGATAATTGTTCCATAAATACAGGCATGTATTTCTCTAAAGGAGAAATTATGATAAAATGTCGCTTCATTAATGTTGATGGGGTCACAAAACAGGATTCCCTCCATATCATTTGAAATAGAGAGTATCCATTTTACCGTAATTTTTTTTTCTTTTTTAATTTGATAATATATAGAGTGTCACATCATTTAAAATTTTAGATAACATGACATTTGATGTATCTTCAGATCTGTAATATTTAATATGAATCATAAAATTGATTTATTCAAAAGACGGTTTGGACTCCTTAGTTGATTTTATAACAAAATAAACAACTTCTTAAATTAACCAATTATCAAGTATCGATTAGCACGAGTTAATCACCATAGATTAACAATCACCATATGAAAAGCAATAAAAATAAAGTAAAAGAACACAAACATATGGTGACGAGTTGCAAAATCTAAAAATGCATTCGAAGGAAAAAACCACTCCGAGGGTTTAGGCTAAACCCTAAGAAGAAATTCAATAATAGAATTGAAGTTCACAAACTAAAGTAAACTCTTTATCATATACTCTAGCATGTAGAAACCTTACTGATGTGACCCAATGGTCAGCTCCAAGCTACTTGGACTCTTCTACCATGAATTTTTCCATGAACTGCATCCATGACTCAAATGATCTATCTTGAAGATTTGACCTCCACAACAAACATGTATTGGCATGCTTTATGGCTTCAACCTTGATCACCAATCAAAAACTCCATCTTTAGATTCACTTTTGGTACTTAATGGTTGCCGAAACTAAGTTTAGTTTTTTCTTTAATAGCTCATGGCATAAGTACTTCTACACCTATTTAGAGCTCCGTTTGGTTGACCATTATGTGTTCTTATATAGTCTTGCATGTAAGGCACATTTTCCAAGTCATTAGCTAACCTAATTAATCAAAGGGTCATGCTAGCAGCTAGGGCTGTCCACGGGTCAGGCGGGACAGGTTTGTGCCCAACCCGCAACTGACTCGCCAGAGATCGGGTAGGCAGGTGCCCAACCTGCAATCGACTCATAAGAGAGTCGGGTTTCACAGGTCGGTTTCTCGTTGGGTGAGCATGGGTTTTGGGTGAAGTCAAAACCCGCCAAAAACCACCGAAAAAAGGCAAAAATCAGCAAGATCTCGCCCGATCCGTCCAAGATCTGGTGAGATCTAGTCGAATTTGGCAGAGATTTCATTAAATCTGATGATTTTTCCCCCAAATCATGCCGAGAATCGCCAAATCTAGTGTATCTATGCCAGATCTAATTGTTTTGGTCGCTGAAATCTGCCAAATCATGCTGGAAAACTCGTTGGAAAGCTTGAGAATTCGCAAGTATCTTTCTCTCTTTGGGTGAGTTGGGTTTAACGGGTTTTGAAGGAGGGGACCCGAAACTGACCTGCCAGCGTCTGGTTTTGAAGCTCGAGACCCGCGTCCGACTGCCGGAGTAGTCGGATCGGGTTGCAACGAGTCAAGCACGGGCGGGTGGGATGGACAGCCCTACTAACAGGTATCCTTAAGAAAATGGTTAATAATCAATTTTAAAAAAGTTTTGATACCACTTTTATGGGAAATCAAAAAAGCTGTCAAAACATTAATTGCTCCTTTTTTTTTTTTTTTTTCCCTCATAAAAACTTTCTTTAAATGGATTATTAACCATTATCCTAAAAGCATCCGTTAGTATTTTCCTTAATGAAATCGTAATTAAAGAATCCCATTTGTCGAGAGGTCTGCTTTAGGTGATCGAGATTCGATCAAAGGTGAGTTGGGTGTCCAGAAATTTCCTTCTCTTGAGTTAGTTCTTGGACACTTGATCTTACTCTTTATGATGATTACCTATTGAACAATTATAAAAGTTATGGAACTTGCCAACGCTAATCCTAACAATCTCTCCCTTTAGGAAGGTAAGTGGAGTGTTTGTAAAGATTGCTCTGATAATTTAGGTTATAAAGATTTTGTGAGTCATTGATTTTATCTAACTGTTCCTTTTGTTTAGTGGTTTTTCTTTGGGACTATTTGTATCCGAATACAACAAATAGTGGTTATTTCATTGAAAAGATTTTCCTTTTTTTTTTTTTTTTTTTTCACTTCATAACCAAATCATTGTGCGACTATCTTTATTGCTTTGATTGATTTAGTTTAGTGTATAAACTATAAATTGTAGTTATTTATGTTAATATGCAAGATTAATATTAAATTATTGTGATTAATTGATTAATTTCTTATTTATGAAAGGTTAATTATGTAAGGGTTTTAATAATTTTTTTCCCTAATTAATATAATATCTATCCACGGTCGGTTCAGTAACCACAAGTTCCAATGATGGAGCCGGTATCATTCCCCCCCCCCCCCTTTTTAAAATCCTACTAATAACTATTATCTAATAACCATTGTCAACCACGATCAACAATCAACAAATTATAGAAAAATCTAATATCCTATATCTAAGAAATTGTATTTATTCCTATATAAAAAAGGAGGTTTTCATTTTACATGTTACTATATACTTTAAAAAATTTTAATTTATATTGTACTAGCAATGTAAAATTTACATTATAGACTTATTGTACATTTTTTTTTTATGAATTATTTTACACATTTATTTAGTCTACAATATATAATTTTTATAATTAGTACAATGTAAACCTATAATTATCTCTTCTCTATATATTAAGAGAATTCAGAAAATTAGTTATGCCTTCAGAAATGTCAAAAATATCCCTAACTAATTAAATAATCCTTATTCTTAAAAAATAAAAAATGTGGTTAAAATTGTTGTAGGGGGTGGATTCGAGCGCTCTCTAAGGATTTGAGAGAGTGGGCCCAAGCCCAACTAACCCTTCAATAAATTTGTAGAGTATGGGCTCAAGAGCTAGGCCTTAGTAAAGGAGGCAACGGCCATGCATGGTTGTACGTGGTTGCCAATAACTAGAACGTGGGTTTAAACACACAATGAGGCTCCTCGGACGTGCCTTATGGAGCTGGAAACTACTGTTATCTCTTTTCAGAAGGGTTACAAGAGTTGAGAGAGAATACTTTGCTACAGTATTCCTTTTTCTCTGGTTTTTCGTCCGTCCCCTTCACAAGAGGGATTTTTACATTATATACTCCTCACTTAGTTGATCCTAGCCCTACATTTGTTGATCAATCCGGTTTCTACTCGAGTGCCTGTCCCATCAGCCGCATTCCCATACCTCCAGTGGGTTGCAGCGCTCAAGACGGCACTGTTCAGAGGTCCTGTCCTCATTAATGCGGCCAGAGCGTTAGTTGAGGGCATTTAATGTGGAGGTGACAGTTCGCCTGGGACTTGCTCCTCCGCCATGCTTCAATGTCCGGCGATTGGTTCTTGTTATTTGCTCCTTGGATGCTTGGGGAGACTCCCCTTAAAGGTGTGACGTGTGCCCACTTTCTGTCCTCGGCATACCGAGGATGTAACCATCCTCGGCAACGCTCCTTGAGTTCTGGGCTCTAGACTTTCGTCCTCGGACCTCGGATCGTGGAGGCGTCCTCGGCATGGGCCTCTGGGCCTGGCTTGGAGTGGGCCGGGGTTGCTGACTTATTCTGGCCCCACAATAGCCCCTCAAAATCATGCTGTCCGCATCCTCGGGCGGAAGGAGGATTTTGATATCCCCGGACCTGCTCCGCGTCTAATCAAGTCCTATCCCTCGTCAGCGTTGGCGCCTTTTCAACTGCCCAAGGTGCGTTACTGGCGCTTCGATGTGCGTAACGTGTCTTGCATTAAATTCGGGCGGCTTTATGCTCCCCACGTTCAACGGGCAGATGACAATCCAACGGTGGAGACGCGTCTGGCACTTATGGGCGGGAAGACTTACGCAGCTCTTCTTTCTAGGGTATAAGTACCCATCAGAGGTTTCTTCACTCTTCATTTGCAATCGAGAGCTCCCGCGCCTCTATTCTGAGTCCAGCCAAACTTCCACCTCCATCTCCAGCACAAAAAGCCAGTCCGAGAACTCCTCCTCATTTCTGTAAGTCTCTCTGTTTTCCTCTGAGCTTTCTCCCTCTCTACTCGTCCTTCTCTTTCATTCGTTCATCTTTTAGTCCGCTTAGGCGTCATCTAGGATGGGTAGACTTAAGAAGTTTGTTGGCACTGAGGAGGCGATGGAGAAATTCATCGCCGATTACAAGATACCGGCCAATGTGGGCTTAAGGTATTGTGAGGAGGGGGAGTGGTACCTCAAAAGGCGAGAGGGCGAAGTGGCGATTCCTGTCATCGCTTTCCTTGAAGGGGGGATGAGGATCCCCATGGGGCCAGTGATGAGGGGTTACCTCACCTACTTCCGGCTGACCCCCACCCAGTGCGCCTCCAACATGTTCCGGATTTTGGGCAGTGTGGACGCCCTTAATGAAAAGATGGGTCTGAGGCTGACCTATCACGACGTCAACTACTGCTACAATCTTCAACATTTGAAGAACAAGTCCTATTACATGAGGACGAGGGACGACAGGGTCCGGCTTATCCAGTGCCTTCCCGAGTCCAACAAGGGGATGAATGAGGATTTCCTCATCGTGTCCGGAGCGTGGCATGATGGCCTTCATTGTCCGACGACGGAGGGAGAACCAGGTGGGGCAATGGGAATAAAAGGGGATTTATAGATTCTAGCTTCTTTCTCTGCGTTATTTCTTCTTGTATCGTTTGGTTTCTAACCACCGACGTGTACTTTCTTTGCAGACCAGCATTCCTATGCGCGCCATTTCGGCTTGATCAATAGGGAGGACTTGCAGAAGGTGCTCAGGTCGGCGGAATTCGAGAACGAAGAAGACCACCAAGTTAGAGCTGCGCACAAGATTTTGGGGTACACTCCGATCCAGAAGTCATTTGCGGCCCCAAAGTACGTGATCAGAGCAAACGATCCTCGGCTACAGAAAATAGCAGTGACCGAGGACGGGTTCGAGTTTCCTGAGGACACCTCCACTTCAGAAGGCGTCACAGTAGCAGTCCCCTCGTCTTCCCATTCGTTTCCAGAAGCCGCGGAAGAAGACTTAGAGAGGGAAGGGGAACCTGTAGATTTTGGTACTGCCGAGGAGGATTTCGGCGTTTTTGAGGAACTCCATCAGTCCGAGGACCCCTCTGGAGACTTGGGTGATCCTCGTCTAACCGAGGCAGACTTCTTCGCGGCACAGACATCTTCCCGGCGCAAGATGGGCTACAAGAAGAAGTACCAGCCAAGCCTGTCCGAACTACTAGAGGGGCAGCCGGGGAAGTCCAAGCCGAAGCTTCCTCCCCCATCTCCAAAGAATCGTCCTGTTCAGACCAGGTCGGCTTCAACGCAATCCAAGCTTCCTCCTCCTCCGCCTCAGGCGAGCCCGTCGTCCAGGCACGAGCCTGCTGACCCAAAGCAGAAGAAGGACAAGGGTAAGAGAACCCTTGAGGACAAATCTGGGCCCACGCGGGAGGGCGAGGGCAATCAGCGGCCATCGAAGCAGTTGAGGATAGGCCCCTCAACGCAGGAGAAACAGGTCGCTCCCCCGCCCGAGATCCAGGCCTGGCTCCCCGCCCCAATGCTCCGCGGGGCTCCCTTGAGGGATGACTCCTCCCTCAGGGACTTTAAGGATGGCGAAGGCGCGTACGTGGCCGACGCTGTGGAGAGATGCCTGCTCTTGCCTGCGGATATGGCGGAGCTAGGAACTATGAGGAGCAGGGATGTCTTCCTCTGCCTCAAGCGGTATCTGGGGATGGTAAGGCCTCTACACTTGTGCTTTTTCGTGCCTTTTTTCTTGCTTTCACTTCTTTTTGAGCTCGGCTAATTGCAACTTGTTTGTTTCGTTTGGCAGGCTGTGCAGGCCACCTTCAGGCTGGAAGAGGCGGCCGGTGAACATGGGAAGGCCCTGGAGCAGGAGCGCGATAGGCGCCTGGTGGCTACCAGGACTCTCAAGAAGTCGGAGGACGACCTTGCCAAGGCCAGGGAGGAGCTGAAGGCAATGACCCAGGCTAAGGAAAGCGCAACGTCAGGCCTTGAGGGTGCCCAAAGGCAGGCCGAGACTCAGACAAGGCGTCTGGGTGAGGCAGAGAAGCAGTTGAAGCTCGCCGAGGATCAGATAGCTGGCCTGGCGAAGAAAGTGGCTGATGCCGAGGAGGCCAAGAGGGTGGCCGAATGGGCCAAAGGGGAGGCTGAGAGGGCCAAGCTCGAGGCAGAGCATGGCAGGGAGGAAGCCTGGGCCACTAAGCAGGAAGCTGAGGAGGCAGCCTTCACTGCCGGGGCAGCTGAGACAGCAGCTGCCTACAAATCCCAAGTCCCTGGGCTATGTAGGCGCTACTGCTCCGAAACTTGGAGCGAAGCCCTCAGGCAAGCTGGAGTGGAGGCTTCTTCTGACTTGTGGAAGGAGGAGAGCGTGTACTACCCTCCTTTTATCCGCGAGACTGCCCACGATGGCTCTGAAGCCGAGGAGGCTGCTGTGGAAGCTGCTGCTACTCCGGGCGAAGAGGCCTCGGATGCTGGGGTTGTTGATGAGCAAATCCAAGGGAGCAATCCTCCCGTGGTGGTTGCGTTGAGTGATGGCTCCAATGAGGACGCGCCTCAGCAGGTTGTAGAGCCTTCCCCCGCTGCCCAGGTCTCTTCTGCCGAGGGGGCGGCTATTCCTGCTGTGCCTCTGCAGGCCATCCCCATCAGTCAGGGCTCAGGGGACCCTGAGGCAGCTACGGGCCAGCCACCCACTGAAGCAGCCAACTAGGCCCCATGGCCCTTCTGCCTGCTGCGCTTTATTTCTGCATCTCTTTCTTTTTTTTCCCTTTTTTGCTTTATCTGTAATGTGGCTTCTTGGGTGCAATTCCCTTGTGTTTAATGAAATGAAAGCTTTATTTCCTTTTCTGTTTGTTGTGGCTATTTCCTTACTTGCACGCTATTCATTTGTTTTGTATAACTTTGACTTCAATTGTACCTCGGCCAATCGCGGCATTTGACAATTACAACGTAAGGTGGAATTTTGAAGTAGACACTTAGGATTTTTTTAAAGTAGTTAGTTTCTCCTTGGGCATAGGTCCGAGGACCCAGCAGTCCTATGCTTATGTCTAACACTTGGTTTTCTTTAAGTGGTTAGTTTCCCCATGGGACTGAGTCCGAGGACCATGCAGTTCCCTGGTTCTGTCTAACTCTTAAGCTTTCTGAAGCAGTTAGTTTCCCCATAGGACTGGGTTCGTGGACCATGCAGTTCCTTGGTTCTGTCTAAAGCTTAGCATTCTTAAGCAGCTAGTTTCCCCAGGGGACTGAGTCCGAGGACTATGCAGTTCCGTGGTTCTGTCTAACACTTAGTTTTCTTAAAGTAGTTAGTTTCCCCATGGGAATGAGTCCGAGGACCATGCAGTTCCCTGGTTCTGTCTAACACTTAGTTTTCTTAAAGTAGTTAGTTTCCCCATGGGAATGAGTCCGAGGACCATGCAGTTCCCTGGTTCTGTCTAACACTTAGTTTTCTTAAAGTATTTAGGACGCGAGACAAATAACTAAGATACGCTAACAATATGAATCAAAGTGACTTCTTTATTAATAGTAGTACCTTTTCAGGTTGTTTACATTCCACGGACGAGGTACAGGTTTGTCATCTAAATCTTCTAAATAGTACGCTCCTATCCCTGCCACCGAGGTGATTCGATAGGGGCCTTCCCAGTTAGGTCCGAGCTTTCCCCAGGAAGGGTTCTTGGCAGTCCCTACAACTTTTCTTAGCACCAAGTCTCCCGGTGCTAGTGGTCTAAGCTTTACGTTGGAGTCATATCCCTGCTTGAGCTTTTGCTGGTAGTAGGCCAACTGGATCATTGCTTGCTCTCTTCGTTCGTCCACCATATCCAGGCTCCGCCCCAGCAGCTCATCATTGCTGCCTGGGGTGAAGGAGCTCGTTCTTAGTGTCGGGAAATTGGTTTCCAGGGGGATCACTGCCTCCGCGCCATAGGTCATGGCGAAGGGCGTTTCCCCTGTGGAGCGTCGGGGCGTAGTCCGGTATGTCCAGAGGACATGGGGCAGCTCTTCTACCCATCTCCCTTTGGCGTCATCCAATCTCTTCTTAAGCCCGTTGACAATGACTTTGTTGACCGCCTCGGCCTGTCCATTCCCTTGGGGGTAGGCTGGCGTTGAGTACCTGTTTGTGATTCCAAGTTCGCAACAGTACTCCCTGAAGGCCTTGCTATCGAACTGGAGTCCGTTATCCGAGATGAGGGTATGAGGGACCCCGAACCGCGTAATTATGTTCCTCCAAAGGAATTTCTTCACGTCTACATCTCTGATGTTGGCTAGTGGTTCGGCCTCGACCCACTTGGTGAAGTAGTCCGTGGCCACCAACAGATACTTCTTGTTCCCTGGTGCCTTGGGGAAGGGTCCCACGATGTCCAAGCCCCATTGGGCGAACGGCCATGGACTGGATAATGGGTTGAGGACCCCTCCTGGCTGATGGATGTTTGGGGCGAACCTTTGACATTGGTCGCACTTCTTGACATATTCTTGGGCCTCTTGCTGCATTCCCGGCCACCAATATCCTTGAGTGATGGCTCGGTGAGCCAGGGATCTCCCCCCTGTGTGGCTCCCACATATTCCCTCGTGCAGCTCCTCGAGTAGTAATTCCGCCGCCCCGGGGTGGACGCACAGTAGGTATGGTCCAGAGTAGGAGCGCTTATATAGCTTGTGATCCTCGGACAACCAGAACCGAGGAGCCTTCCTTCTAACTTTCTCGGCTTCCGACTTGTCCTCGGGTAGGATGTCGTCTTTTAGGAATCTCACTATGGGGTCCATCCAGCTGGAACCCACCTCAATCTGGTGGACGGGGATTCCTTCCCTTGGCACTTCGCTTGCCCTCCCCAGATGTTCCACGAGTATTATACGAGGCAGATCCCCTGCCGAGGAGGTCGCGAGCGTGGCCAATGAATCGGCATGGCTGTTCCCGCTCCTGGGGATATGAGACAGGCTGTAGAGGCTAAACCCCACTCGCAAGCGTCTGACTTGGTCCAGGTATTCTTGCATTCTGGAATCCCTGGCCTCCATCTCCCCATTCACCTGGCCTACCACCAACCTCGAGTCCGAGAACATCTCTATCGACTTTCCTCCCATCCTTTGTACCATGATCATCCCTTGTAGTAATGCCTCGTACTCGGCCTCGTTGTTCGTGGCCGCGAATCTGAGCCTTAGGGACTTCTCAATGACATGACCTTCAGGGGATACTAGGACCAGCCCCACTCCGGATCCCCTTTGGTTTGCCGCGCCATCCACATACACTTTCCAACATGGTGCCTCTGGGACGGAGATTGCCCCAACTGATTTCCCATCGCGGCGCTTATCCTCGGCCGTCACTTCTACGATTGGTTCGGCGAACTCGGCCGTCAAATCCGCCAGAACCTGGCCTTTTATGGAGGTCCGGGGCATGTACTTGACGTCAAAAGCCCCCAGAATTGTGTTCCACTTCGCGATTCTGCCTGTGTAATCAGCGGCCCGGAGCACAGACTTCAAAGGCAATTGGGTTAGGACAACCACGGTGTGAGCTTGGAAGTAATGGGGGAGCTTTCTCGTAGCGTGGACTACAGCCAGGATGGCCTTCTCTAAGGGTAGGTATCTCACCTCCGCTTCGTGCAGCGACTTGCTGACGTAGTAAACTGGCCTTTGAACGCCATTATCTTCCCGAATCAGTACTAGGCTCACCGCATGGGGCGCCACAGCAAGGTACGCGTATAGGACCTCGTTGACCTCAGGATGGGACATGATAGGCGGTCGGGAGAGGTAATCCTTGAGTTGCTGGAAAGCTTTGACACATTCCTCGGACCACTCAAACCCTTTCCACTTATTGATCAGGAGATAAAAGGGCCTACATCTGTCAGCCGACCTGGAAATGAACCGGTTCAACGCCGCGATCATCCCAGTAAGCTTTTGGATCTCCTTGGGATTCTGCGGAGGCTTCATATTGTGGATGGCCTTGATCTGGTCAGGGTTGACCTCGATCCCACGGTGGGTGATCATATACCCCAGGAACTTGCCAGAGCTTACGCCAAATGAGCATTTTGAGGCGTTAAGGCGGAGCTTGTGCTCCCTCAGGACGCCAAATGTGCGGCCGAGGTCTTCTAAGTGTTCGGACACCAACTTGCTTTTCACCACCATATCGTCAACATAGACTTCGACGCTCTTGCCCAACATCGGCTCGAACATTCTCGTCATCATCCTCTGGTAGGTGGATCCGGCGTTTTTCAGGCCAAACGGCATGACCTTGTAGTGGTAGTTCCCAATGGGTGTCACAAATGCCGTCTTCTCTCGGTCCTCCAAGGCTAGGGGAATTTGGTGATAACCCTGAAAAGCATCCAGGAAGCTCATCCGAGAATGGCCTGCAGTCGCGTCTACTAGCTGGTCTATTCGTGGCATTGGGTAGGGGTCTTTTGGGCATGCTCTGTTCAGGTCTGTGAAGTCTACACAAACCCTCCACTTCCCACTTTTCTTCTTGACCACCACAGTGTTGGCCAACCATGTGGGGTAGAAGATCTCCTTGATAGCCCCTGCGTGCTTGAGCTTATCGACCTCTTCCCTGATCGCATCAGCGTGCTCTTTCGACGGGCGTCGAGGTGGCTGTTGCTTGGGGATCGCAAATGGGTTGACGTTGAGGTGGTGACAGATGAAGGATGGATCAATCCCAGGGGCGTCGCAGGGGTCCCATGCGAAC
Organism: Quercus aquifolioides; assembly: GCA_019022515.1. Taxonomy (NCBI): domain Eukaryota; kingdom Viridiplantae; phylum Streptophyta; class Magnoliopsida; order Fagales; family Fagaceae; genus Quercus; species Quercus aquifolioides. Next base: position 64,296,521 of record CM032330.1, read on the forward strand.
ACGTCAAGGTTCCTCTTGAGGAATTCAAGTAACTCCTCCTTCTCCCGTGGAGGCAGTTGGACTCCGACCTGGAAAAACTTCTCCGGATCATCGCCAATTATCACCTTCTCCAGGTTTTCGCATTTAGCATCCTCGGCAGGTGCATCTGGAGGTGCCACCTGGGTCTTTGATTGCTATGAATTTTCCTCGGATGGGGCCGAGGACTGTGCATCGATCCGACGGGATATGGCAGCCACTGTGCAATGCCTAGCCGTGGACTGGCAACCTCGGATCTCCAGAACCTGGTCCCCTGACAGGAACTTCACCTTCTGGTGCAAGGTGGAGGCCACGCCATCCAGGGCGTGTAGCCAGGGCCTCCCTACGATGGCTGTGTAGGGAGAGTATGTGTCCACCACTATGAAGTTCGCCTCCACCACCACTGGACCTGTCTGTACGGGTAGTCTGATCATGCCCTTTGGGATGACGAGCTTCCCATCGAAGCTCATTAGGGGGGAGCTATAAGGCGTGAGGTCTTCCTGCTTTAGCCCCAGCCCCTTGTAGAGGTCTGGACACATGACCTCGGCTGCGCTGCCACCGTCCACCATCACCCTCTTCACATCGTAGCCCCCTATTCTGAGGGTGACGATCAGGGCGTCCTCGTGTGGTTGGATGGTCCCAATCTTGTCCTCCTCCGAGAAACTCAGGGCTGGGGGAGGATTCCTCCTGGACCTCTTTGGCCACGTCTGGGAGTCCTCGGCGGGCGGTTGGGCCACAGACAACACTCGTAGAGGGGGCGTGCCCGTCCTTCCTGGCGCGGCCAGGATTATATTGATCGTCCCGGTGGGTTGCCCCATGGCGGTGTCCCTCCGAGGCTCTTGGTAAGTCCGGGTTTGCTGGCCGCTGGAATGGTGGAGGAGGTGCTTCAGCCTCCCCTCCTGGACTAGCTGGTCCAGGTGGTTCCAAAGATCCCTGCAGTCCTTCGTAGTGTGTCCATGATCCTGGTGGTACTGGCAGTAGCGACTCTGATTGCGCCTTCCAGGTTCCCCAGCCATCTTGTTCGGCCACCTGAAGTACGGTTCGTCCTTTATCTGCTCCAGCACCCTGTGCACGGGTTCCCGGAACACAGCGCCTACCGTCTGTGCATGGGTCGCTCCAGAATGCCCACCGAAATCCCTCCTCGGACGGGCATTGTCATAACGGTCCGACCTGAAATCTCTTCTCTCCTGGGGGATAGCCTTCTCTTTGCCTTTGCCTTGCAGCATATCTTCCTCTACCCGCTTGTACTTGTCGATCCGATCCATCAGCTGCCGCACGCTGGTGGCCGGCCTACCGGTTAGGGACGTCCTCAGGCCGTGCCCCATAGGTAATCCATTCTGGAACGTGTTGATGGCAACAGCATCGTACTTGCCGTCCAGCTCGTTGTAGATCTCCCAATACTTGTCCGAGTAAGCCTTGAGGGTCTCCCCGTCACGCATGGACAGGGACAGCAGCGCGCTCATGGGCCGAGGAGGCCTGCTATTTGTGACAAAGCGGGAGCCGAAAGCCTGGGTTAGCTGCCTGTACGAGTCTATGGAATTCGTCCTTAGACCGTTGAACCACCTCATTGCCACAGGTCCCAAGCTGGATGGGAAGACTTTGCACATCAGCGCCTCGTTCTTGGAGTGGACCGCCATCCTTTGGTTGAACTGGCTCACGTGCTCCACAGGGTCCGTTTTGCCGTTATAGGCAATGAAAGTTGGCTGCTGGAACCGCCGAGGAAGCTCCGCGTCCTCTATACGACGCGTGAAGGGTGACTTGGAGAGCCGGTCCAGCGCCCTGCTCAAGGCGTCGCCTCCTAAGTCCCTCGGGGCCGGGTTGGCACGCCTACGCCTCTGGTAGCGCTCCTCCTCGTGGGAGAAAGACTCGCTGGGGGGCGTCCTTGACCTTTGCCTGTATTCGTCATCGCTTTCGTCGTCGGAGGGCGGGTCAGGGCTAGGTTCGGAACGTCTTCGTTGCGCACGGCGCAGCTTCCTCTTTAGATCGTCTATCTCACGTTGCATGGCCACCTTGTCGTCCCTTCTCCGGGAGGCGTGGCTGTGGGCCTCTTGTGAACGCGTGGCCTGGCCACCGTCGCGCTTCTGGGGAATGTGCCCTTCCGCTCGGCTTTCGCTCGCCGTTGAAGTGTGCACGCTTCCTTCTCGAAATCGCCTGTTGTCGTTCTGACCGCCCCCGGGGTCGCCATACTTGCCCTGATGCCGTGACTTCGCCGGTTCAGGTCGATTGGGAGTTCCTTGGTGAGGGCCTGATCCTACCATGTTCGACTGTTGTCCTTACCAACGCACAAGCTCTCCCCACAGACGGCGCCAATTGTAGGGGGTGGATTCGAGCGCTCTCTAAGGATTTGAGAGAGTGGGCCCAAGCCCAGCTAACCCTTCAATAAATTTGTAGAGTATGGGCTCAAGAGCTAGGCCTTAGTAAAGAAGGCAACGGCCATGCATGGTTGTACGTGGTTGCTAATAGCTAGAACGTGGGTTTAAACACAAAATGAGGCTCCTCGGACGTGCCTTATGGAGCTGGAAACTACTGTTATCTCCTTTCAGAAGGGTTACAAGAGTTGAGAGAGAATACTTTGCTACAGTATTCCTTTTTCTCTGGTTTTTCGTCCGTCCCCTTCACAAGAGGGATTTTTACATTATATACTCCTCACTCAGTTGATCCTAGCCCTACATTTGTTGATCAATCCGGCTTCTACTCGAGTGCCTGTCCCATCAGCCGCATTCCCATACCTCCAGTGGGTTGCAGCGCTCAAGACGGCACTGTTCAGAGGTCCTGTCCTCATTAATGCGGCCAGAGCGTTAGTTGAGGGCATTTAATGTGGAGGTGACAGTTCGCCTGGGACTTGCTCCTCCGCCATGCTTCAATGTCCGGCGATTGGTTCTTGTTATTTGCTCCTTGGATGCTTGGGGAGACTCCCCTTAAAGGTGTGACGTGTGCCCACTTTCTGTCCTCGGCATACCGAGGACGTAACCATCCTCGGCAACGCTCCTTGAGTTCTGGGCTCTAGACTTTCGTCCTCGGACCTCGGATCGTGGAGAAGTCCTCGGCATGGGCCTCTGGGCCTGGCTTGGAGTGGGCCGGGGTTGCTGACTTATTCTGGCCCCACAATTGTAATTCAACAAAATTTAAAAAAAAAAAAATGCAAGAGAAACCTTTTTTTCTTAAAAATTAACACACTTGCTATTTAAATATATCTCACACATTCTTGATACATTTTTTCCTAAAATCTAGCACAAACTAAACCCATCGGTTTATTATATTTCAAATCCTAAATTTTAGTTTCTTAAAAATATTTTCTTATATACCCTCACTAACAATAGATAAATTTAAATTGAAAAATTACATTAAACTCAAAATAGAATAAAAAAACCTTCACACGTTACCCTTACTAACAATACTGTTAACTTTTATTACCAACAAAATAAATTCAATAAATCTTGAGTCAAGACTGAAATTTTCCTCATTTTCCAAGTTACATTTCTGCATATCCTTTGGTAATAAATTATCAAATGCCCCTCTCAATCTCATTATTCCAAAAAAGATGCCTCAATCATTGATAATTGATGGCGTTGGGCGGTTTATTATTATACAATATTTTGTTTGATTGGTAAGCGCAGCCAAGTTTAAGGGGCGAACATGACACAAATAAGTGAGGAGTTTGGAGACCTTGACGTTGGTGTTTTGTCTCTGAACTCTCTCTCTCTCTCTCTCTGACACACAGAAAAATGGGAATGGAAAAGGTTGCTCTGCCATTTGTGGGCATGGTGATGGCAGAGTTTGCCCAAGTTGGTCTAATGATAGTTGGCAAAGAAGCCATGTCTAAGGGTATGAGCAACTTGGTCTTCATCTTCTACTCCAACGCCTTTGCCTCTCTCATCCTTCTCCCCTCTGCCCTTCTCTTCCACAGGTTCTCTCTCTCTCTCTCTCTGAAACACCCTCTACAGCTTTTTCTTTATATGTATGTTAAAAAAAACCAATTCTTGCTTTTGTTTTCAATCTTAGCAGATCACAACCACAGCGTCCTCAGCTTTCTTTCCGCATTCTTTGTGGGTTCTTCTTGCTTGGCCTTTTTGGGTGAGTTATTACTTATAATTCCAGCTTCACTGTGAAAATTACTTCGTGGGTTTGTTTTTGTTTGATTCAATTTCTGTTGCTGTGTGTTTTTTAATCCATGACATGTAATGGGTGGATTTGTTATTGGGGTTTGATTGGTTTTGGCATTTTTTTTTTTTACAGTTTTCTTGCGCAGGCTTTTGGGTATGCTGGGATTTTGTATAGCTCTCCTTCGCTTGCAACGGCCATTCTCAACCTTATCCCAGCTTTTACCTTCATTCTTGCCATTACTTTCAGGTCAATCTTATTGCACACTTTGAATTCTGACCACATTCTATTGTGAATTATACCCCACATACGTTTCCATTGTTTACTGATGAGAATCATTTTAGATAATTATTGAGACTAATGACTAATAAGTCTGATTTGAAAAAGTAGGTCTATACTTAATGGTACAATATTCACTTACTCAGGAAAGAGATTGAACCCTGTAATTATTAGATTGAGTATAACAAGTCTGGAGTGGTAATGAACTTTCTGGTGATTTTAATCATCATGTTTAACAAAATTATTGGTCTTAATTTTTCCTCTCCGCTTGTTGATGCTTGAGAATTTTTTTTTTTTTTTTAATTTTTAATTTCTTTTTCCCATGAAGTGATAATTAATAAAGAGTGGATAAAATGTGGTTGCTGAATTTTTGTTCCCTGTTTGTTTCGGCAGAATTTTAATACACAAAAAAGAGGACCACAGGTCCACAGTCTAATTAGATATAAACAACATTTTCTTTTATTGGTAAGTTATAAAACTAGTGGGTCTTGAATCCATGACTTCACCCTCCACCTTGCTCTAACAAAGAGAGGAGGTGCTAATTGAGACTTTGAGCTAAGGCCCGCTTCACCTTCACCCTTCTGTCTCCCTCTTGGATTCCTTGGGATTAATTGTGACATTTCCCTTTTGGCCCAAGATGGTAAGGTTGGCCTTGGAGTTGTTACTGACCATTGTAACTGTGTTATTGATGGTAATGACATGAATACTGTATCTAGCTCTGTCTACTTTGACTTTTCAGTAGAGAGACTGAGAAAGTCATTACAATTTGCTTATTTTGTTAATGGTTCTTCACCCAAGTTTCTTATGATATCAATGGCAATTTGATATCTGTTTTGCCTTGTTCCCTGCTAAATGAAATTTGTGTTATGGAGATTGAGGTAACTCCTTTTTTTTTAATCTGTCATTGAAATAATGCTATATTCCAAGGTTCTCCAGTAAAGAACCAGTTTTACAAATTGTGTAGCTCAATCTTGTGGGCAAAGAAAATGTTAGCAGAGTGGGTTTTTCTCAATCCATCCTTTTCACTTTCGGGTTGTCTTGGCATTATTCCTCTCCCCTCTCTCACCCCCCCCCAAGCGCCCCCTGCGCTCCCCAGACTAGGCAAAACAGTTTTATTTCACATCTTTACCTAATTTGTATAAATGTGCTTAGTTTAAAGTAGAGTTTTGAAACACTAGTAGACTGAGAATGCTGCTTGGAATAGGATATTTATTTTTATAAGTGTTTCTTATTATTGATTCAACTGGGTTGTTTCAGGATGGAGAAACTAGATTGGAGAAGCTCCAATAGCCAAGCTAAAATCATTGGAACCATTATCTCTATTTCAGGGGCATTCATTGTGACTTTATACAAGGGCCTTCCCCTGCTGATGACACCCTTACATTCAAACTCATCTCATAAACTTCTTGTGCAAATGTCAAACTGGGTCATTGGAGGATTACTCCTGGCAGCTGATGCTATGATGGCTTCAGCATGGCTTATTTTGCAGGTGAAGTCTCAAAAAAGCCCCAAGATACTTGGAAACCATTAGAAAATGAGAACAAGTTACAATGCTCCATTTTCTATGTTTCAGGCATGGATGCTTAAGAAATATCCAGCAGAGCTGATTGTAGTCTTTTTCTACTGCTTCTTTGTGGCCATTCAATCTGCAGTGGTCTCTTTGGTTGTGGAAAGAGACATAAGTTCTTGGAGTCTACAACCTAATATGAGGTTGATTGCTGTTCTATATTCGGTAATTAGATAAAAATTCCCATCATGATTTACCTACTGAATCTGCATGATTTTTGTTTTTTTTTTCTTATGCTGGAAGAATCTACTTGGTTTTTTAAATTTAACATAACTTTCATTTTAAGTGTAGGCAGTATTTGGTTCAGCATTCCAAGTTGGCATTTCTGCATGGTGCCTGCACAAGACAGGGCCCCTTTTTGTTGCTATGTTCAAGCCTGTGGGGATTGTCATTTCAGTTTTCATAGGTGTAATCTTCTTAGGAGATACTTTCTATCTTGGAAGGTGGGGAGTATATCATTCCTTGTTTCTTTTTTCTGTATGCTACCTTTTGACTGATCATGCAATTGAGTATCATCGTTCCTACCTTGTTTCTAATTATTATTTGTAATGGAATGCCAAATTACTTATTAGTCCCACAATATTTTAAATTTTCTGCAGTCTGATTGGAGCAATTTTGATTGTCTTTGGATTTTATTGTGTGATGTGGGGAAAGGCCAAAGAACAGAGGACGGGTGAGGAAACTAGGATAAGTGGCTTGGAGTCAAGCAGAGAAAAGGTTCCTCTCTTGCAAAACAGTAATGAAGAAATATAGAAGTTTTGTCAATCAAATCAAAGCAAAAGGTCCCTCCTGCCTACCAAAACAGGTAATCTCAACTGCCATTGTCTTGGAAGAGTATGAAAATATATCTAAAAAGTTATTGTTGGAAGCTGCCCTTTCATTGATTCTATTTCCCCGCTCACCCTTGCATTAATTTCAAACATGGCGTTTTGAGGTTAATATGAGCATCATTTTTGCTCCAGGACAGTATACATCACCCTAAGTGATGCAGGAAACAATGGGCCTAAGGCCAGCCCCTGATCTTGAGCCTTGGCTCAGCTGCCATGATTTAGGTAAAACTAAATTTACCTTTTTCTTTATAGAACAAGATAAACTCAAGGCTGCTTGGTTTTTCGAAAGATATTGAATAGAAACATTGTATTTCGTTTGACATTTGGAGTTTGGTATAGACATTCAGTGTGCTAAAGAAAAATTTAGCTATCAAGTTCATCTTAATTCGACATTTCCACCCCTTTTTTTTCCTGACTTAGTTTGACAGTTATAATATCAAGAAAACCTAAAAACTATTCTCAAATGTGAATTTTGGAGGGGTGATAATCCTGCTTCTATTTAGATGGCCAGTGCTTCTATTTCTGATTCAAGATAATATTCATAAACACAGTCATATGAATAAATGGTTTGAACATAGATGCAAATTGAAAGTGTTGAACTGCATCTCTAGGGTAAGCATTTTTTTTTTTTGCCCCTTGCAACCTTTAAAAGCCAGTGCATCATTTTTTTCATTTGATTGAACCACAATTAATGACCAAGAGACGACATACATCTTAGCTTCTCTGTGAATGAAGAGGCCACTTTAATACTTGACTTTTATCCTTTAAAACTGCTTCAATATTCAAACCAAAAAGAAAAAAAATAGAAGACCTACTGATATATTTATCATATGATTAGTTGTACTCTTTTCATTAACTTTTCCCATGTCAATGCATCAATATTGTATACTAGTTTTCTTTTCTTCTTTTATTTTTAAATGAAATACTCAAAGGCAATCATATGGAGGTTTTTATTTGGTAGTTTGCTTAAATTGTTTTATAAGTACTTATATAGTATCTTTATTAATATAGTCTTGCCTAAACCTGAAGGGAGGAAGGAGTCCATGGAGCCTATGTGATGTGCAATAACAGTTTGTTGTCAATGTGATGTGGAGTCATAAACATGTAAGGCACAACCATAGACATGAGCATGAGCTGAAAGTTGAGTTTGTGGGGTCAGAACTAATTCCTAGATCCACATCTTATGGAAACTGCAGCATCACCTTACAAAGCCAATGGTTAATGTGCGTGCTTCTTCCCTGTTTAATAATATAGTGAAATCAGACTATTTGGCCTTTGGTCGCAGTAGTTTATGCCCTCTCTTTGTTAGGGAGATAAAAAATCTCAGGCCTTTGTTGGTGAAGCCATATTGTACTGTTGACTTAGCTTTTATTTATGGTTTTTGGTAATAAATGTCCCAAGGGGAAGTTAATGCACATTTTGAGAAGCACAAACAACATCCTTGAATTTTGAATTATTGACATATCCTACCTTGCTTAAAAAAAAAAAGATGCTACGTCTACAACAATTTTACAATATTTTTACAACAAATCATAGGTGGTTAGTTGTTATTGGTTCAAATTTGAAACTAACACTAAGATTACTTTTTTGCCCCAACAATAACAACCAGTAATAACCTACCACTTAGGATTTGTTGTAAAATTGTTGTAAAAATATTGTAGACATAGCATTTCTTTTTAAAAAATGTCGGCTTATTTGGGAATAACTTATATAGCTTTTTGCTGAAAACTTTTTGTTGAATGTCTGCTAAAGTATACTTATACTTTGAAAAAGTAAGAAAAAGTGAGGTTTTAAAAAACTGTACATAAAAGCTAAAAGTTAAGCTTATAAGCTTTATCCAAATAGGGACATAGTGTAGCTAAACATTCTAGATCTAAAAAGTAACAAAAGTAATGAACAAAGTCTTCATTTAAACCGATTTGGAGGAAAATTCCTTCAACAATTCCTTCAACTACTCCTTATGTGATGATTTGTAAAACCATTTGTGTACTTTTAGTTCCATGACCTGTTGAATAAATCATACGGATTCATGACTTTTTTAAAATAATACAGATAGATGATTTTATGTATAAATCTACATGTAGTGGATTGGAAGAGAATCCTGCAAATCGGTTTTTCCACTTCAACCTAAATTTCAGTCGGCTAGTTTTGTCCTTTTCGCTAAAATTTTGCCAACATTGGCCAAAAAACAATTCCCTTTTTTTTTTTTTTTTCCAATTCGATAAGAGAAATGATATGTCTACAACATTTTTACAACAAATCTTAAGTGACAGGTTGTTACTGGTTGTTATTGTTGGGGCAAAAAAGTAATCTTAGTGTTAGTTTCAAATTTGAACCAATAACAACTAACCACCTGTGATTTGTTGTAAAATTGTTGTAGACGTAGCATCTCTCATTCGATAATTACAACAGGAGAGGGACTAGAGTGTTTTAAACCATACAAACCATTCCTTAAAATTTCATTTGCAACTTTTGGGCCATTGGGGTTGATTTATTATTAAGTTCTATTTAGTTTAACTGATAAAATTTCTTGTTTTTTCCAATTCGATAATTACAACAGGGGAGGGACTACAGAGTTTTAAACCATACAAACCATTCCTTAAAATTTCATTTGCAACTTTTGGGCCATTGGGATTGATTTATTATTAAGTTCTATTTAGTTTAACTGATAAAATTTCTTGCTATCAAATAAAAGATTTTGGGTTCAAATTTTATCTATACTAAAAACTAATTAGTGTCTTGACATTATGGAGCAGATCTAAAAAAATAAATAATTAGACAAAGGGACAAACGAAACTTGAACATGTGCCCAAGTTTTTCTCAAAGTAGCCTTTTTTTTTTTTTGGGGGGACTAAAAACACCTATTCCACGTCACCTTCCCTCCCATGCTTTAGAGGTTGAGACATCCGAGTAGCTTTTTCACAACAAAAGTAGCTTCACCACTTTGTGAAGGGCTAATCAACCCCTCACCCATAGGTCTCTCTCCCTATCCCCACATTATAGAAGTCACCATAAATATGTGTGTGTGTGTGTGAGAGAGAGAGAGAGAGAGAGAGAGAGCCATTCCAAGATGTGGGTGAGGGCTGTACTACTTGAGGAAGTAGTGCCTTTCATAGCGATGGTTACTATGGAAGGTTGCACCATAGGATTGACAATTTTGGCTAAAACAGCCATGACAAATGGGATGAGCCCTTTCATATTTGTTGTCTATACCAATGCTATTGCTTCCATCATCCTCCTCTTCCCTTATTCCTTCATATTTCACTGCTGGGACAGGTTTTGTTCTCTCTTCTTTATTATCTTCTTATTCTTGACATAATACCAAGACTTTTCATCTTGCTCATATTTTATTTCTCTTCACAGAACAGAACAACAATCACTTTTCACCTTTCCTCTCCTCTTGAGACTCTTCTTCCTGGGTTTAACAGGGTTTGTACTCTCTCTCTCTCTCTCTCTCTCTCTCTCTCATGCACATACACACACGGGCCTGACTGTGCAGCCCAAAGGAGTTAATGCCTGATGGACCTAACCTACTGAGTTGCATGAACATGTTTTGAGTAAAGAGTTTGTGGCCCAAGCCTAAAGAATCATTTTAGGACACTGTTCAGGGCGGTGTCCTACCAGTGGAAAGTCAGTGTGGCCCATTAAACTTGCGAGTTTGAGAGTTATGAATTCAAGTAGTGACAAGTCTATTAGTGCCCAAATGATCCCATGTTATAATGCAATGCGGGGGGTTTAAGTGATGTAGGAGCCGTGACCACACCTGCAAACCCCTTTTTTATTTTTATTTTTATTAAAAGACAAAGAATCATTTTCTTGTTAACAACTTAACATATATTATATAATAAATCTGGAGATTAAAAAAAAAAATTATAAACGGTTTCAAAATAATTGTTAGCTTAACTAGTAAATTTTTTATTAACAAATATAATCTTGCTAGTAATATAATTTTTTTTACAATATATGGTTAAGATGACATGTTGTGATGGTGAATAATAAAAGTTGATGTCAACATTTGAATTTATAAAAAATTGATGTTGTAATTTTGAAATAATTACAATTTTTCATCTCAGAAATATATTGTTAAACTTTTTGAAGAAGGCTTACATTATATTAAGGTCAAGTAACAACAACAAAAACAGCAACAATAATAATAATAATAATCCTCAGTGGGCTTAAGTTTTACTGTTTGATTTTCAAAAAGAAAAAAATTGTTGCTGTTTGGACTATCAGGCTTGGTCCCAACTTTTAATGATGTTCATCATACAAACTACAAAGCCTCAATTAGATGGTTTAATATTAGACAATGAAAGAAATTTCCATTATTTCTGGTTGATGTTATTGTAGGATAACTGTAGCTCAGAACTTTGCATTCCTCGGCCTAAGTTACAGTTCCCCAATTCTAGTCTGTGCAATGGGCCTTTTGATCCCTGCTTTTTCATTCATTCTCTCTCTCATACTCAGGTTTTCCCCAAACTTCACCTCTGTTTACTTTCAAATTCATAGTAGAACTGAGAAACTTTATTGGGCTTGGGCCAGAATTTAACTTCAAAGTGTTTACTCAAGCTTCCAAGCTAAAGTAATAGGCAGCTTGATATCAATCATGGGGGCAATAATGGTGGAACTTTATAAAGGCACAGAAATGCTTAAAACATCTGTTTCTTCTCCATACATTCTTCAATTCAAACAGCAACTTTCCTATCAAAAAAAAAAAAAAAAATTCAAACAGAAACTTTTCATCTTCTCTTCAACCCCAGAAGGGCCAGAACATTGGGTTCTTGGTGGCATCTTGCTTGCTGCTACTTCCTTGTCTGTTTCAACATGGAACATTATTCAGGCACAACTTTTTGAACCGTTAATTTTTTTTTTTTTTTTTTTTTTTTTTACACGCTTGAAATAAATAGTTAAATGATTATATTCACTCTTTTTCTTAATAAGATTTAATTTTTTTGGGTGATTTATTATGGTATTAGAGTATACCACAATTTGATCATTGTTTGGGAACAAATTATAAGCCAATTTTTTTGCTTTTTAGTTATTATGTACAGCTTTTTAAAACTTTACTTTTTCAAAATACAAGTATATTTTAGCACATTTTCAGCAAAAAGCTAAATAAGTTGTTCCCAAATAGACACGATCTATTTAACATTTCTTAAATTTTTGGGATCTTGTGTTAGTTTTTCAAATTCATTAAAGAATTCCTTCTTTTTTTCGCTCTCTTTAAAAAGTAAAAATAAAATAAAATAAAATAAAAATTGGGTGGTTTATTGTGGTACAAGTAAACCACAGTTTGATCATTAATGTTTCTAGTTCTACTCTATCTCCCACTTAACATTGTTTAAACTTTAGGGATCAAGTGCTAGTTTGTCGATTTCATTACAGAGTTCCTTCTTTTTTTCCTTTTGAACTCTCAAACTAACATTTTAATTTGATTTGCTCGGGTGGGAACCGTGAAACAATATCCAGAACTAGAAGTGATGAAGGTGGTCTCTTTCTATAGCTTAATGGGGACAATCCAATGTACAGTATTCACTTTAATTGTAGAAAAAAATCTAAGTGCTTGGAAATTAAAGATTAACATGGAGCTCCATCTCATAGTTTTAACAGTAAGGAAACGAAAAAACTTTAACTTGCTCAATTGTTCTATCACAAATTCAAAATTACTTGAACTTAACCGACTATACGTACTGTGCTTGTAGGCAGTCTTTGGGGGTGTAGTCCGTACTCGTGTCCATATATGGTGCATGCAAATAAAGGGCCCTTTTTATGTGCCAATGTTCAAGCCAGTTGGGATTGTTTTTGCAACCATTTTTGGTATTAGCTTCTTTGCAAATAGTCTTCATTATGGAAGGTAGGCAAAACCCCTTTTTTCACATTTTCATATTCATAAAATGGTATAAATATTATCTCGCGGGAAGACTCTAATGACTAAGTTAGTATCATGCCTGGATAGTATTTGTTAGGATTGTCATACTTGTTTGTAATCTCACTTTTTCAATAGCCTCTGATAGGGGCATAATGGCCTCTATATTAGGCCCTTATCATGGGTATGATTTCGAATTCCCTTAATTTTGGGTAAAATCTTAAGTATTTAACCATTACCCTTATGAGAAGCTGATCGGATTTTCTTATGCATATCAATGACATTATTCTTTATGGATTGCTTGGATTTTGTGTGACAAAAGAGAGAAAAAGAAAAGAAATGAAAAAAAGAAATGAAACTAATGCATTTGGGTTGGCTTTCTTCTTGGGGGGAACTTATTAGTTTATTAGCTTATGTTCAATTTTTTAAAATTTTATTTTTTTGAGGTATAATTATATTCTTATCCACTTTAAGCAAATAAGTTAATCCAAATGCATAGGCACACCCTGATCTTGTGACCCACCAAAAAAAAAACTTGCATAAAATTATGTACCTATTAATTTCTCCCGTGTCTCTTCAATTTGTTCAATCTTAAATGTTGGGTTATTCCATGCAGTGTGATGGGAGCAATTATAATCGGAATCGGATATTATACTGTGATGTGGGGACAAATTAGAGAAGCGGAAGAACATGAAGATCATGGTGTTGAGAGTGCGGATTTCATAGAAAAGAGGGTCCCTCTCTTGCAAGAAGAGATGCAAGTCTAGAAATATTGTGACAACCAAAAAGCTCAAGGAGAAAAATGAATTCTAAAATACAATCTTTCAGTAATTGCAGTCCGATCTTTCATAAAAATACTAGTTTTATAGCTTGGTGCATGGAATTCCTTCACAGGCCATAAGTTACACGATAATATAATGCCACACTCAGTTTTCTTTGAGGGCTTCAATTGCACACCATTGATATCAGGTGCAACTCTCAATTATGCTGCTTTAATTATGACTAAAGAGATTTTGACTGTGGTAAACGTAATCCTTTCTTGTTGCCACAGGGCTGAAGAGTACAGATTCATCAAGCTTTGCAATGAATCAAGTGATAATATTAGGGAAATTGGTTTGGTTCTGTTGCATATATTTGCACTTGGTGGTATGGGCCTGAATGTTGGAACAGTTTTTTTCCAAGGGTCTGGTTTTCTTATGTTTTGCTGAGTCCTTGCCTTCATGGCCTAGTTCATATTCTCCACATTTCTTGACAAGTCAGGATAAAGCGCACAACTTTTTTCACAACTATTGAAATGACTTGTTATGACACATCATAAAAAAATTAAGTTATGTCTTTATTAAATTTATTAATGTTTAGTTTGAAACTAAAAGGTTGTAAAGATTTTCGCTATAAAAACATTATCCCAATTATAAATTTTGTCCGCAAGAGGAAAATATTTAAGTCGTTATGTGCTAAAAAGAATTTTTTTGTTAATAATGGAATACCTTACCTACTACATTTTTTTTTTTTTTTGGAATTAAAATAAATTTGAAATGAGACTAAGGGGAATTGGCCCGCCCATCCATCTTCTCAGTGAAAACCAAGTTACCAACAAAGCAGGGGAGGAGCCCAAAGTGCAACAATATGGACTAAAATCTTTAAAGGACTAGAGTATCTTTTATGGCCAGTTTGTATCGCTTTCAAACAGAATATTTGGGATAAGTGCTAGCGCAAGATAGTTTGAGGCCCAAAAGGCTTAAAAGTAGCATTTTTTATATCTAAAATAATATTTAGTTTATTATTTATATTATAATTTTTTTTATTTCAAATCTATTATTAATTCTTCCTTATTAATATGACTAATTCACCCAAAATGAGTTAGTGATATTTGTAGATTTTACAAAGCATGTCACCAATTAAAAAAAAGTTATTTAAATATTCATTCATTATATTCTTTAAGTGACATCAATTATATTCCTATCACATCAATTTGTAAGTTTTTTTGTCATAAAATGTGTGTTAGCTTTAGCATTTTTTATCCACTTAATAGTGATTGGGTTGTATTTCTATTAATTCTTTTTTTTTTTTTAAGAAAATGCTAAAGCTATTAGAAATTTAATTGCTAAAAGCTTACAAACTGGTGTGATAATATAGTGACACTTAAACAAAAGAACAAATGAGTATTGAATAACTTTCTGTGATTGGTGACATGTCGATGGATAAGGCCTATGTAATAAAACTTTTAATATACTAGCATAATTCTAATATTTTAGGCATTCTTAAAAATAAGAAAAAACATGTACACATAACTCACAAAAAAGATGGAAAAGAAAAACACCTTATTGCCCCCATATTTGGGGGACTTTATGTCAGGGGGCCTAAATGGCCTAGGCCTAGGGCTAGCCCTAATTGTGACCTAAAAGCTTGGGACCTAAATAGAGGCTTCTTTGACACCAGCAATATAATATCAAAATTATGTTTGTTGGGAGGAGAGAAATCAGCCTAGAGAATTCACATGATTCGACAATGTGCATATGTTCACGAGAATGAGCCGCTGACTATATAAGAAAATTAGGATTACAAATTTACAATAGTATATTTATATATATAATAATTCTAATTGGTGCAAATTCCCAAAATACCCACATATTGTACCGTTTTATTTTGCTAGATGCGCTCCACTCTACACTCTACACCCATAAGGCCCAGTCAATGGCCCAATAACAAATATAAACCAACTCTAGCAATGGACTATCATAAGTGGTTTAAAACAAACTAGGGATAGAGATTATCGGAAACTAATAGTAGAAAGTAGAAACAAATTCTTTATTAGCTACTTTATGATTAACAAAGCTGATAAACCTTCCATGGCTGATTTTGAATCTTGTGTATGATTATGGGAAGCTCCTGGGAAGACAATGGCAGGTGCTCTACGGCAATTGTCCCAAAAAAAAAATTTTGTCTCAATGTTATTACTGGGATAATAAGGGAATCCCTATGTTAAGAACAATTCAAATATTTTGAACTTGGTTTGGTTTGTACCTTATTTGAAACTATTTTAGTTAATATAATCACCTGTGAAAAACAAAAACAAACAAAAAACACCTAAGCAGCTAAGCTTGTTATCCTCTCAATATGCAATAACTTTCCAGAAAGACAAAAGCATACCAAGTATCCTACAACCACTTCTAATTTCACACCTTGTTGAGTTGTCAATTTCTAGAAGTAATATCACTTTCATTTGAATTTATCATTAACATTATTTTTATTATGCATCAATCACAACTTAACACATTAATTGGTGCGAAAATGGAATATATCTCTATAGTCTAGACTTATTAAAAGCCAATACAAGACTTATTAAAACCAATACATGACTTATTCTTTCACCATTTGTAAAACAAGTAGTATAAGAGAAACACATGCAAGGCACACTTTAATTAGACTTCCAAAGGCCAAAGCTGGTGATCAATCTCAACAAATAAGTTGGCCAACCATTTGGCAATTACATCTAGACTTTTATCTAATCGGGTACCCTGCTCCAGTGCTCCTCACTTTCTAGAACTAGCAATATTAAATCTTTAACATTTAAGAAAAATGTGAAAAGGTTTTTTTTTTTTTTTTTTAATCTCTCTCTCTCTCTCTCTCTCTCTCTCTCTCAATTAACAACAAGTTTGGGGAGCAATATTTTCTTAAAAAGATCTAAATTCCAATCCAACCCCACTTTACTTCTTCAAGTTATCCTATTGAAAATGAAGAATAGGCCACTTGAACTTTGCTGGGTAAGACTTGCACAGTTTGCTTAATTTTTTACAATAAAAGTGCAGCCCTACATGTGAGTCATTTAATAAGGAATGTTTAGATGGTTTAGTATAATAATCCAGCCAATAAATAAGGACAGACATTCTTAGCTAAAATAAATAAGGAATGAAAAAACACGTATGGTTTACCAACCAATAACAACTACTAAAGTCATTAGTATTGAGACTTGAAATTATGGTAGGCCTCAGCCAACTACTATGGTGAAAAAATATATATATTGTTACTGTAAAAGAGATGTGAGATGGGATCCTATTTATTTACAGAATTCATATCAGCTCAACAACCCCCCTCCACTTCTCCTTTCCCAAATTTTCTCAACCCCAAAGGCAGTTTGGTCTTTATTGCTTGACAATATAGGCATCCAGCTTTGCAATTTTATTTTTTCCTAAAAAAGAAAAAGGTTTGCAATTTTATTTCTTCTTTATTATTATTATTTTTTTTAATGCTTGTGTGCAACTGCAGAGGTTACAGAAAGTTTTTAAGAGAACTGCAATTCTCAATTTCAAACTTGCTCTCTCCCATTGCCATGGGACAAAAAAAAGAAAAAAAAAGTATGAGATGGCCTCATGAAACTTATCTCCCACAGCATGTATAGATTTCATGTGTATAAGTCCCACATACTATGAGAGATCATGAGGCTGTCTCATGAAATACCCTCTCCACCATTGAGTGAAAGGTGGAACTGTGGAAGTATTTATTGAGTTATAACTTAAGAGGCTCGATTATTTTGTCTTTTTAATTTTAACTAGAACTTAGTTGATGTGGTTTGAAACAAAAACGTCTATGCTAGCTTTTTTTAAAAAGAAAAAGAAAAACTCATTGGACTATTATTTTATATTTTAGGTGGCATACACTTTTAGTCTTTAAAATTTGTGATAAGTTTGGTTTTGTTCCCTCAAATTCAATTCGGTTTTGGGCTCTCAAATTTTAAAAAGGGAACAATTTAAGTCTCTTCTTCTTTTTATTTATTATTTTTTTTTTACGTTTAAATAACTAACATATACTAAAACACTCAGATATCCAAGGGACCAAAATGGAACCAATCACATATTTAAAGAATCAAAATTGAATCAGCCTCATATTTACGAGACTAAAATTGAACCGATCTCATATTTATATACCAAAAAATGCAAATACGAAATAAATTAAAACTAAGAAATGGGAAAAGAAAGATAGATGAACACATGAAACTTTTCATTTTTATAAGATTTAAATGACTGAATTATAACTATTTAATTTTGAAGGAAAAAAATCTAATCTATTCCAAATTTTATAGACCAAAGTTTAGTTTAGCAAATTTTAACTCAAATTAATTATCTATTTTAACTTTGGATATGTAATTGAACATATAGGATTAGTCCTTTCTGCAGTGAGTATTTCAATGAACGAAGCCGGAAATGTTTGGAACACGTTGCGGCTTCTAGTTGGTATCTCATGAGATCAATTCATTAGATAATTTTCCGCTTCTCAGGATCTAGATTGGTAGGTTACCTAATATATCTACCTTTGTAAATGTATGATTATTGCATACTTGATTGTTTGTCTTGCACTTCCTATTTGTATGATGGTAATGCTATGTGATTAATTAAAATACCGATAGTTTTGGTGCAGATCTGATTTTCTTCATTAAGACAAAGTCACGGGATTTTATGTATTGTTACGAGTACAACCAATGCATAATTTTTAATGCATTTGGTGCGAAGGTTGGTTTCGAATGATAGCCACTGGAGGAGGGTCCCAGGAATTGAATGTAATGGGCCATGCTGCTCAATTAGCTTCATTCCCCAGTTCTAAATGTGGGGTCTGCTTGTGTTTTGATCCTCTTTAATTAGTATCCTTTTCCAATTTTAAGGAGCCTTATACTAGGTTTATTAATTGAGTGATTGAGAACAATAATAAATTTATTTATGCCCACTATATTTGTTTGCCAAGATGATCAAATGGGGGCACTTCTGGCATAATGGTTACTCTACAAATATTAGTTTTAGTGAGGTATGAGAGGGGGAAGAACCAAAATTCAAGTCTCTAAGAGAGAACTTCACATATATACACTTAAATTAGGTTAAAGTAGGATTTCAATCTTAGATATTAAAAAAAAAATCAAATCAAATTAAATAAGACTCTATTTATATTTAATTGCAAAAGGCCAAAACAAGGAATTTAAAATTTTCGTTTCCAATTGGAAATATTACTGTGTATAACTTCTGATGATTTCTTTTTCCAATTGGATTTTTTTATTTTTTTGGTTTGTTTGTTGGTTTGTTTCCACAGTATCTTTGAAGAGGAGGAGAAATTATTCAATACACCAAACCAATAAAAAGTGTTATTATTTAACAAATTTTAATTTTAAGAAATTCACGTAATCATTGAAACCCACAATGATTTATTTACTTATATTAATTAGAAAGACCAATGAGAGAACGAAATAATTTCTATTTAATAAAGGTAATCTGATTTATTCTATAAAGTTGACATCATCTCACAGCATAATCGTATTTGAACTTAAGTTGAGCAAGGAAAACAAGCTTATTTACCACTCAAGAATGGTAAATAAAATAGGGCAAATTTTTCTTCCAAACCGGCTTGGAAGAATCTCTTCTAAACTCTAACTCATTACGTGATGGTTTATGAAGTGTATTATTTAAACAAGCTACATAACTTATTAAATGAGTAATATGACTAAAAGTATACATATATGGTTTTATCAATTGCCACTCAGTGAGTTAAAGGTAAACTTTTTCCGATAGTTTTACTTCGATAAAATAGGACATGACTAACCATAGTAGATAAAAGAAATTAAAATTTGCTGGTTATGCAATCTCTTCTATCCCATGTTTACCAAATTAATATGTATTTCAATCATTTTTAAAATTTTAAATGTGTTAAATTACCGATTGTCTTAAAAATTTAAACTATTGTGATATAGTAAATTTAATCATTTAATCACCTTTTAATAGGTGAGGTCCAACACGAGAATTTAAATGAGAGGTAAAGTGGAGAAGACAAAAATCGAATTTAAGACCTCTTACTCTGATACCATGTTAAATTATCGATTGTCCTAAAAACTCAAGTTACTGAGATACGATAAATTTAATTATTTAACCACGTATTACATCATCATCCATTACATTACGTAACAAAGAAAGGAACATGTACCCCAAAGTAACAACTACTAAGAACTGAAAAAAGTGCAGTACTCCAAACACAATTTTATTGTTTATTGATAATTTCTTCACTTCACCAGAAACATTCCAAATGGAAATGAGAGTGCCCTCTAATATGCCTTAAGAACATAGTCATCCAGCTCCTTGAAGTTCTTGGCAGCAAAGTCCTTAATGAGGTGTGGGTCTGGAATCTCTTCGCTAGCCTTTTCAAATTCACAGGACCATTTCACAAGACTCCCAGCTCCCTTTGGAATTACAGTAATGTTGCTCTTGAAATTCTTGTAGAATTTCAGCAGATCCCCATCAATCACACAATACACAAATGTCTTGTTTGCTTCATCCAGTATGTCCACCTTCTCCTTCGATACTTTCACAAGAGGAGAACCTTAAAAAAAAAAAAAAACCAGTAGAGAGAGAACAATTTTTTAGATGAGTTTCGTTGATTTACTTATTTGCTGAGAAGAAAACAATTTTTTTAATAGGCTTGCTAAACGCCCTCTTACATTACTTATTGGATATACAAGTGTAAATAGAAGTCCAACATAGAAAAAAAAAAATTTAATATGACACATGCCGAAAATTATAGACTTAAATTTTTAGATTAAGTTGTAGCGATGTGAATATACAGGTCATATATATCTTAGATTGAACCTTTAAACAAAAGAGTAACCAAAATTACCTTCCCCATAATGTATGAGGCGAACAGAACCTGTGGACTTCCCATCACCTTCAAGAACTTCAATGCTCTTGTAATCATTAGGGAAGGCCTTAGGGAGGACATTGACAGAGTCCTTAAGGGCTTCAAAGAACTTGTCTGCATGAGACTTCACCTCAATTTCTACATCCATCTTACCAGTGGAAGCCATTTTTTATGTAATAGAAGAAGAATCAAAATGAGAATTAGAGAGAGAACTTTGTATGTATGTTGCAGTGATGCAAATTTGAGACTAGCTTAGGGGTGTATATATGGTAGTAGTGGAGCTTTGGTTTTTCAGACAATGGCCTTAAATTCAACATTAACAAGTTCAACTGCCACTTTACTTGTGAGTAGTCACTAGTATTGAAATATATCATTAAAATTAGAAGGATCGCATGGCTCACAAGCAAAAGGGGCCCAATCATTTAAGGGCATTCAGTGAGTCGGTAATGGATGGTGTGGGCCGACCGGCCTTGCAATAACTATGGACCCATACAATCAAAATCAAATTCAACAACGTATTGAAGTTTACTTTGCTCCCCAAAAATTAAAAAGAAGAAGAAGCTGTTAAACAATCTGGATGGCACTAAAATCTTTAGTTAGTACTTAGTATGATTGCGATAGGATATAAATTTAAATTATAGCTTTGATCCCAACAAATCTTAAATTTTGACATATTTATATTTTATAGTGTTCGTTTGGAAATTTGAGTTCGTTAAAAAAAATAAAAAAAAAACTTTTATAAGACATTTTGTAACAAATCCACCATTAATCCTAGATAAATACTTAGCTTTACATATTAGAATTTTCTATTAACTCTAATTGTCAACAGCCATTAAATCAGTCATTAATCTTCTCTCTCTCCATTGATTAAAGTTTTCTGTAACTTAAAACTTATCATTTATGATATATACTTCTATGTCTTTAAAATTTATTTGATTTAACTACCAATTTAGCACTAGCACCTGTTTTTTTCTAGCGAAAACATTCAGGATTCAAATCCTCACACTTTTAGGCTTCTTGACGTATTCAAAAAATGAAATTTATTTTATTTATTGTAAAATACTGTTCTTATTTTTTATTGTAGAATATTTTATCACAAGTCTTGAACACATCATTATTACTGGTTTTATTTTTTTTTTATGAAAATTAAAATCTTATGATTCTTGATTTGATTTGAAAAACCTTCCTATATACCTATCGTTCCTAAAAATTTTGGTATTAAATTTTTTTAAGGTCTCAATTTTTTCTTCACGTTATACGTATACCAAATAGATTTGGCATATGAGGGTTACCATTACTTGACTGAAATTGCATTGTAAATGAAATTGTCCTCTTGTGAGAGATTAAAATGTAATGGCATATAGAGAATGAGAAGTTTAAATTATACTAAAATTAGCCAGGGCCACCAAATAGACTCACCAAGTACATAATACCTACCTAAGGTCCTAAACATCCTTATAGCCCATAGGCTCCCCAAATACATAAATTCTCATGATAAAGTTTAGTTCCTTTTGTGCTTAAAAATTTTTAAAAAAAAATAAAACCTATGACTATATTTTTTCTGCTCTCTAAGTTGATGAAAAGAGGAGCTATGGATACAAATATTTGGTTCACTTTTGTAGGAAGAGATGGAATGAACAAATTGAACTCCAAAGGCGGCTCAACAGTATAGGCGAACGAGGCGGTTGCCTAATGCCAATAGTAGAAAAAAGCCCCTAAATTTTAATCAATAGAATTATTTCTTTCATTACAATAGTATTAATTAAACCCAAATATTAGTTAATAAATAAAAAGAATAGAGTTTAAGTAATTTTGCATCTATAACAAAAGAATAAAGTTTAAGTAATATTTGATTTTTTCTAAAAGACACATTTAAAAGCCTCAATTTAATTTTCGCCTAAGGCCCTCAAATGCATCAAGTCGCTCTCGTTGAACTCATTGTCGTTAGATGTAACCATTTAAATGCTGAACCGCTGAATCAGTTAAGCAGAGAACATATGGTGCTGAAGTCAATGGGCAAATTTAATGAGAAAAACGACAGAGCCACCCTCACCGATTTTGGAAAATGGAGTTTGTGGAGTTGGAGACGACAAACTAAATACAACCACTAAGTTTGATCACAGAGAAAATTTACTATATATTTCTATGTAAAAATATTACTAATATTTATTATTTATCTCTTCACTCCTAAGTAAGAAATCTGCAAGATGGAAAGTAGTTTGTTACAGCCATTTTTCTCTCCACATGCACTAATGATGATGATTTATTTTTAGCTAGATGGCATCTTTCTTCTGTTATCTTTTTGTATTGGGAGGTAAAAACCTAGGGCAGATTCAAATAAGGTTCTACTATATGGTAAACTTGTTCTTTTCATTCTTATTGTACCGTTATTCCCCTACATATAAAAATCCTTTGCCAATGTGGGAACTCCAATGTAGTTATTGTGAGGAAAGGGAGATTCAAGCTTCAATGTTTTTTTTTTATAGATGAGCTACATATAGAACACTAACATTTGCCAAGAGCTTTGTAGCTCACTTAATACTTTTTGGTGTTTTCAAAAAAGATGTCCAAGATTCAAATTACATCTCTCTTTTATAACTATCAAATTATCCTCACGCTCACACACACAAAACTCACCAACATTTTATTTAGGATAAATTGTAAATTATACCCCTAAGTTTAGGGGTGATTGAATTTTACACCATGAAGTTTTAAAATTCAGATTTTACCCCCCTGACGTTTGGGGGTGTTTGGATTTTACACCCTAATGTTTCAGATTTTAAATTTTAGCTCTTATATTTTAGGAGTGTTTGGATTTTTCTCCTAAAGTTTGGGAGTGTTTGGATTTTACACCCTAATATTTCATAATTTTAGGGTGTAAAATCCAAATACTCATAAACTTTAAGGGCTAAAATCCAAATTCTGAAACATAAGAATGTAAAATCCAATATCCCAAACTTTAGAGGGTAAAATTCAATTTTTGAAACTTCAGATTGTAAAATCCAATTACTCCTAAACTTTAGATGTGCAATTTGCAAATTACACTCTTATTTGTATTTTTTTCTTATAAATTACCCCTATTAGTTATTAGTAAATCTTAATTGAATTGAATTGAATTTTTTTTTTTAATTTTGAGTTTTGTATTTTATTTATTAATTAATAACAATTTGTTACTTAAAATTTATTGTGAAATTATTGTGAATGTAGCATTGCTCTTACCTATTTATTGAGGGTGTCATCTTCTTCTAGCAATTTGTTGAGGCCCATCCTTGTTTCAAAGGCCCAAATGGAGTTGGGCAAATCTTCTGCTCTTGTGGGGTGTAAACGCACCTTTGTATTGATTTCGTGGACCATATAACCCAAGGCCCATATTTTTCACATACTACGCTTTTATTACGGTATATGTCAGGCCCAGTAATCAAGCAAATTTCCAGTATTAAAGTCCTATGCTAACGATTTTTTTTATAGGTAAAATAGAAAAAGAGAAGGGAGGTGAGGTGAAGTTCAAAAGATTTCATTATTACTGGCCTATTACTTAAATCACTATCGAAACAAATTTTTTTTTTTTTAGATAGTTCCAACTTATGGTATTCGCTCTTGATAATAGCTCTTTATTATCAAACGAAAACATCAATCAGTTTTTGGTGTAGGCGAGGATTGAACCATAAATTTCTTATTCAACCATCAAAAACTTTACTAGTTAAGCTAACGATTTTCATAAGTACTAAAATTCACATCTTGTGGGTTCCAATTAGTTTAACTGGTAAAGTCTCTAATGATTGAATAAGAGATCTAGAATTCAATCTCCGCTTATACCAAAAACCGATTGATGTCTTGATCTAATAATAAAGAGCTATTAACAGAAGCGGACTTCTTAAGTTGAAACTCTCTCAAAAAAAAATTCACATCTCATATTTGGTATATTATGATTAAATTAAGTATTTACCCATAGCGAATGGCTGACTGGGTGGGCTATGTTTAGAGAAACCGTAACATCAAATTATTCAGCATAACAACAAATCAAATTTAGTAGTTCCTTTTGTTTTACTCAGTGATGTTTGTTAGTTTAATCATTAGTAGCTAGTTTAGTAATTTAAGTACAACTTATTTTAAAGTTCTTTGTTTTTCAACGTTTATATTGTACAGCTTATTAAGAAGACTAAGGATGTGTTTGTTTGGATGTGAATTAGGGTGGACAGAAAACTTTGAAGAGAAAATGGTGAAGAAATTTTTTTTTGAGTATATTTGGTTGGGTGGAGAGGAAGGAAAATAAATGATGGGGCCCAGGTATTTTCTCCCCGGGCTCACCAAAAAATGTTCTCTCCAAAATTGAAAAAAAACTAAAGGAAGAAAATGAGGATGTTTAATGAACAAAAATGCCCATGTCTAGTTCTTTTTTTTTCCTAGACGTTGCTTTTTTCTTTTTTCTTTTTTCTTTTTTTTCATTTTTTGATTTCTTGGGCTGTGTGTGGGTACAATACCTCTTTTTTTTTCTTTTTTTTTTTCCTGGACGTTGCCTTTTTTTTTTCTTTCTTTTTTTTTTTCTTTATGGGTTGTGGGTGTGACAGTTGTTTTGGTTTTTTTTCTTTCTTTAACTATACATGATTTTTATTTTTTAATAAATTGGGTGATTATTTTTTTGGTTGTTTACCACTTTTTTGTATTAATTGGCCATCATTTTGTAACAAGGGTGTATGAGTAAATTTATACAGACTCATTTTTTCTATCCCTCCACCTTTCCACTCTCAACCAAATAAAAATGAGAGAAATTAAAATCTTTTTTATCCTCCCACTATTTTCTATCCTCACACTTTTTCACATTTCCAACCAAACGAACCCTAAAGCTCCAATGGATGCTGTTGGGGCTGAGGCGAAAGCTTTTGAGGTTGGTATCTCCTATGCTAGAGATGTTGGGGTTGCTGAATTTATTTTGGAGGGTGATTCTTTGATTATCTCAAATGCTTTATGTGAACAATCCTCGCCTCCTTCATCTATTGGTCCAATTGTCTATGGTATTTTATCTTCCAGCCACACTTTTCGACATATTGAATTTTCTCACGTTAGAAGACAAGGTAATAAACCTACTCATTTGTTAGCAAAACATGCCTCTGACATTGATGATTTTTCTGTTTGGATTGAAAAGAGTTCTTATTTTATAGAACAAACTCTTCTTCAGGATATAATTTCTTTTTCTAGTTGAATGAAGTTTCAGTTTCCTATAAAAAATAAAAAAAACCATCACATATTAACAAGAGGAGTGCTACGTCCACAATATTTTCACAACAAATCATAGGCGGTAAATTGTTATTAGTTCTAATTTGAATCTACAACTTAAATTACTTTTTTGCCCCACCCCTAACAACCAATAACAATCCACCACTTAGGATTTGTTGTGAAAATGTTATGAACATAGCATTTCTCATTAAACAAACCCATAAAATTGAAGACAAAATTTGGCTACAAACTTAGCTATAGCTAGTGATTACAACTGCATTCAATATCCTTTATTGGATATGAATTTTGAAAAATCAATCACTGGATAACATTTTCTTCTTATATCTTTCATGGTTGCAAAATTTTTGTAAAATAAAAAATTAATAGCTATATCATCAATTAAATGTCTAGATTTCAAGTTTTTGTAGTATACAATTATACATAAAAAAAAAAATTAAGGATCGAATAGTAAATAATATCTTATTAGCATAAAATTTAACATACGTATTAAGAACATAAAAAACATGTAATTCAACGGTTACAGTTTTGAATTATATAGTCATGTTAAATTTTTTTTTTAATAAAAGTTATAGATATTGGCTACAACTAAGTTTGTAGCTAAACTTTGTCCTAAAATTAATTTGCCCAAAATAAGCTTCATCAAAGAACACTAAATACTCTTTGTCAAAATTATTTGACAAGGTAATGTAAATGAAAATCTTAAATTTTATAAATAAATAAAAAAATGCAAAAGATAAGATGGAAGAAAAAGTTGATTGAGAAAAGGGAAAAAAAAATCATCAGTGGTATATACATATACCGAGCAATAGAGAGAATATTATAGGGATAAAGGCCCAAATTTGTATATTGGGCCTTGGGCCTTATCTGGAGACGTTGGCGTGTCCGATGAGGGGTAAGTAATTGAGAGAGACTCCAAGTTTAGAGTCACATTAGGAAGGAATGGAGGAGGATAGTCCAAAGAGGAACTCCTCCTTGGATATGATGAATACTTATCAAATCTATATTTCAGCAATCTAGGTGATCTTCCAGGAGGTTTCCACGATAAGGATGAGCCTCATGCACGTACAGGAGCGATAAGAACTCAGAAATATATAAAGGAAAAGCTGTTACCACCGTATTAAATGCACTGCAGCTACTTTATAGGCTGCATTTATGTGGAGAAGACTCCTGAATAGTGCAATCTCAACTACCACAACTCACAGAAAGCCAAAAAAGGTGTTTGATGGGACATACACTCAAGTGAAGGCTTAGATGATTAATAAGTGTAGAATCAAGATGGTTTGAAATGAACTATATATTGTGAAAGACCTTTCATGAGAGGAGCATCAGAAAAACAAAGAAGAAAAGACTATTGCAGTAATCAAAACTATGCTTGTAATCAGTTCTATTGATTTATACCATAATTTGTCTCCTCGGACGATGCACTCAATCAATCTTATCTGCCTTGATTCTTGTTTATCCATCTTTTAAAACCCATACTAGTCGTTGTCAAATTCATAAAGGGCCTAGTTCTTTAACCCATTTTCTACAAATTTATTGTATTTGGCTCATTGGGCCAATATTCCATACCTTTTGGGCTTGGGCTGTAGACTGAGACCTTACAAATATCATGATCCTTGTTTTAGCGCCACTCAATGAAACATGAGAAATGGTAGAAAAAAATAGATTTCCAAATTTTTTTTATCTCTTCTTTTTATTATTCCTTTTACACAATAATTTCACAACATTCTCAAAATAGCCTATCACCTCATACATGGGGATTTAAATTTTTTTAGCATCTGTGAACAGTAAGGCTGTATATATACAA
Organism: Quercus aquifolioides; assembly: GCA_019022515.1. NCBI lineage: Eukaryota > Viridiplantae > Streptophyta > Magnoliopsida > Fagales > Fagaceae > Quercus > Quercus aquifolioides. The sequence goes on from CM032330.1 coordinate 64,323,886, forward strand.
CCCTACTGTTCATGGGTTATAATAATAAAAACTAATATTTTAATGGAGTGATAGAGGAAGAGAGGAAAAGAGGGAAGAGAAAGATGGGAGAGAAGAGAAAGAATTGATTTGTTTATACTATTTTAATGAGTTGTATGTAAAAATAAAAACTGAGATATTGGGTGAGTTATAAAATAGGATGATAAAATAGATAAAGTAGGTTTTGAGCACGTATGATACTTTTTTGCATCCACAGATGCTAATCTCTAATAGTGGTGAAATTTTTAGGCCAAGATAGTATTTTATTCACTGGACAAAGTTTACAAACTTGGTTATAGCAACTTCCATTAAAAAATATTTAACATGACTTTGAAAATCTAACTGTTAGATTACATGTCATTTATATTTTTAACATATATTTCAAATTTAATGCCAATAGGATGTTATTTATTATTCGATCCATAAGCTTATTTTTTATATAAATTTATATTGCAAAAACTTAAAATTTAAACATATTATTGATGACGTACTATACCTTTTTTTTTTTTTTAATACAAGATACAATTTCTACTATAGCTTAATTTAAGTGTATATATGTGTGAAGCTCCCTCCTGGAGACTTGAACCCCGACCCTTACCCCTCACACCCCACAAGCACTTATACTTGTGGAGTGATCATCGCACCAAGGGTGTGCAGTGGTGATGACGTACCTATTAATTAGTCAAAATTTATATCCAATAAAAAGATATTAAGTGAAATAGTACACTTAAGTTATTGTTACCAAATTTTGTCCTTTTAGAATTAAAATGTAGAACAGTAGAAGAGACATGGACTTCGGCCACTTGGCTCATACTTCAAAGACCATGCGAATCTATTTCCAATAGCAGTTAAGTAAAATATATTTTCTAATTTTTTTTTAATGTATTTTATCCTTCTTTTTTTTTTTCTTCCAAATCTGTAAAATATATATTCTTTTGAAGACATATTTTTGCATTTCCTTTTCTTTGAAGCCATATATTTTCAATCTAAATTTTGCTACAAATTATGGTATCCATTATTGTGAACATCATGACTCATGAGGCAAACGATTATATTTTTAAGCCATTATTTTTATTTCCTATTATTGGTTCTCTTACATTTCATTATTCTTCTCTCTGTTGCAGATCTTTGAGTTGTTCCTTCCTATGACGTGGGTCTTTAAGCCATTTTTTTTCCTATTATTGGTTCTCTTACATTTCATTCTTCTTCTCTTTGTTGTAGATCTTCGAGTTGTTCCTTCCTATGATGTGGGTATTCGAGATCTTCAACAAATGCAAGAATTTGAATCATTTGATTATGAATTATGAATTTTAATTTTTTTAATTTTTAATTTTAATCCAAATAATAATATTTATTTATTTCAGAGCTCTTTTATTTTTATTTTTAGATATATAGCAACTTTGATCATCTTTCTTTTAAAACTCTTAAAGCAAGGAGACACCTTTCTTTTTTCTTTTCATTTTTAGTTCTTTAACAATGGATTCAAAAAATGAAAGTTGATTTTGGATCAAAATTTGTTTATGTAATTCAAATTTGTGAGGAGTTTGAGTTCGACTTGTGTTCAAAAGAAAATTAAATTAACTAATTTTGAAATTTTAAATTTTAATACTTGTATCAATAATATTCATTTACAACATTAAAAGTACTATCCATTACCATATGTTTGTATTAATATAAATATATTTCATCTCAAACCAAATATATTGTTCCAAGGTAATTTTGAACTTTTAATACTTGTATCAACAATATTCGTTTACAAATCCTACAAATACTTTCATATTCATAAGTTTGTATTAACATAAGTATATTTCTTCTCAAACCAAATGTATTGTGCCAAGGTTTTCATATTACTCTCTTTTAATACTCGTATCAACAATATTCGTTTACAACGTTTTAAATTTCTTCTAGTAGCTACCCCTTGAGTGAGAAAATTTAAGATAAATTTTTTTTTGAAATAGTATCAAACCATGTATTTAGATTTAGAATAGTTATTTAACATATGACTATCTATTTAGTATGATAATTTCTTAGGAGGAGGTATTTGGTATCAAATGATAACATGTCAGTGGTATCAAAATCCAATAAGTATGAGATATGTCAGTAGAAAATAACTAATCCACTAACAATTGAAAGACATGTGTCAGTGTGTAGTTATTTTTATTTTTTGCACACATGTCTTTCGTTTATTAGATTTTGATACGGATGACGTGGTATCATTTGATATAAAATACTTTTTCGTTTCGTAGAACCTATTTACTAAAAATAGTATATATCTACTCACAAAAAAATTCTACTAAGAATGATAACAAATGTCATTATCTTCCAACAATAAACAACTAAGGTTTGATAAAACATCTTTCTCAAAAAAAAAAAAAAAAAAAGGTTTGATAAAACATTGTCACAATATTTAAATTTTTGCAATAAATGATGACATAGACTACAATTGAAACTCTTCATCAAATTAAATACCTACAACCATTTGCAATAAATATTTTGTTATTCATACATCATTCTTTATCATTTTATTTTATGAGCCTAATGACGATGCTTAGCTTACTTAATTTTTAATAAACACCTTTTTAAGAAAGAAAACAAATAAAAAAAAGAACAAAAGAACAAAAAACATATATCATTGAAGTTTCTATTAGATAAAATTATAAATGTAGAAGATTTAAACCACTAATAAATTAGTGTTCTCTATGTAATAAATAGAATACCATACATCACCATTTTTACTTTCTAAATATGACTAACACATAAAACTCAAAATACACGAAGAAAATTTTTGGGACAATAAAATTTCATGAGGCATTTTAGATATTGGACAATGAAATATTCTAGAAATCATAAGATTTTATTAAGGTTTAACTAAGAGAGTAACATTAGGGACTATATACTTGTCTCCAAATTATAAAAGATGAAATTATTCAACTTTAAAGTTGGGGGGATGAAATTACCTCAAACATAAAGGGGGAAAGTGCTTCTTCCCATAATTCTTTTTTGCTAGTAAAACTTTGTGTTTTTTACTTTAACCAATGTGTTAAAAAAAAGTCAGCCCAAGAAAACTATTCATAGAACTATGAATTTTGGCTCAATAATTGGCTAAAAAAAAAAAAAAAAATCAAGAACAAAATAAATGTCATGATATTTCCTCAATACCTTTTTTTATTTTTTATTTTTATTTTTTACAGGGTAGAATTTCTACTCTAACCTAATCTAAGTATATATGTGTGTGAAGCTCCCTCGTAGAGACTTGAACCCCAGCCCTTGCCCCCCACACCCCACACCCCACAAGCACTTATACTTGTGGAGTGACCACCGCACCAAGGGTGCACGGTGGTTCTTAATACCTTTATTTAGCTACAGTGGACCCTAGTATGATCTTTTATAATTTTATTTTAGAGTAATGCTATATCCACAACATTTTTACAACAAATCCTAGGTGGTAAATTGTTATTGATTTTTAATTGGGACAACCACTTTAAACTATGCACTAAAAGAAACAACAAACAAAAAACCAACGAAAGAAAATCGTGCGTGAAATAATGAATTTTTGCTCACCGAATTCGACTAAACCAAAAAAGAAGTCTAGGAACACAAAAAAATGTCACAATATTTTCACAATACCTTTATATCTAGCCGTGGTAAGTTTCGGTCTGATATAGTCTCATTTATTTGATAGAAATGTTATCTCCATAATATTTTCATAACAAATTCTGGATGACAAGTTGTTATTGATTTTAAAATAGACCTGTGGGGGAAGATTTGTTCCAAGCCCGCAAGCATTTTGTCCGCTTTGGGGCTGAGGACCCACACGGCTTTGTTCTTTTCAAGCGACGTGGGCAGTCTTTGAGGCTTGTCCCACATCAAACAAAGATGCGCCCCACTCATGTCTTATAAGCCTTAGTTGGAGGCAAGAGTGTACCACTACTACATGTGTGGTAGTGGTAGAGGTGTGCCCTTCGGGGTAACAAAACCATGCGAGTCAAAGCAGTCTCAATGACATCCACCCAAAGCGAACAATACCTTTGATGGGCACTGCCCTCAAAAGCGCCTTCACTCATGCCTTATAAGTCTGGGCTAAAGACATAAGTGTACCACTACTACACACAAACTGCTTGTGGGCTTGGAATAAACTCCTCCCCCATAAGACCCATGACTGATATTACTTTTTTATCCATCAATAGTAGCTTACCTATGATTTTTTGTGAAATTAAAGTAAAAATGTTGTGGACTTAGCATTTTTGTATTTGATCTATAAGAAACTAAGATCTCAACAATTGTGAAAATATTGTGATAACAGTAAGTGTTACAACATTTTCACAAAACATTTATTTTCAGTTATGGTTGGTTACAGTTTCATATTTTATTATTTTATTTCGACCTATAAAAAATTGACACCTCAATAATTGTGAAAATATTGTGAAATTTGTTGTGTTAGTATAAAAATATATATGCCAACTCATATAAATATTAAAAAAAAGAGCACAAACTGATGACTAAAAGAAAAGAAAAAAGAAAAAAGCCAATAAAGTGATGAATAGTACATATTGAGCAAACTAAAAGTTACTGTAGTTTTTACACATTCACATAACAAGTGTTATAATATTTTCAAAAAAATTTATTTTCAGTCCTGGTTGGTCATAGTCTCATAGTTTATTATTTTATTTCGACCTATAAGAAATTGACACCTCAATAATTGTGAAATTCTTGTGAAATTTGTTATGTCAGTATAACAATATATATGCCAACACTTATAAATATTTGAAAGGGGAAAAAAGAAAAAGCACAAACCAATGACTGAAAAAAAAAAAAAAAAAAAAAAAAAAACCTTTTAGCTACTGTGTCAATTGAACAAACCAAAAAACACTGTAGCTACGCGCATTCGCGCTTTTTATATATAGAAAAAGTGAGATGTATAACTTGTCTTATTTACAAGACATCTACAAAAACCCTAAAAAGATATTAGAAACTTGGAATTGATATCTTCAAGGGAGTAAAGGACTTCAAATTTCCAATAACAATGAATTTTACAAAATGTCATAATATCCATCGATACATCATCACATTATTTACCCTTCGTTTTGTAAGTATCTAATACAGGATCATATTCATCCTCGACATGGCCAATAATATACCACTGTGTCCATTAGAATGTCCCCCCCCCCCCCTACCAAAAAAAAAAAAAACTTTCCATTAGATTCCTTGCGATTAAAGCCTCAACAGTCAGATGTCGCATGTTTCTAGCTGAAAGAAAAAGAAAAAGGAAAAAAAACAAACAAACCAAAATATAAGAAGCCTCACAAGAATACCATAAAGACAAATATCAAGACCCATCAAGAATATAAGGGAGGAGCTGACCAAATAACCAAATTTGCATGGAAGATAGACGGTAAAAAGCAAGGAAAATAGAATATAAGCCCGTTGAGCTGATCTAAATGAGCAAACAAGAAATTACTAAAAAAAGAATCTAAGGTGAACACAAAATAAGAGAGAGACATCATTTTTTCAAGTCCAACTAAAGTGACCTAACTCAGCATGACCAACCTGATCTTTTGTTTAAGAAGACTTATTTCTACAGAAATCTACAGTTGGGTGGTTTTGCAATTAAACAAATGCAAAGGTGGGCCATCTAGGGGGATTCTTCTACAAATAAAAATTATGCCCATTAATATGTATCAATTTTACATCTTTTACTTCTTGCCACGCTTTCCTGGAACCTATTTTTATTTTTTACTATCCTTTGATTGGTAGGACTGTGTCACTTTTATCAATAAGTTCACATTCTTCTTCCACAATAATATTATCAACAGCATATGGTTTTAAAAACCGAATGGGTCAAAAAGTAAAAAAAAGAAGCTGGGTTTTAGTTTAACTAGATCAATTCTAGATTCAGTTTCTAATTCAACTAGTTGAACTGGTGGTCCAGTCCGGTTTTTAAAACATGTATCTAGGCGAGGCATAGGTGACAGGACCCTCACACAGATCCCTCTCCTAAAATTAAGTTGAAAGCAGATCAAAGCAAATATCTAGAAATTGAAGTTATATAGAACCACACGGAAATCTAAAGAATGATTCTTAATGAGAACCAACTGCATTCTAGTCTTTGATTCTACCTTCAGAATAAAGTAAAAATGGGTTTCGCAGTTGGTAAAAGTTGAATTTTCAGACAAGGTAGTGATGGAGCCAGGAATTTATCTTTGGGGGGGCCATATATATATATTTTGTGTATTAAGTCTAAAATAGTAACGTATAATCAACGGAGTCAATTTCATACTTAAAGTTGTTTCAATTTAGTTAAGGGAACCATATGTTTCAGTACCAGTCTATACCGGTATACTGTTTCGAAATTACCGCTATATATATATTCAATTAGAAAATCATAATAAATTATAAAGAGTTTTTAAAAATATAAACCCTTCATTACTTTTTTTAATGTGAATAAACTCTTTTTTTGTTTTTTTTGGTAAACCATTCAAGTATTATACAACTAAGGCACCACAAGTCTGTTACAAAAATGGCCAGCTTTATCACTAGCCAGGAGATCTTCCACCACAAGCGGTGGATTATACAAAATAAGGTGGTCTGAATGCAGATCAGCCCCCAACCTAGCTAATCTATCAGCACACCTATTCGCCTCCCTAAATACATGCACCACAGTACAGTTAAGGAACGTCTTCATTAGGTTCCTGCAATCAGATAATAAAGGTTCAATACTAAGATTAACCACAAAAGTATTAGAAAGCAAATAAACAAGATATTCAGCATCCATATCCACACAAACATTATCTAAACTAAGCTGTTTTGCCAAAAGAAGCCCATCTCTAAGCGCCCACAACTCAACCAGTATATAAGACGTGTTCCCAGGTTTCCTTAAGTAGCCCGCAATCTAGTCCCCATTACTACCTCTAATCACAGCTCCTCCACCAGCCTTCTTCGAGTTTCCTAACACCGATCCGTCCAAGTTCAACTTCACCCATCCCTCTTGGGGTTTAGTCCAGGACACCCGAGTCAACACTCTTCTCGGTTTTATAGGATTTTCAGGCACAATAGCAAAGAACTCAGCTCCTTTTTTAATGCAATGACCAGCTATCTTCGCATCAAAACTTCCATTACGAAAAATTACCTTATTCTGCTGGAGCCATATAAGCCAAAGAGCCTGAGGGAATAGCATTTTCCAAGGAATACGAGGACAAGAAAAAAATGGACCGAGCAGCAATTGCTCTTCAGCCATTCCGGTAAAGGGAGATCATAGAATTCTTGATTTGTACACTGGATGCCCAACTCATTCCACACTCTTTTAGCCCTAGGACAGTCACGCAATGCATGGATAATAGATTCATCTGAGAGCCCACACACTTCACAAGTTAAACACATGTTGAAACCCCTTGAACCAAGCACTACATGAGTAGGAATACTATTCCGAGAAACAAGCCACAAAAAGAATTTGATCCTTGAAGTAGTGTAAGCATCCCAGACCCACCTACAAGAATGAGAAGCAAGGTTCAAAGGATTTAAACCTTTGGCAAGGAGATAAGCAAACTTTAAAGAGAAAGAACCATCCTTGGAATATGCCCAAATAAGCCTATCCTTCAATTTAGGACACGAAGCTAACGGAATACCTTGAATGTCCTTCAAAATGGTTTTAGGAAACTTGAAGGATAGCACATTGGGGTTAGATAAGAACATCTTAACTGACAAATTATTTTCCCCATCAACAAGGGGACCTTCAATTTGCTTCCTTAAGGGACCTGAAGGGAGCCAAAAATCATCCCAAAAACCCACCTCTTCTCCATTTGCAACTGCCCATTTCAAACCTTTATTAAAAATAATTCCTCCTTCTTTACAAGCAGCCCAGATTTTAGAAGCGGGGAGCTTTCTACCTCCTTCACTTAGTCTAGTAGCAGTCAAATATTTACTTATTAGCATTTGTGCCCAAGGGTAGTTTTGGCTAGAAGCAATCCTCCAGCAAAGCTTTGCCAATAGAGCAGTATTTCGAGCTTTCATTTGGAAAATACCCAATCCCCCAAGATCTTGAGGCATCGTTACATGACTCCATCCAACCATATGCATCTTCTTCCTCTCCACCGTCGACCCCCATAAAAAGTCCCTAACAAGCTTATCAACTTCATCATAGATTCTAACTGGTATTCTATAGCATTGCATAGTATATTCTGGAATGGTAGTCACCGCTACCTTAATAAGCACAATCAAGCCTGCAGGAGATAAACATTTGGTTTTCCATCCTGCCAATTTCGCTTGAACTCTTTCCACCACAAATTGGAAGTCATTTCGGCGTCTCCCTTTATGCAAAATAGGGAATCCGAGATATTTACTTAGATTAGAAGTTTTATTAATCCCCAGCAACAGCACTATATCATCCTTTATTTCTTCAGGCGTAATTGGGGAGAAAAACACTTTGGACTTATCCTTACTAATCTTCTGCCCCGTGAGCTCACAGAATTCCTCCAACACCTCAACTATTGCCTCACAATTACTCCGATCAGCTTTGGCATAAAGAAGCAAATCATCGGCAAAAAACGAATGAGAAAACCTGAGTCCACCATGTGAAGCCTTCACTTTAATCCACTTACTCTCTTCACATTTCTTATTTATGAGGGAGCTTAAGAATTCCATACACAGTATGAAGATATAAGGGGATATTGGATCGCCTTGTCTCAACTCCCTAGATGGTTCAAACGATTCAAGCTGGCTCCCATTAACCAACAAAGAGCCTGAAGTGGAGGAAATGCAACTCAAAACCAGCTCAACTGTGTCTTCATGGAACCCAAAACTGAACAACATGCTTCTCACAAAGCTCCATTCCAATCTATCATACGCTTTCTCAAGATCTAACTTTATCACCATAAACCCAATTTTCCCTCTCTTCTTTTCTAAAGTATACACAAGTTCTTGAGCCACAATGACGTTATCCATACCTCTTCTGCCAGAAACAAAAGTTGTTTGCGTAGGAGAGACAAGGGTAGGCATCAGGTGTTTCATCTGCAGCACCAAAATCTTTGAAACAATCTTATAAATGGTGTTGCATAAACTAATGGGACGGAAATGATTGATTGTTTCAAGCCCTAATTGCTTCGGAATGAGAGCAATAATGGTTTTATTCAATTGAGGGGGGATTCTTTTCAATCTAAAAATTTACTTCTTCAATAAATCTTAATCATATTTATTTTTAAAAAAACTGTATACATTGACCCATCAATCTAACAAATAAAAATAATAATGGATATAGTTTAAAAACATCACCAAAACAAACATGCATTAAAGAATAAAATATTATACGTATTGGTGTACACTCTAGAACCACAAAAAAATGAGTTAAAAAGTAAAAATTGTACTAAAAAAAACTCTTCACACCTAGTAATTACTTACACCTATGACCTGACCTACCCATCTCATCTGGCTGACACAAGCAAACAAAAGAAGTGAAGTGACATAAAATAAAGTAGGCAAAAATGCAAAACTGACCCTCTAACTTTCGCCTTTTTTCATTTCAGTCCTCTAACTTTTAATTTTTTTCAATTCAATGCTCCGTTTAAAATCTGTCAATATTGCTGTTACACACACCAAAACGACGCTGTTTTGCATGTGTTTTTTTTTTTTTTTTTTTTTTTTTTTTTTTTTTTTTTTTTTTTAATTCGAAATTAAAAGGAAAATCTGAAAAAAAAAGAAAAAAAAAAAAAGAAGAAGAAAACATTAAGTGTCGTTCCCCTTCCCTGAATCAAAACAAAAAATAAGGATTCAATTCAAGAATCAAATCCCTAGCAGCTTTGAGTCCGAGAGAGAGAGAGAGTGAGCCGGTTTGAGAGAGAGAGAGAGAGAGAGAGCGACTGATCACCAGCGGCGAGGAACCTCGCTGCCCCTACTCGCCGTGTAAACCACCTCGCTGCTCTGCCTTGACTGAACGTAGCTCCTCCTCGCCTGTCCCCCACTTCTTTCCCAGCCACTTTGCAGGTATATTTTTACAGCTTAATGACTAAACTAAACTAATCTATATATAAATGGGTCAGCTGCATTGCACCCCAACCAACACTTTTCTAATCTGCAATACCTTTGCTTAAGCTTTCTGGGTTTTTAAGGACATGGGTTTTTTTAGCTATTTACCTCTTGTATCCGAGGATGGTTCCTCGTACATAGAGTCTGCGAAACAAAAGCAAAAATAAGAACATGTTAAGAATGAGTTTAAGGTGTTCAACGAAATGCGTGAAAGAACAAGAAAAGTAAAGTAAATGAAAAATGAGAGATTTAGAGAGAGATTAATGGGTGGCGAGGTGGTTTACACAGCGAGCAGGGGCGGCGAGGTTCCTCACTGCTGGTGATCAGTCACTTTCTCTCTCTCTCTCTCTCTCAAACCGGCTGACTCTCTCTCTCTCGGACTCAAAGCTGCTAGGGATTTGATTCTTGAATTGAATCCTTATTTTTTGTTTTGATTCAGGGAAGGGGAATGACGCTTAATGTTTTCTTCTTCTTCTTCTTCTTCTTTTTTTTCCCAGAATTTTCTTTTAATTCCAAATTAAAAAAAACACACACACACGCGCAAAACTACGTCGTTTTGGTGTGTGTAACAGCAATATTGACAGATTTTAAACGGAGCATTGAATTGAAAAAAAATTGAAAGTTAGAGGACTGAATTGACAAAACTGAAAGTTAGAGGACTGAAATGAAAAAAGGCGAAAGTTAGAGGGTCAATTTTGCATTTTTGCCAAAAAAGTAAGAAACGTCATTCAAAGGATTTAGGATATCTTGTACCCGGCATATATGCCAGGTACAGGATATACCCTCTCCATTCAAAGGTGCTGGAACCAAGCCAAGGTTTGGAAACAAAAGTTTGAAAGTTAAAGCTAATAAAAGAAGAAGAAGAAGAAGAAGCAGTAGCAGGACTAGCAGCTCAAGAAGATGATATGCAGATAACGAAGAAACAGGTGGTTGACGAAGAAGACAAAGTAAAGGCTGACCAAGAAGAAACCACCATGATCGACGAACATGATCGACGAACAAGACACAGCATTGATAGACGAGACAGAATACAATAAGTCAATGAGGTGAGATGTGTCTTCTTTAGTTCTTCTCCTTCGTACAAAGAGGTATGGGGCCATACGATATGGTTCTTTAAAAATTTTCAAATTATTTAGTATAATTCCAAAAAAAAAAAAAAAAAATTTCTTTAATTTTTTTCAAAAATTTTGAGGGGGCCAAGGTCCACTTCAGTCCTCATGTGGCTCCGTCACTGACAAGGGCTCCAGCAGATACGTGTCTTTGTGAAATTATAGTAGTTTAACATTTTTAATATAAACTAGTTAAAAGCCCGTGCGTTGCACGGTTTTATGTTAAAATTTATAGAATATATATAATTATTATACCAAATAAGTAATTATTAAATGAAAGGAATAAATTGCATGAGTACATCAAATATAAAATGATAGCACCTCAATACAAAATTATCTTCTAATATGCCAATTGTGCTATAATATCATTTGTAGTTACATGTATCAAACTATTTGCATATGAATTTTATATCTAATGAATCTACAATATAAGTGATTTGCATTATTGTTAACAATAATATTAATGATTAAAATCTTTAGACAAAGTAACATAAAATTTGCCACTTTTAAAAGATAGAACTATTCGAGAAATAAAACCTTTGTTCTAATTTTTTCCATGCAACACACAGTTTTATATATAAACTTAGTGTAAATGAAAAAAAAAAAAAAATTTGCAAAGTTCTACATCTAGATTACAAACCTGACCTCAGCAGCACAAAAGAAATATGGCTATAGAATTGATACAGAATTGTCTTCACTGGTTATGAAACCAAAAGGCAACAAATACATAAAACGTATTTAAATAATATCAACAAACTGTACAGTAGGAAAAGGGAAAAAAAATACCCCAACTGTATATATATCCCCACTTTTATATTAGAAAATTTTAAGTTATGAAGAAGTTGATAACTTGATATAACAAAAAGAAAATGGAGTTTACCCAATCAAGGAGTTTAGGTTTAATTACATATTAGTTTTTTTTTAAATAATTTACCCCAAACAATATAGTTAACGTTATTATCTAGATTGTTATTAGATATATATATATATATATATATTTTACGTTAAAGTTAACGTGAAGAAGTAATTTTTTTTTTAAGTTGTGAAGAAGTTGATAATTTGATATGAACAAAAAGAAAAAGGAGCTTATCTAATTAAAAAGTTTATGTATATTTTATCCCAAAAAAATAGTTAAGGTTATTAGCTAGATTGTTATTTATTTATTTTTATTTTTTTGTTTACGTTTAAGTTAATACAAAAAAAGAAGAAGTAGCTTTTTTTTTTCCTTAGATAAACTACCTAATGATAGTTACGTGAAGCAAGTGATAGTTTTTTTTTTTTTTTTTTTTTTTTTTGAGATAAACTACTTAATGATAAGAGTGAATTAGAGTCTTGCTAGTATACTATTCCTTTTTTTTTTTTTGGAGAATGAAGTATACTATTCCTTTTTAGTTCTTTAAAACTCTAAAAATTTAATAAAATTTCTGCAATTTAGTGAAGTCATGCGGCGCAACCACGGCATCTAAGCCCAACTTTTATTATATATAATATAATATGATAGGATATGATATATATATATATATATATATATATATATATATAGATGATGTGTAGTTGCAAACTAAAGAAATTTTTTATTAATTTAATTAAAATTAAATAATAAAAATAAAGTAATCTTTTACTCTGGGTTATATAATGAATGCATTTTGTGTATGACTAAGGATTTTGTATAATAATAAAAAAAAATCAAATATAAGTCTATTAATGGAAGATGATAAATAACCATATAACTCTTTTTCTTTTCTTTTCTTAATGAATGCATATTGTGTAAGACTAAGGTTTTTATATAATAATAAAAAAATCAAATATAAGTCTAGTAATGGAAGATGATAGATAACTACATAACTCTTTTCTTTTCTTTTCTTTTTTTCTGAGAAAAAAAAGTATTCAGGGAGTTTGCATTATATAGATTAAGCTTTGAAGCTTAAGTACTCACCATTGCATATATAAATGCAAAAACCTTGAATTCAATAATTATAATCAATCCAAAAATAATAATTGAAAGCATATTTAGGTGGTAACCATAATTCAATAGTCAAGAACAATTCGAATTACTAAACTTTAAAAAAAAATGAAAGTGGAGAAACTCACATGATAATTTAATTTTTGTCTTTGAAAGATGGGGAGGAGACACCAAAACTTGGGTGAGTTTCACCCTACAAAAGAAAAAAGAGGGTTTATACATATGCACAAACTTCAATATTTTTTTTTAATAAAAAAACTAAAAGTTAAAACCTTGGCAGTAAGTTTGCATTTATAATTGAAAATAACTTTTAAGATATGATGAGAATTGGGAAGTAAATAACTTCATTAGCATTGAGATATGATGAGAATTGAGAAGTAAAACATGTTATAATAATTAAACAAAAATCTATTCAATTTGGTTATAATAATAAAAAAATCATAGTATACAAATACATACCTTTGTAGGTGCCGTAGATAGAAGAATGGAAGACTAAACCAAAAGACCATACAATAGGTTGGAGAATAAAAAAAAACACCTAATAACCGTGAATATATATACACTCCACCTAAAAGGAAACCAAGTAAAAATCAAATACCCTAAACTTCTTGAAGTCTACGTTAATATAGATTTTTAAGAAACCAAATTGCAAAAAAATTTAGATAACAACAAAAATAAATATTACACTCAATATATATCACTATATGCTACATACCATTATGTGTGCTATTCAAACTCCTTAATTCACGTGGTTTCCAAAAAAAAAAAAAATCATTAATTTATGTGTGGACTCTAATTCTATCGTTTAAACTTTTTTTTTTTTATGGGACGTTTAAAATTTTTATAAGAAAAAAAAAACCTAATTTTACCAAATTGTTTTTTCCCTTAAGAGAAGTCTATATTTATCCAAAGAAGAGATTGATATATATTATTAAATTATTAAGTTTTTGTGTTCATCAAAATCTTTCCTTTTTTTTAGCACTATGTGTCCAATATTGTTAGGTTTACTTGAGTGTCCAATATCCACTTAGAAATCATAGAAGAAGAAAAATTATATATATTTTTTTCTTAAAATCTAAAAATCTAAGAAAATTTCTGCAATTTGGTGAAGCCACTTGGCGCAACCACGGCGTCTAAGCCCAACTTTTATTATATATAATATGATATAATATGATATGATATGATTTATTTTAAGAACCATGGAATATGAACCATTCTTGTGAAAGAATTATAAAAAGATTCACTTAGTAGGCACTTCCCATTAAAGAATCAACAGAGGTTTGCAAACTCATTTTCAAGTGTCCAGCATTCCTAATTACCATTGAAGAAGTGTCCAAAAAATCAAAGCTTAACTTCTGTTGTACAAAATTTCTTGCCAAATAGCCAATGTCATCAATTCTCAACATATTCCTTTGCTTAATAAGTAATCAGGTTTCTTGCTTATACGACATATGATTCATGAACAGATTACTAAACTATAAAAAAATTTAATTTTCAAAACCAATAAATTTTCCAATGCCTGGGGAAGTGTTTTGGGTTAGACAGTGCATGGGTTGTGGGCTTGGGTTTTAAGAGGCAAGATTTGGGCTTGAAGCCCTACCCCAATAAGATGAGGGTTCGTTGGCTTTGTGTTAGCAGCATGACCCAAGACAGGTCTTACTTTTTGGGTTGTTTGCCTGGCCTATGACTGGTTGGCTGTGGGAGCATATGGAGTCTCCAAACGAGTTTGGTTTTCAGGTTGGGCTTGAGCCTGGGATCCACGGCTTGGGAACTTTAATTTGGCTTCCTTTGAATAACCCATTTCATCCACTTTCCCTTCATCAATGATGACCAAAACCAACCAGATAAACAGGAAAAAGCAAGAATGAAAATAGAAAGGAACAACAAAAGAAAAGGCAGTGCAAAACTAGAAAACGGAGAAAGCCAAATTCTTTGGGGTTTTCATGCCAATTTCCTGGTATCTTCCTTCATAAAATAAAAACACAGCGTGCACAAAGTCAAAAATTCCCACTACTTTGGAAAACTTGCACACGACAGAAAAAAAGAGGAAGAGAGAAAACTCGGCAAGCTAAAATGAAAAAACACAACCAGTTCTTGCTCATTTGCTCCTCTGTGTGTCGCAACCAGGGCTCGTCCCTCTGCTCCATCCTTATCAGCCCTTGCTGCTTTGCTCTTGAGTTTAGGCATCGCAGTACTAGTCTTACCTCAATTAGTTCTGTGTGTTGCAACCATGACTCATTCCGAGGGCCAAGAAAACTTTGATCCATCTTTATCAACACCATCATTGACACATGAATATGAGGTCTTTGTTAGTTTTCACGGGGCCGATATCCGCACAGGCTTTAAAAGCCATTTTTTGCTGCTTTAAACCATGAAAGGATTGGTGCGTACAGGGATGACATAGATCTCCCTAGAGGGGGAGAGATTGGACCTGAGTTGTTGAAGGCAATTGAGACTTCAAGGATTGCAGTTGTTGTGTTCTCCAAAAACTATGCTACTTCAGATTGGTGCCTCGATGAGCTGGTGAAAATCATGGAATGCAAAAGGCTTTTAAATCAAAGGGTGCTGCCTATATTCTATGATGTGTCTCAATCTGAGGTGCTAGAACAGATTGGTGCCTGGATGAGCTGGTTAAGATCATGGAATGCAAAAGGCTGTTCAATCAAAGGGTGATCCCTATTTTCTACGACGTGTCTCCATCCGATGTGCGAAAACAGAAGGGCAAGGCGATATTGAATGGCTCTGAAGACAAGGTGAACAGTTGGAGGGTTGCTTTGACAAACTCTGCAAACTTGGCAGGCTTGCGTTTGAAACCGTATCGGTAATATTATTTACGTATGATTTTTTAAATTAAAAAAGAAAAAGGCTCTCGTTTATGTAAGAAATAAAAGTATTTAGAAAAGTATGTATATCTATAATCCATTATATACATATAAAACTAAAATAATTTAAATTACGATTGACCGTATGCTCTTTATATTATTTGTTTTATATGATCGAATTTATAGTTTCATATACAACTACAATTATAATAAATGCATATTAATTATTATCATAATTATTAAATTTTATATTTAGACAAAAAAATCACATTATGTTAAACTTTCATGTGCGTTTTTGCACCCAATGCCAACTAGTTTTGTTTAAGTACAAAACTTAACGTGCATTTTGTAGCTTCATAAGTAGAAGGGTATTAAATTTAGATTCGGTAGTGAGGATTTTAAACCATTTAAGGAGAGCCTGAAAGGGCTTTCAGATCTGTGATATAGGGAAGCATAAATTGTTGTTTGTGTTTGAGGAAGAGACAAATGTGGATAGAGC
Organism: Quercus aquifolioides; assembly: GCA_019022515.1. Classification (NCBI taxonomy): domain Eukaryota; kingdom Viridiplantae; phylum Streptophyta; class Magnoliopsida; order Fagales; family Fagaceae; genus Quercus; species Quercus aquifolioides. The sequence goes on from CM032330.1 coordinate 64,340,311, forward strand.
GATAATGGGAGAACCAAGGTCCTTTGATAAAGATTTGGTTATTATGTGATGAAGTCAAGAATTTCACCAATGAGCCACACGATACTTATGCGCTTGAATGCCAACCTGCACAACACAAAGAAGGGGAAACCTTGCAGAGAGCACCGGTGTGGTGCCGGCCGAATACCCTCCGAAGGTTAAGTCAGAAAATATGCTCGCAACTCTAGAGTGCTAGAGAGGGTAAAATTATGCGTACCTTGATTCTCGAGGGTATTGGGGCTTTTATAGTAGTAGAGAGTGGACTTCTCTTTCTTGGAGTAGAAGTCCTTTCCTTATAGAAATCCTTTCCTTATAGGATTCTATGGAGTGTGTCGCAAGTATTTCATATAAAGGGCCTCCCTGCCTTTCTTTACGGGCCTCAGACCTGCTGACACTTCATATTGGGCTTAGTACCGTAAGGGTGGCAGACTATGGGCCCGTCCTTTATCGGACCGCGGATCACACCCGTCAAGCCCACTCTGAACCCAAAATTATCCTCTTCAGTTGCCCCCTTCACCCTATGGGTCCGTCATATACAAGAGGGAAACATGGGGTGACGGTAAAAGTAACCTGGATGACGGTGAAGATATTAGTGGTCCGTCGACTAAGTTTATTGGGGATGACGGGAAAGTACTCCGTCCTTTATTTAATGCGAGGCATAGGACTGGGAGAGTATTAATGGCGTGACACGTGTCGTCCCTGCATTGGTGCTTTTATGGGATCGAAGTGTCGCTTCGTCTTCCGTGCATTCTTCCTATAAATAATGCCCCCTTCTCCCTTCATTCTTTCACTTTTACGAAGAATTGCATTGTCAGAGCGAGTCCGTCTAATTTGTCAGAGAGCAGCCCGTCCATACATTGCATCCGGCACATATCTTTCATCCGTCTGCTTATCTGCTGGTAAGTTGTTTCTATCCGTCTTACGTTCCATATAGCGTTCTTAAGTTTTGAGGAAAAAACAATTTCTATTCCGTCATGCTTTAAAACATCCGTCATAGTCTTAGGCTCTGTCGTTACCTGTAGGAATGTCTAGTGCGTCGAGTAACCAATCTGTCGTTCGCGACGGAGTGGATTATGAAGAGGTGTATCCGTCAGGTCACAAAGACCGAGACGATCTGAGCGAGGATAGGAGTCCATCTGCATCTTCCCCGTCCTCCACAAATGAGGATACGGAGACTGTAGAAGTAGTTGAAGAGCAAGTAGGAGGAGTTAGGTCCGTCGTGGGAGAGGACGGGCTTAGGCAGTTTGTGATGCTACCAGAGTGGACGGTGAACGCCTTCACTTCAACAATCAAGGAGCCACACTTTAACACTATTAGGGATAACTACCAGATCCCCGACCACGTTCCACTCCGTCTTCCCTACAAGTCGGAAAAATGCTACTACCAAGGGGTGGACGGGGTTGGGATATACGAGCAGGTGCTCAAGGCTGGTCTTAGGTTTCCATTAAGCCCACTCCACCGCGAACTCCTACAATACCTGGGTTTATCCGTCAGCCAGCTTTCTCCCAATGCCTGGAGGGTTTTTATTGCGATGGAGGTATTGTACGGAGCTATGTCGGATGGTCGTCGCAGGATGACGGTGAGGGAGTTCCTTCATTGCTACCGTCCGGACGAGATAGATAAGTCGAGGGGGATGTATAGCTTCGTCCCTAGGAGCTCCGTCCTCAAAGTCATTTTTGAAACACCTGATTCCAACAGAGATTGGAAGAGCCGTTTCTTCTTCATGGAAGGAGACGGTTGGATGTGCCGTCCAGGGGATACGGACTTCATGCCCGTCGATACTACATGGGGCATCCTAAGCGAGTCTGGTATTCCCCGTCAAGTAAAAATATTTTAGTTTTTATTGCGTTAGCTTGTTTTTTGTAAATATGACATCCGTCTTCTTTCCCTTTTTCAGTCCGTCAGCGTCCCCAGATTGAGCTTGAAGAGTTCAGTTTTCTGGAGAGAATTTTCAAGAAGACCACATCAGAGGAGAGGACCTGGGCCAAGCTCGTTACCCTAGACATAATCCACTGGTACTGCGACGGACCTGAACCATCTGAAGCGGCGAAGAAGTACGATAGAAAAGTCCGTCAACGTAAGCTCCTGACCGAGCTCTTTTAATTTTATCCGTTCCTCTGGCTTCTATTAAATTCACTCCGTCTAATTTCGCAGAAATGGATGACGCCAAGAGAAGAGCGTTGATTAGAGTCAATGCAGCCAAGAGAAAAGAATCCGTCGAGGCGGACCCCCTGGGGACGGGTTCAAGTCAGCAGCAAAAGAGAAAGATGCTGCCCAAAGGAGACCGTCCTCCAAAGAAGCCTAAAGTGCCTTTGGAGCCCGTCCTGGGCCTCATGGCTGGGGGGACCAAGTCCACAACCCCAATGAAGCACGGAGCAGGAAAGGGCTTCATGAAAGGTCCGTCTACCCAGCAGAAGAAGGCGCCTGTTTTGATCCGTGAAGATCCAAAATACGCTTTGGAGAAAATGTCGTCCGTCATCTCTTCAGATGATTACGAGGATCTCGGCAACCATTCTACGGAAGCCATGGGTGAGACGGGCCTATTCAATATTGCCCAGGTTTTTCCTCCGTCTACTCTCTCTTCATTTTTCTGTTCGACCATAGTAATTTGTCTAACTCTCTTCAATTTTCAGGCTATGCTTATGACGAAGGGGCTTATGGAACGGTGCCTCAGCCATGAGACCACACTTGGCCGCCTGAGAGAGAAGGCTAAGGTGACGGAGGACGAGCTGACACAGCTAAGAGCTTGGAGGGTCGTCCAGGAGAAGAAGCTAAAAATGGCTGAAGAGGCGAGGGACGATTATTTCAAGAGGACGGAGGAGCTGTCAAAGATTCTGGAGGCCAAGAAGGAGGAGGTCCGTCAAGCAAAAGTGAACGCCATTCGTGAGTATCGTGACTCCGACGACCTTTTACTTGAGCTTGGATCGTCTTATAGCGACGGCTTTGACGACTCACTCCGTCAGGTGAAGAATTTGTACCCAGACCTCGACCTTTCTTCTGTCAATGTTAGTGTTCCTGAACCGACGTCCGTCCAGCCTGCAAGATCGGACGACACCGACCAGCTGTTTGGTGACGAGGGTCAGGTTGACGGGGCACCAGTGGAGAAGGCCGTGGTCACCGATCCGTCGGTCGCAGAAGTCCGTCAGGAAGGAGGCGATGTACCAGCTTCCTGAAGCAAAATTATTATATTTTTTTTTTGTTTTTTGTAAGGATTTTTTGTAAACAAGTTTCATCCGTCATGGATGCCTTGTAGACGATTAATGTTTTGGCTTTATATAACATGCTTCATTTTGCTATCCTTTTTTTTTTTTTTATATATATAGTTTTCTACCGTCATTTAATTGAGAGGCAATCCCATCATAGGGAGACCGTTCACACAACAATTCCTATTATACCCGTCCATGCCTATCCTTTCGTTTTTGTTCGTCCGTCCACCTTGTGGACTTGGTTTTATTTCCTTTGGATGGTATGTCTATTCTGTAGACTGAGTTTTATCTTTTGGGATGGTCCGTCCATTATGTAGACTAAGTTTCACCGTTAAGTTTCATCCCTTGTGATCGTCCGTCCACTTGGTGGACTTAGTTTAGTATCCTCCGTTGGGAGACTCCGTCCACCTTATGGACTTACAATCGTCATCCTATTGGGATGATCCGTCCACCTTGTGGTTCTGGTTTGGCTCCGTCCCTTGGGATGGTGCGTCCACTTTGTGGACTTGTTTTGTATCCGTCCAGCTTGTGGACTTAGGATTTTTTATCCCTTTGGGATGGTCCGTCCACCTTGTGGACTTGTTTTGTATCCGCCCAGCCTGTGGACTTAGGATTTTTTATCCCTTTGGGATGGTCCGTCCACCTTGTGGACTTGTTTTGTATCCGTCCAACTTGTGGACTTAGGATTTCTCATCCCTTTGGGATGGTCCGTCCACCTTGTGGACTTGTTTTGTATCCGTCCAGCTTGTGGACTTAGGATTTTTTATCCCTTTGGGATGGTCCGTCCACCTTGTGGACTTGTTTTGTATCCGTCCAACTTGTGGACTTAGGATTTTTTATCCCTTTGGGATGGTCCGTCCACCTTGTGGACTTGTTTTGTATCCGTCCAACTTGTGGACTTAGGATTTTTTATCCCTTTGGGATGGTCCGTCCACCTTGTGGACTTGTTTTGTATCCGTCCAACTTGTGGACTTAGGGTTTTTTATCCCTTTGGGATTGTCCGTCCACCTTGTGGACTTGTTTTTTGTTTATGTAGGAAAAACACAGTAGAGTCTGAATAGTTCTCTTTATTGAAAGAAAATAATGCTAAGGAAAAAATGTACCTGCCCCCTCGGGCTTAAAAAGGTACATGTAGAAATATTTGTTCGAAGTAGAGAGAGCAAAACTTAAATAACCAGAAAATTGTCTGAGGTAAAAACTTCATGAAAAACTTAGTAAAAACATAGTAATAAACTGAAAACGGGGGGAGAGTCGATGATCTTCATGGTGCCCCTACTGGTAGTACTTCCGAAGGTGCTCTGTGTTCCATGGATGTTGAAGCTTCTGTCCGTCCATGGTTTCGAGGTGATAGGTGCCTTTTCTTTTCCAAGATGAGATCCTGTATGGTCCTTCCCAGTTGGGGCCGAGCTTTCCTTGCGCTGGGTCTCTGGTAGCTCCTATTACCTTCCGTAGCACAAGGTCTCCGATCCGGAACTCCCTGTGTTTCACGTTGGTGTTGTAGTATTTCGCCATGAGGTTTTGGTACCTAGCCAACCTCTGTTCTGCTGTAGATCGGACTTCGTCTATCAGGTCCATCTGGAGCCGCAAGGCCTCTTCGTTGCGATCCTTGTCGTAGTTCTCTACGCGGTAGCTCGTGAGCCCGACCTCTGCTGGAATGACGGCTTCACTTCCGTACGTCAGCCTGAACGGCGATTCTCCAGTTGGTGTTCTTGCCGTTGTACGGTATGCCCATAAGACGCTCGGCAGTTCGTCAGGCCAGATGCCCTTCGCCCCCTCGAGCCGGGTCTTGATGATCTTTAGCAAGGACCGGTTCGTGACCTCTACTTGCCCGTTTGCTTGAGGGTGCGCGGGCGATGAATAGTGATTTTTGATCCCCAGTTCTGAACAGAAGCTCCTGAATGCTCCATTATCAAATTGCTTCCCATTGTCGGAGACGAGCACCCTGGGTATCCCGAACCTGCATATAATACTTCTCCAAACGAAACTCCGGATGTTCTTCTCCGTGATAGTGGCCAGGGCCTCTGCTTCTACCCATTTGGTGAAGTAGTCGATCCCAACTACCAGAAACTTTAGCTGTTTCGCGGCTATCGGGAAGGGGCCCATGATATCTAGTCCCCATTGGGCGAACGGCCAAGGTGCCGTCATAGGCGTCAGTTCCTCGGTTGGTTGCCTGATCAGGTTACCGAACCTCTGACATCTGTCGCATGTTTTGACATATGCTTGTGCGTCTTTTTGCATTGTTGGCCAGTAGTATCCCGCTCTGATCAGTTTGTTCACTAAGGATCGTGCCCCTGAATGGTTCCCACAGATGCCCTCATGCACTTCCCTCATTACGTAGTTGGCTTCGTTTTGACCTAGGCACCTCAGGTACGGGCGTGAGAACCCTCTTTTGTACAAGATATTGTTAATTAGGACAAATCGCGAGGCACGGACCTTCAGCTTCCTGGCTTCGCTTTTTCCCTCGGGTAGTGTGCCCATCTTCAGGTATGCTATCAGCGGTGTAGTCCAACAATCTTCAGAATTTAGCTCCTGCACTTTTAATCCGTCATCAATGAGTGAGGAGAGTTGTACGAATGACAATACCTGTTCGAGAACGATCATGGGCTCTGCTGAGGCTGCCTTCGCAAGACGGTCGGCACATTCGTTTTCCTCCCTTGGGATTTGAACGAACTTTACTGTGAGATCACCGATTCGCTTCTTTACTTCGTCCAGGTATTTTTTCATCCTCTCACCTTTGCATTCGTAGATACCATTAATTTGGCTCGTAATCACCTGGGAATCGCAGTGGACGATCATGGATTCGGCACCTGCTGCCTTTGCGAGGTCTAGTCCTGCAACCAAGGCTTCATACTCGGCCTCATTGTTGGTCGTGGGGAAGTCCAGCCTAATCATGCATTCGATTCTATCTCCGTCAGGGGTATGGATTAATACACCGGCCCCTCCTGCATGTCTGTTAGAGGACCCGTCCGTGTGGATACTCCATTGAGCCTTTGTGTCTGCCCCCTCGCCTTCCGGCATGGAAAACTCTGCAATGAAATCCGCTACAGCTTGTCCCTTAATGGCCTTTCGTGGGCGATACTGTATGTCAAATTCACTCAGTTCAACCGTCCATAGGGCCATGCGTCCTGCGGTCTCCGGGCTGCTCATGGCTCTCCGTAGGGGTTGATCTGTTAGGACGACTATTGTGTGCGCCTGGAAGTATGGTTTGAGTTTTCTTGCCGCAGTCACCAGCGCGAAAGTCAACTTCTCTATATATGGATACCTTTCTTCTGCTCCCCGGAATGCTCTACTTATAAAGTAGACGGGTTTCTGCGATCCGTCCTCTTCTCTAATTAGGGCTGCGCTGACTGCAGCTTGCGAGACTGCTAAATAAAGGTAGAGCTCTTCCCCAGGTTTAGATGGGCTGAGTAGCGGTGGGGACGACAGGTACTTTTTCAAATCCTCAAATGCTTTCTGGCATTCGTCCGTCCACTCAAACGATTTTCTTAACGTACGGAAGAATGGGAGACACTTATCCGTCGCCCTTGAGACGAACCTGTTTAGAGCTGCAATTTTGCCGTTCAACCTCTGTACGTCCTTGATTGTCTTCGGCGGTTCCAACTCCATGATGGCCCGGATCTTTTCTGGGTTAACCTCTACACCTCGATGGGAAACCATGAACCCCAGGAACTTTCCTGCCGTCACTCCAAATGCGCACTTACTCGGATTTAACTTCATATTATACGATCTGAGAGTGTTGAAAGTCTCCTGTAGGTCTTTCAGGTGGTCATGCTCCAGAACGCTTTTCACCAGCATGTCGTCAACATACACTTGCACATTCCTCCCAATCTGGTGCGTGAACATCTTGTTCATTAGCCTCTGGTAGGTTGCTCCTGCATTCTTTAGCCCAAACGGCATCACCTTGTAGCAAAATAGTCCCTGACTCGTGACGAATGAGGTTTTCTCCTGATCAGCCTCGTCCATCTTGATTTGATTGTAGCCGGAGAAAGCATCCATGAAGCTCAAGAGTTGGTGCCTTGCCGTTGAGTCTACCAGTGTATCAATGCGAGGCAACGGGAAGCTGTCCTTTGGGCAAGCTTTGTTGAGGTCCGTGAAATCGACACACATCCGCCACTTCCCTGTAGCCTTTTTGACCATCACCACGTTTGCTAGCCAGTCGGGGTAATATACCTCCCGAATGAAATCTGCATCAAGAAGCTTCCTAACCTCCTCGGCTATTGCTTTGTCTCGCTCTTCAGCGAATACTCGCTTCTTCTGTCTCACGGGTGAAAACGTGGGGTTCACATTCAGCCTGTGAACTATGACTGAGCGATCAATACCCGGCATGCCTTCGTGGCTCCAAGCGAAAACATCCTGATTATCCCTTAGGAACGTTGTTAGGGCCTGCCGTGTGGGTTGACTGGCCAACGTCCCCATTCTAGTTGTCCGTTCGGGTTTTGACTCGTCTAGAGCTACTTCCTCTAGCTCTTCTACTGGTTCTGCTGCCAACCGCTTTTCTTCTATGCACATTGTGTGCTGGTGGTCCTCCATTTCTAGCATGGCAATGTAGCATTCGCGGGCGGCCACCTGATTCCCTCGCAACTCACCGACACCATATTCCGTGGGGAATTTGATCATCAGGTGGTATGTCGAGGTAGCTGCCCTCCAGGTATTGAGAGTTGGCCGTCCAAGGATAGCGTTGTATGCTGATGAGCAGTCGACTACGAGGAATGTCACATCCCGAGTGATCTGCTGAGGATAGTCGCCCACCGTTACTGAAAGTGTCACTGCGCCCAATGGGAATACTCTTGTTCCTCCAAACCCCACCAGCGGGGCATTCGTTGGTATCAGCCGTTCCCTATCGATCATCATCTGCTGGAATGCAGGGTAGTATAGGATGTCCGCCGAGCTGCCATTGTCGACCAGCACTCGGTGCAAGTTATATTCTCCCACTCGTAAGGTGACAACCAAAGCGTCGTCATGCGGATGGTGCAGCCGTCGCGCATCTTCTTCTGAGAATCCGACAATCGGGCTATCTTTCCGAGCAATCTTTGGTATCGAGCCCGTCAGCTGGACGTTTTGAACCATTCGGATGTATGTCTTCCGGGCCTTTTTGGATGAGCCTGCTGTCGCGGTCCCCCCAACAATCATCCTTATGTCTCCGATTGGGGGCTTGGGGCGCTCATTCTCCCTCCGGGGCTGCCTTTCTTGAGGTGGAAGATCCGTCCTTTCTTTCCTAACATATTTCTGCAATTTCCCTTGTCTGATAAGGGCTTCGATCTGCTGTTTTAAGTCGTAGCAGTCGGATGTATCGTGACCGTGGTCCCGGTGAAAACGGCAGTACCTGTCTTTGGACCTCTTGCTGGGGTCGCTCTTGAGCTTTCCTGGGAAGGTCAGAGCCTCTTCGTCTTTAATTTGCATCAGGACTTGGTCTACTGGGGTATTCAACGGGGTGAAGCTTGTAAATTTTCTTCCTTGCGGCCTTGATCGTCGGTCGTCCCTTCGGTCCCCTGTTTTGAATCTTTTCCCTTCCCGGTCCTGCCGGGTGTCTTCCTGTCGTTCTCTCTTCCTCGGCTTATCTCCCCTTGCCAGCAATGCGTCTTCCGCATTCATGTACTTTGTTGCCCTGTAAAGTACCTCCGTCATGGTTTTTGGGTCGTTTTTGTATATAGAGAACAAAAACTTACCCTCCCGCAGCCCATTTGTGAAGGCTGCTACCAGTATTTTGTCATCGGCTTCGTCTATTGACAGTGCTTCCTTGTTGAAGCGCGTGATGTAAGCTCTAAGCGTCTCGTCCTCCCGCTGCTTAATGCTCATCAGGCAAGCTGTGGACTTCTTGTATCTGTGCCCTCCGATGAAGTGCGTTGTAAACTGGGCACTCAGCTCTTTGAAGGTGCTGATGGAGTTCGGAGTCAGCCGGCTGAACCATATCCTGGCGGGGCCTTTTAGCGTCGTGGGGAAGGCCCGACACATGATCTCGTCAGCAATCCCCTGAAGGTGCATCAATGTCTTGAAGGTTTCCAGGTGGTCCAGGGGATCCTTCATTCCGTCATAGCTTTCGATATGCGGCATGCGGAATTTATGGGGTAGGGGGAAGGCGTTCACGGCGACCGTGAAGGGTGAGTCCGTTCGGTTGACTAAGTCGTCCAGATCACTGGAGACTCGGCCCTTTAGTGCGTTCATCATCACCTCCATCTGCTCCCTCATCGCCTGCATCTCAGCGGCAATCTGTGGTGGTGTCGCATTTGTGAGGGATGGCATACTCATGTTCTGCCTCTCCGGCCTGCTTGGGGCATGGCTGCCTTCGGGTTTCTCCTGGTTTCTCTTTGCAGCGCTGGTCCCTTCTTCCTCTTCTTGCTGGTCGTTCTGCTCTGCATTCTTCTGACGCAGCTGTTCTTCTAAATCATTATTCTGTTTGGTGAGACGTTCCACCGCGGCAGCGAGAGTTCGAACTTGTCTTTCAAGGGCAGTAGTGGGTTGTTCGTCCCCTTGAACATCGTTGGTGGTTGCCATCGAGCGAGTGAGTACCATGCAACCCTTAGTCTGGAAAATCTACTAACGTAAACGTTCCCACAGACGGCGCCAACTGATGAAGTCAAGAATTTCACCAATGAGCCACACGATACTTATGCGCTTGAATGCCAACCTGCACAACACAAAGAAGGGGAAACCTTGCAGAGAGCACCGGTGTGGTGCCGGCCGAATACCCTCCGAAGGTTAAGTCAGAAAATATGCTCGCAACTCTAGAGTGCTAGAGAGGGTAAAATTATGCGTACCTTGATTCTCGAGGGTATTGGGGCTTTTATAGTAGTAGAGAGTGGACTTCTCTTTCTTGGAGTAGAAGTCCTTTCCTTATAGGATTCTATGGAGTGTGTCGCAAGTATTTCATATAAGGGCCTCCCTGCCTTTCTTTACGGGCCTCAGACCTGCTGACACTTCATATTGGGCTTAGTACCGTAAGGGTGGCAGACTATGGGCCCGTCCTTTATCGGACCGCGGATCACACCCGTCAAGCCCACTCTGAACCCAAAATTATCCTCTTCATTATGAAATGATTGTCACATGATTAATCGATCAAATCAGTGAGCTTTAAGATGATTTTGTTCTAGGTGCAGATCTATGATCTCCTAGTTGGGTTCGCCATTTAGATCGCATTGTTTCTAATCATAATCCATTGCAGATGTGTTTGGACGATGAGAGTGCTCGGTTTTATAGGAGCTGGCGTCCGTTTCGATTAGAAGCCAATATTTTTTAGTGTGATGTTTTAGTAATTATAGTAAACATCCATGTTTTCATCATATTGTTATTATAATCTTGAATTTTTTTTTATTTGATTTATCAAGATTCTTCTATAATTTGAGGAAGAAATTTTAATACGTGTATGTATTATAAATTTTAATATAAAAATTATTTTATAAAGTATAATAATGGGACAATAAATAATTTAATTTGTTTTTTTACACAACAACACTAGCAAGAAAATCTAAATATATTAAATATCTAAATAATTGGGTTTTGAGATAATATATATTTGGGTGTGTGTATATTTTTGGATGATGGGAATTGCTCGATTCTGTGGTAGCCAACACCCTTTTCAATTCGAAACCAATATATTTTTAGTTTTATGATTTACTATTTCTAGTGAACATCCAAATTTTCATATTATTATTATAATGTTGAATTTCTTTGGTTGTTTGTTACTGGGAGGTAATTGGTTATAAATTGCCATAGAAATACTGTAAATCAATTAAGTTTCAATGAATTGGCAATTAGATTTTTGGCATTTCATTCCATTTTTCATACATAGCTCATTTCCTCCTTATTGTATGATCAGTTGATCACTGACTCTATTCTTTAAAAAGAACTAATTGTGGTTTCGCTTGCATTTGCAGTCTAGAGTCAGAGTTTATAGAAGAAATTGTGGAGAACATTTGGACAATATTAAATGAGGAATCAGCTACCGCCCCATCCCGTCGTCAGATTGATGTTTCTGCTCAACACTCTGAACCAATCATCTCTCCGCAAAATGACGCTTCATCCCGTCATAATTATGATATTTCTCAGCGTCTCAACTTGTCCTCTTTAACAGGAGGTATAGCTGAAACTCCTTGTCCTTACAGATGCGTTTCAGACAGATATCACATGTCACATTGTTATACAGCTCTTGAAGAGTTGATTTATACATTTGGTGGGCCTTGGTTATTTGGTCTTCTTCTTATGGGTCTCCTCGTTCTGTTAGCTCTGGTGCTCAGTGCCACGAGAATGAAATTTGTTGGGGTAGATGAATTACCAAGACCAACTCCTACTCAACTCCTTCCCTTTTCTGGAGTCATTGAATGAGGTTCCTTTGAACAATCTTGCATTATAAAATTGTCCTTTTCATACTGATTTTTGTACAAGAAAAGAAGTCTTCACATACAGCTTTTGTAAGTTTTGCTGTGTCTCCACCCATGATATCGGATGTTAACAAGGTGCTATTGATATACTAGGTTTTGGAAACAAACAGAGCTGAAGAGTCCCAGAGTCATGTGCATAGAATGTATTTCATGGGTCCTAATACTTTCAGCGAACCTTGGCATCTACCTCATACTCCTCCAGAACAAATAAAAGAGATTGTGTAAGTTAAATTGGATCATTTTTTTTCCTGATTACTTCAGTTGCCCCTTAATGGATTTCATTGTTATTATCTCTTTGTTAATTTAATTATATTTGATTAGAAGTCTTTCCGCTTAATATATCTGATTTGGCAGATATGAGGATGCATTTAATAGGTTTGTAGATGAGATCAATGCTATAGCTGCCTATCAATGGTGGGAGGGAGCAATATACAGCATTCTTTCTGTTCTAGCATATCCTTTTGCATGGTCATGGCAACTGTGGCGCCGGAGATTGAAATTGCAACGATTGCGTGAGTTTGTTAGATCAGAGTACGATTATGCTTGCTTACGTTCTTGCCGTTCACGTGCTCTCTATGAAGGGATCAAGGTTTGCTTTTGCACAAGTTCTGGTTTTCTGTCGTGGCTTCATTAGACTATGATACTTTATGTTGCATGTGGTGCATTTTAAATGATTAATGAGTTATTAAGTTTGTTTAGGTGATGCACCCATACGTCTATGATATGCTTGCATAAATTATCCAAGATTCTACCATTTGTGCTCTGGCTGAGCATTCAATGCTGTAGATACTATACCAAAGTGGCTGTGAAGGTTATTTTTTGGTATACTCTGGGGGTGGAATTGGTGGGAAGAACTCACTGAAATGTATAGAAAAAAAGAAAAAGAGGGGTAGACATTGGGTTCGAAGTGTTATTTGAGACCTGGAGAATGACCTGACATTAGATTGTATGTTTGCCTTTGATTTTATAATTGACTGTTTATTCTTAACAATGTCTAATGTTCTTATCCTTTTATCCAATTACAATCCCCACTTTTCTGTGCCAGTAGTTACATTTGTTAAGAAATATAAATCACATCTAACTTTTTCTTTTAGTGATAGTTGAGTGCATATTCATTCACTATAGATGGGATTTGGACTTACCATTCAGCACAAATTGGATTGGTTTTCAGTGTGTAATCCGCTGCGAAATCTAATCTCTTACAATATGGAAAATGCAATGTGGTCCCAGTGAAATTTAATTGGTTTTTAAGCTTGGGTATGTTTTCATGTATTTCTGTAGGTAGCTGCAACTTCTGATTTAATGCTAGCATATGTGGACTTCTTCCTTGGTGGGGATGAAAAGAGAACTGATCTTCCTCCTTGTCTACACCAAAGATTTCCCATGTTATTAACTTTTGGAGGAGATGGAAGTTACATGGCCCCTTTCTCACTTCACAGCAATAATATTCTCACAAGCCTTATGAGTCAGGTTTGTTAATTCATACAGGGACTCATAGTAAAAAATGATCAATGTGCACAAAACACAAGCAAGTTTAGAGAAAGACACGCACAGACAAACAAATGCACATAAGAGGGAGAGAGAGAGAGATGAGACCTGTGGGGGAGGGGTGCTAAATCGATCTCTTCTAAGATGTAGCTCTTATAGAATTTGCTAATTGTTATGCTTCTGGCCTGCAGTCAGTCCCACCCGGCTGGATTGAATGCACAACTGCGCTTAGTTCGTCATGGTCGACTAAGAGTAACATTTCAACCTGTTCTCAGATGGCTTGAAACACATGCCAATCCTGCTTTGGGGGTCCATGGTATACATGTTGATCTTGCTTGGTTTCAGGCTACAGCTTGTGGTTATTTTCAGTATGGACTTTTGGTGCATGCTATAGAAGAAGAAAATGATCCTGTATCCATTGGATATATTGGTGGAGCAGTAAGAACTGAGCAACAATCACGGTAATGCTCCATAGTGTTTTGTGATTGATAACCTATGTTAACCAATATGTAGTCACATTAATTAGATTCTTTCTATTTCATTTTCATTATACATAGAACTGTTAGTTGTGTGGTGAAATATTGCCAAAATTGAGTGGGGGTTAATGTTATGTTGTGCTTCCGTGGATGAGATGATGACTCGAAATGTATCAAATTTACAAGTGTCATTGAAGTTGAAGGTTTAGAGACCATAACATTGAACATGCATAATAAAAAGAAACACGAATGCAAGTATTAGGATCAGAAGGTGTAGGTGAAAGAATAGACACATGCACCTTATTACTTACGTGCTATGAACATACACAGGCTCACCAGGCCTATCAGCAGAAACACATGCAACGTCAAATATAGAAATCTGAAGTCTTATGCTGTGTTTTTTAGCAGATTTAGGATAAATAAGGGAGGTGAATTGGTGTACATCACTCTCTTGTACATGCTGACCAACATATGCACATACATATGATAATAATTGAATTGAGTTTTACTTGTTTTTCTTTCTCCCTTGGCCTGCAGTGCGAAAAACACTTACAGAGAAAATTCTCCATCCAGTCATCTGAGAGAAGAAACACACTTAAACCGAGCACATGGAAGCAATGAAAGTTTAATGAGGCGAAGAAGGACATTTGGCAGCATTTTAGATGCTAACAGTGTACAAGTAATTAAAGAAAAGAGAGAAATATTTTATCTCCTCTCTTTTATACTTCATAATACTAAACCTGTTGGACACCAGGTATAATGAGTTGATTATGGCATATTATTGGTAAAATTCACTTGAAATTTTGATTACTTCTCACTCCTCTCTCTCTCAACAAATTTCTTTTTTCTTTTTGGTCTGATTGCAGGATCTTGTCGGTTTAGTAATCTCTATGCTACTTTTAGGAGATTTTAGCTTAGTGTTGCTTACTTTGCTCCAGTTGTATTCATTTTCACTGCTAGACTTCTTCCTGTTTTTGTTTATTTTACCCCTCGGCATTCTTCTCCCATTTCCTGCCGGAATCAATGCTCTGTTCAGTCATGGTCCTCATGGACCTAGACGTTCTGCAGGCCTTGCACGTGATTACGCCTTGTGGAACATTATATCCTTGATTAATGTAGTAAGTTGCAACATCTGCTCATTAAGATTCAGATTGAGTGGTTCTACTTATTCTTGAGCCCTGATTAGTCTGCCTTCACCCAATGAGCATATAGGCTGAGGAACTTACATTATTCGTATTTTGGTAGCTGAAAAAAGTATGTGAAGAACATAAATCTTGAAATCTTTTTTGGAGTTTGGTTGGAATAATTATTTGAAATAGACATTATTCTTCAGTTTGAAATTGACTGTCATTCTTCTTTCAATGAATTAAAATGTAATTACCTTTCAGGTGATTGCATTTCTATGTGGATATTTTCACCATAATACACCATCACCACCAGATAGAAAACATCCAAACTTTCAACCTTGGAATGTTGGCATGTGAGGGAATTTTAGCTTTGAAAAAATATTCATTTTATTGTTAGGAAGTAGTGCCATTGACAAAACACCGAACTAATTGTGATTATTAATGGTGGTTGTGCGCAGGGATGAAAGTGAATGGTGGATTTTTCCTGCTGGACTGGTTTTGTGTAAATTCTTCCAGTCCCGACTAATCAATTGGCATGTGGCAAATCTGGAGATTCAAGACCGATCATTGTATAGTAATAATTTTGACATTTCTGGCACTCAAAAGAGCATTAGCAGTACCACCGCTCACCCTTGGTGCGGTGGTCACTCCTAGGGATGGCAATATCTACTTGACTTGCGGGTACCCGACCCGGCCTGGCCCCACCCTAATGGGCCGGGTTTTACCTGGTCCGATAAGGAATAGGGTCGGGTTTGAGTTATAAAAAAAAAAAACCCGAACCGGGTCTAGGTCGGGTTCGGGTTTTTACAAAAACCCAGCTCGAACCCAGACCCGGTTATATATATAATTTATAATTCCTCAAATACCCTCATATATATATATATATATATATTGTTATAAACCCTAAAATTTCTATTTCTCATCCTTATTTCATTTCAGCTCACACAACCCGCCTCTCTCATCTCTATTCTCTTCAGTCTCACTCACAAATCACAATCTCACCTTTCCAACTACCCAACCTCTCACCACCGGTCCAACTCTTGTTGCCGTCCCAAGCCTTTGCTGCCGTCCCAAGCTCTGTCAGTGTCACCGGTCCCAAGCTCTCTACTCTCTCAACTCTGTTTCGTCCTCGCCGTCGCCGATCTTGCACTGTCACACAGTCCTCTGCCCCTCTCATCTTCCTCGCCCATGGCCACAAGCGTGACACGGCCTCACTCCACCTTGTTCTCCATTTTTTTTTTCCTGGGTTCAGTTCGCCTCAATCATGTGAGCTTGTGTTTGTGTTTGTGTTTGTGTTTATGATTTCTGAAAGGGAAAAATGAAAATCATAGATCTGAAATTTGTTTTTGGTTTGTGATTTTGAAAGGGAAAATCATAGATCTGAAATTTGTGTTTGATTTGTGATTTTGAAGGTCTGTGTTTATGTTTGTGATGGTGTTTGGATTTGTGTTTGTGTATGTGATTTTGGGCCGAAAAATCATAAATCAAAGTTTTTGTTTCTGATTTTGGGCTAGGCTAGGCTGGGCATGAGCGACGGGGTCGGCAGGGGGCCTGACGAGGCGGGTTTGGGGTAGAAAAAAAAAACCCGTTTATTAAATGGGTTGGGTTCGGGTTATAGTAGCAGACCCGTGGGTCGGGTTCGGTATAGAAAAACTCGGCCCGAACTCGACCCATTGTCATTCCTAGTCACTCCACAAGTATAAATGCTTGTGGGGTGTGGGGGGTAAGGGCCGGGGTTTAAGTCTCAAAAAGGGAGTTTTACACACATATACACTTAGATTATGTTAGAGTAGAAATTCTATTTTGTAAAAAAAAAAAAAAAAAAGCATTAGTAGCAGTGAAGCTAAATAGCTATATAGCTATTTTAGTTTCACCAAAACACAAAAATGCATGTTACAATAGTGGGGCCATAGCTAAAAAAAAAAAAAAAAAATTATTAAACTTCTCTCTCCTCTCATTAAAATAATATTTTCTCTTTTTTTTTCTTTCTCTCTTCGGCATCCCTCATCTCCTCTTTGCTTCACTGGCCAGCTCGCCGGCGGTGGTGCTCATAAAATCCATATAAAACCCATCGAATTAGACACCCAACCACCAGAAAAACACTGGATCGGACCACTGCCACCGAAGCAAAGCTGATCCACCAAACCCACATCACAAAACTCAAAACACAAACCCACAGAGATAGAGTAGAGAGAAAGATCGAAGCAACGCCGTAAAAACCATATGGCACTCAAGTTCCATACATATTTATTAACAAAAAAACCAGTCATCCACTAAAGAACATGAAAACCAAAAAACAAAAAGAAGTCGTAAAAGTACAACCTCAGGAAATTCAAAACATTTTGAGAATATCCTCAGCTCCACTGAAAGTAAAAGCACCACCTTCCTCCAAATTCAAGACCTTGACAACTCCATCTTCAGCCAAAAGCGTGTACCTTCTTGACTTGATTCCCAAACCCACAGATTGATCACTCAAATTGAGCTTAGCCCCAATGGCTCGAGTGAAATCCCCAATGGTTCATCTTGGTTCAGAGAAAGAGAAAGAGACAGAGAGGAAGAGAGAGAAAGAGAGAATAAAAAATAATAAAGAAAAAATAAAGAAGGGATATTTAATTGAAGTGGTAAATTTTCTCAAAAAAAAAAAAAAATTGAAGTAAAAAAAAAAAATCATTGTAGTGGTGGGGGCAGCGATGGCGGCGGCGGCAGTGGTGGTAGCGGTAGCGGTTGCGGTGGTTGTGATTGTTGTTTATTATAGTGGATATATTATTTTATTGTAGTAGATATATTATTTTATTGTAATGTTTATATTATTTTATTGTGTTGAAAGCTAAAATAGATCTACTGCTGCTGGATGTTTTGTAAAATGAGTACGTAAAATAGATAAAGTAATTTTTTGTGGTGCCAAATAGCTAAATTTTTATCTCCTCTAGATGCTTTAACGTGGGTTTTCATAAGATTGCATTTCCACATTAACATGCATTTTTGTTGTTATGGGTATTTTGTATGTTTGAGTAGGTGAGTGATTGACATAGAGATTAGAGAAAGTAGAAAAAGGAAAAAGAAAGAAAATGATAGGAGAAAGATAGATTTGTTATTGTTATTGTAATCACCAGTAAACAGTGTGAGCAATATGCAATCCTTTTTCCCCCCATAATGTATACAGTTTTTATACAATGTAAACAGTTCTTTTACTACCTCACCATTTGTCACAACTTGTGGAAGTGTTCAAGTATGTGAGTGGTCAATCACTCACTCTAGCACCTTAGAGCTGTGACACAAAAGTTGTCCCTTCTAAATTTGTGGCACAAAAGTTGTCCCTAATATAAATATAATTGCAGTGCACATACCCTTTATTCATTCAGTGATCGTATTCCATTGCCTACATTTTCTCATATAATCTACTTATGGAATGATTAGTCTAACGTACAGTGCATGGAATTCGAAACCTGGTAAAAGTTTGATTATGCTTATGTATACTTGGGTAAATTACTAATTGGGTCCCTCAAGGTTTAATTTGGTGTCTCAATTATTAATTGTCTGAATTTGATCTTAACTTTTAAAATTAAGGGTATGTTTGGATACTACTTATTTTGTTGAAAAATGAAAACTGAAAATACTGTAGCAAAATAATTTTTAAAAGTGTGAATAGTGCCGTGGGACCAATTTTTAATGAAAGTTTTGTTGAAAAAAAAAGTTTGTAGGTTCCATAAATGGTATATGGGACCCACTGAACAGCGCCATTCCAGTGAAAATTTTGCTAGTCAAAGAGGTAGTGAGTCTTGTGCATAGTGTACGGGACCCACTGACAGACAAAATCCCATGTGAAATGCGTTTCTCAATAAAAAAAAAAGAAAAAAAAAGGAAAATGCAAATGCAGCACCAGATACGCAATCCAAACGCGTACTAAGTCAATTTCGTCCTTCTTCTATAAAAAAAAAAATCAATTTCATCCTTGCACGCCTTTACTTTTAAATTTTATTGAAATTAGTGGTTAAAATTGAATTAATTTTGAAATTCACATTTTCTATGATACCCTTTCAGCTTGTACAATATTTTAATCATATTAACTAAAAATTTTGTTAAAATTTAAAAGGAGGAGATTTAGGGTTGAAATTGACCTTTTCTTTTGAATGAGATTGACTTGATTTTAAAAATAGAGAGATTATCCCACCAAAAAAATAAAAATAGAGGGATTAAATTGACAGAACCAAGGTTGAGGGAAGAAAGAGGGAAGAAATTGGACATCACACGATAGTTAGGATCAAATTAGTAATTTACACTATATAATTAATATGGCTATTATAATCATTTATACTATCTAAGCAGGCCACTAAAGTGCTTATTTATCCAGGTTGAAAGCGATGCTTTCTTTACGTATATCACATGTGCTGAACTGCTGATGCGTTGGCCAGAATGGGTGTGTATAACCCCGAATTTGTTAATTTGGAACCTCTAGATACCCTAGTTCCTTTGCTTTCTTTTGACATTTTAGGACGATAATGTACTGCTACTATCCTCTAATGCAATCCTTTTTACCAAATAAAAGAAGTGAAGATAAACATAATAAATTATTCATGTTAATGATTTCTTTTTCTTGAAGATCGAGGAGATTGGGCATCGTTAATACTAGAGTAGGATTCTTTGCTGTCCACCTTTGAATATATCAAAATAGTTTCATGATTCATCACATAAGTTCCAGCAAATTAAAAGAACACTAAATAATGACAATAAATTAGGAAAATAATGTCTTATCTTATAATTATTAATGTAAGAAATAATATATTTTAAATAACTAAAATTTAATTCAAATTTATAATACAACAAAATTGGGACAAAATTGGGAAATGCCCCGTTTGAGCAAAAAAAGCAGCATTATGCCCTCTTTTCCAAACTAAATAGGAAAATGCCCCTCTTTTGTAACTCGATTTTCTCAAAATCGAGTTATAAAAAAAAAATTCTGGAGCCCTATAGCGGCATTTTTAAGGACCTATAGTGACATTTTCAGGACCTATAGTGACGTTTTGTAACTCGACTTCCATAAAATCGAGTTATAGGCAATTTTTTTAATTTTTTTTACCTATAACTCGATTTCATATAAATCGAGTTAAAAAACGCCACTATAGGTCCTAAAAACGTCACTATAGGCTCCTAAAAAACGCCGCTATAGGGCCTAACTCGATTTTGAGAAAATCGAGTTACAAAAGAGGGGCATTTCCCTATTTAGTTTGGAAAAGAGGGCATAATGCTGCTTTTTTTGCTCAAACGGGGCATTTCCCAATTTTGTCCAACAAAATTGTAATTGCCTTGATTTTTTTTTTTTTTTTTAACTGTTATTTCTTTCCTTTCATTCATCCTTATAGGTAGAGTTTTCTAAAAATTTTAGAGGATCTTGATCCATTATTCCACGATCATTGTTTATATCTCCAAAATTTCCACAAAAGAGTAACATATAAGAGAGAGAGAGAGAGCAAGAGAGAGAGAGAGAGGGGGGGGGGGGGGTGGGAGGAGCAGCGAAACATGAATATATGTAAAAATCCAATTAAAATGAAAGTTCAGTTATTAAAGACCTAATATTAATAGGATAAGACTTAGGTACAGTACTTAGGTACTGTTCCTTAAGTTTCTCTCCTAATATTAATAGGGTAAGACTTAAGTACAATACTTAGGTACTGTTCCTTAAGTTCTCCTCTTAAGATTCTGTCACGTGGATTTATTTTTATGAGATGAAAATGTATTTTTTAGTTAAATAATCACATGGTTGAATCTTAAGAGGGGAACTTAGGAAACAGCATCTAAGGAACTGTTACTAAGTTTTGTCCATATTAATAATATATACTTTTTTTTATAGCACTTTCTTGGCCTACAAGATGCATTCTATTGGGTTTCCTCCTTTCTCAAAGTACACCATCTGATACCTGCAAAGTGGAAATGTCTTAGGCTGCGTTTGTTTTGGGTGAAAACCACTTCCGGAAATGTTTTTCTGTAATTTCAGGTGTTTGGTTGCATATGGAAAATCAATTTTCCGGAAATCCTTTTCAGTTAACCGTGAGTCAAGGATGAAAAGAATTTCCGTTTTTATTTTCACTTCAAATAACCTTTTCCGAAAAACAGAGAGAGAGAGAGCATGAAGAGAGAGAGAGAGAGAGAGAGAGAGAGAGAGAGAGAGAGAGAGAGAGCACGAGAGGAAGAAAAGGAGCCTAGATCACGCCGGAGACGTCGCTGGCGAACCCCGAGCATCACGCCGATCTCGCCTTCGATTGCCTCCGCTCGATCTTGCCTCTGCCGCGCGATCTCGCCACGAACCCAGAACCCATCGTCGATCGTCGATTGCCACGAACCCAGAACCCATCGCCTTCGCACTGACGAGTCGCACCGGCGAACCCAGAACCCGTCGCGAGTCGCACCGCAACGATCTGACCGGATTTGATTTTTTTTTTCTTTGGTTTTGTTTCTTCTTTTGATTGCCGGAGTTTGCTATGATTTTGAAATTTTTTGTAATAAAATTTGTTTGGATGCTGAGAAAATAGCTAAGAAAATGTGAAAAATATGTAGGAAAATAGCATTTTCAGAATAGAACCAAACACATAAAAATATTTTCTACAACAATTTTCATTATGCAACCAAACACTTGAAAATATTTTCCTTTCCCGAAAATAGCATTTCCGAAAAATAGGCTATTTTTCGAAAAATATTTTACGAGAACCAAACACAGCCTTAGACTAGAATTTTCATCATTATACAGAAGTAGCCTAGTTGTCTGTGACATAACTCTTTCAATAATTGAGCAAATAAATTGATATTTTTGGTGACTCAAAAGTCTTCAAAAAAACATCTGGATGGTGATCACCTGTGGCATTTGATTGACTATTAATAGCAGCATACATGACTTGTTTGCTAACAAATCCAACACACATTGAACAAGAGATAGCAGCAGCCTTCAATGTTTCAACGGCCTAAGGAATCTAGAGTCATCAGAATTTGAAACGGTACATAACAAAGGGATCCCAACCGTTTGGCTGGAGAAAGTATAATTTGTTTCAGTAATACCAATTCAGCATTAAGTCTACAATTACAAAATAGTCTAACCTTTGTAGTTGTAGACTTAATTATGTAATATATTATAAACTCGGTTTAAAACACTATTATTATTTTCGTGTGTGTTTTAATAAGTATTACTGTTTATTAAAAAAAAAAAAAAACTCAGCATTAAATGTGTAAAATTTCTGTCTTTTTCTATTATATAAGAATATACAAGGGTTTTTTTTCTCTCGTGTTTGCTCTCTTGTGGAAAGCCGCGATGGTGAAACCCTAGCCTTTATGGCCGCCTCTTTCCCCTGCCTTGCTGGAACCGTGGATCTTTACTTCTAGCTGCTGCCTTCCCTCTTCCTCTCCCCTGTTCATCTATACCACCAAAAAGGAAACACAAAGCCTTCATCCATGGACGATCTCACAGGGCAGTGTGCCCGCCTCTCCCTCCACATGAAAGAACGCCAAACCATCCCTTTAACCTCTGTTTTTGAGACTAATAACAGAGCACTGGTGGCAAAGCTCTTCACCAAACGTCGTGTTAATGTGGAGGCGCTGTCACGCACACTTAAGAGCATGTGGAGATTCGTCCAAGACTTCGAGGTCCGTGATTTGGCTTCAAACACTGTTCTGCTATTGTTCACCCACAAAGCTGATGCGCAAAAAGTTCTCTCGCAAGGACCCTGGTCTTTTGACAAATATTTGATAGGTCTCTATCAACTAAGTACCTCTGAATCAGTGGATGACGCAAAGTTTGATACAAGTTCTTTTTGGATTCAAATCCATAACCTCCCCATCAGCCGTATGACCAAAGACAATGCTATAGCTATAGGTAGTAGCATAGGCAGAGTTGAACAAGTTGAGGCGTCACCATTTGGGGAATGTCGAGGACGCTACATTAGAGTTCGGATTAGCATTAACATTGAACAACCCCTCTGCCGAGGAAGGTATGTGGATTTGGGTGACTCGGATCCTCATTGGATCTCCTTCCAATATGAACGCCTACCCATCTTCTGCTACTAGTGTGGTCGCTTGAATCATGACGAGAGGGACTGTAAGCTCTGGACTGATAGTGGTGAATCTCTGCAGAAGAATGACTAACAATATGGCCCATGGTTGAGAGCTTCTTTGGCCGCCATACAACAACCACAACTGGTGCGCACCAAAACTTCCCAACCCGCAGCCCCACCTCAGCCTCACCGACCCACACCGTCACCATCTATGCGGCCATCACCTCTGACAGAAACCATGCCACCTCCATCATTGAACCCACCCTTTACGGCTCACACTGTGGATATCGGGGCTCATGCCGAAAATTTCAGATTTACACCGACACGTAAGGAAACTGTAACTCCTGCTGAAACTTCCAAAACTGTTCCGACACATAAGGAAATATTATTGGACCCAAATCTATTTAACACGTATATTACGGACCTTGACCATGATCTAAACTTCACTCCAACTTCAAACATACCAAATCCACCCCCACTGCTGGCCCATACTCCATTAACAGATGTTCATGAAAACTCTATTTGTGCCACAAAGTCAACTGTCCCATCAAATGATAGTACTGAAGCTTTGACCAACACCCATTCCAATAGTACGGACCTTAACCATGATCTACACTACACCCCAACCTCAAGCACACCTAATCCACCCCCACAGCTAGCCCATACTCCATTATTGGACCTTCAAAAAAACTCCTTTCGCACCACAAAGTCAACTGTCCCATCAAACAGTATTACTGACGTTCTGACCCCCACCCATCCCAATATTCCATGCCCCACACACATTCTTGACTCTCCCAAAGCCCCTGAAAACACTACTTTTCCCTCTTGCCACAATGTAACAAACAAAACCGAACCTGTGCATGGTACGTGGCGTCGTATTGGGCCTCCCCGAGACAGCATGAACGCTAGTTTCTCTAGCGAGATAGTGCTGGGACCTAAAAGGAAACAACAAGAGGTACTATCTCCTGATGATTCGCACAATGACAAGAAGCAGAAGCTCTTAGAGATGGAAGCAAAGTCATTGGGTAAGCTTATGGCAGAAAATTTGGGATCGGCGGTGGCTGCTAGGCAGCACCGCCAAACGCAATGAGTATCATGAGTTGGAACTGTCGGGGGCTTGGGAACCGCCCGGCAGTTCGAGTTCTCGCCGACTTGGTGAGTTCGAAGAGACCCACAGTTTTGTTCCTTATGGAAACTAAACTGTCAGTAGAAGAGATGGTTCCGATTAGAGATGAGCTTGGGTACCAGTCCATGCTTGCGGTGCCAAGTGTGCGACGAAGTGGGGGCCTGGCTTTGTTATGGAAGGACGGTATTACGGTTGACACTCAGACTTACTCTCCCAATCATATTGACGTAAATATCATGATGTCCTTACAGGTAGAATGGTGCTTGACCGGAGTGTATGGCCATCCAGATGATCAAAGGAAGAGGGAAACTTGGCCTTTGTTGCGGCATCTCCACTCTAGGGCCTCCATGCCGTGGGTTTGCATTGGTGACTTTAATGAAATCTTGTCTTCCGAGGAAAAAGGTGGTGGGGTGCCTAAGCCATTGAGGCCTATGCAGGATTTTCGAAGCAGTTTGTTGCACTGTGACTTAGCAGATTTGGGGTACCAAGGGTACAAATATACATGGAGGAACGGCATACTAGGGAATGCATTTGTGGAGGAACGATTGGATAGAGCATGTGCGAACCCGAAGTGGAGGGAAATGTTTCCGGCTACAAAAGTTAGACACTTAATGGCCTTTTACTCTGATCATGACCCTCTATTACTCAAAACTGAGATTGCTCAATCGAGGCGTCGGCGAAGGAGAGTTCACCGGTTTGAGGAAAAGTGGGTGGCCCATGAGGAGTGTGAAAACCAGATACGAAGGTCGTGGACCCAATCCCACCCAATTGGGAGCCCAATGTTTTGTCTCTTCGAAAAGATTAAGAAATGCTGTTTGGACCTTATGAAGTGGAGCCAGGGTGCCTTCGAGAATACACGGGAACGCTTGAACGCCAAACAACAAGAGTTGCAACACTTGATTAATTCCAATTATGGAATTAACGTGGAATGCATTAACCAGACAAGGAGAGAAGTCAACGAGCTCATGCAGCAGGAAGAGGTTTTTTGGCGACAACGCTCCCGAGCTATATGGCTACCGGTTGGCGACAAAAATACCAGGTTTTTCCACCAACGGGCGAGTCAGAGAAGACAAAAAAACCACGTTGAAGGATTGGTGGATTCGGATGGGAGGTGGCAAACAGAGGAGAATAAAGTGGCAGAGATTGCCGTGGACTATTATCAGACTCTCTTCACAGCATCTGCCACTACTCATATGACTGAAGTAATAGACAAGGTCGACAAGGTTGTGACAGATGGTATGCGACGCACGTTAATGCTCCCTTACACCGAAGAGGAGGTGAGGGTGGCCCTCTTCCAAATGCACCCGTCTAAGTCCCCCGGCCCTGATGGTATGTCACCGTACTTCTTCCAGAAATTCTGGCACATTGTTGGCCCCGATGTTACGTCCGCTGTGTTGTCTGTGTTGCATTCTGGACGGTGTCTACACAAAATGAACCTAGCCCACATAGTACTCATACCCAAGAAAAATAAACCTGAGCACATGAGTGAGTATCGCCCCATCAGCCTTGCCAACGTGGTGTCAAGGATGGTCTCAAAAGTCATTGCTAATCAGTTGAAGACAATTCTGCCAAATGTCATATCCGATGCCCAAAGTGCATTCGTGCCAAATAGACTTATCACTGATAATACCACAGTGGCTTTTGAAATGTTACACCGGATGCGAAACTGACGGAAAGGAAAGATTAGGCACATGAAGTTGGACATTAGCAAAGCATATGACCGGGTTGAATGGAGCTTTCTCCGGCAAATAATGCTTAAGATAGGGCTGCCTGTACAGTGGGTGGACATGGCCATGGAAACAGTGCAGACGGCAACTTACTCGGTCCTCATTAATGGTGAGCCTCGAGGACATATTACTCCGACCCGTGGAATCAAACAAGGTGACCCTCTTTCCCCTTATCTTTTTTTGCCATGTGCTGAAGGTTTGTCTTCCATGTTGAGGAAAGCCATAGAAAATGGAGAAATGCACGGCATCATGTCGTGTCGAGGTGGAGTCAAATTATCACATCTCCTCTTCGCTGATGATAGCTTACTTTTTTGTGAAGCCACTCTAGGGGAATGTCATCGCTTGCTTGATATCTTGGCCAAGTATGAGGCATCTTCTGGACAAGCCATAAATTGCCAGAAGACGTCCCTTTTCTTTAGTCGAAATACGAGATAGGAGGTGAAGGAGGAGATTCGAGTTTTGATGGGGGCACAAATTATTAATGACTGTGAGAGGTATTTGGCGTTGCCAATGGTAGAAGGAAAATAAAAAATTTCCACGTTCAAAGAGCTGCAGGAGAAAGTCACAAAAAGGGTCATGGGGTGGAAGGAGAAGCACATCTCAAAGGCGGGTCGGGAAGTGTTGATCAAAACTGTAGCCCAAGCAATTCCCACCTATTCGATGAGCATTTTCAAAATTCCCAAATCAGTCTGTGATGGGATAAACTCTGCTCTATCAAAGTATTGGTGGGGCCAAACTAGGGATAAGAAGAAAATACATTGGATTAATTGGGGAAGACTATGCACATTGAAAAGGAAGGGAGGAATGGGATTTCGAGACATACACGCCTTTAACTTGGCTATGTTGGCAAAGCAAGCATGGCGCCTTATCCATGAAACGCACTCATTGTTTTACCATGTGTACAAGGCCTACTATTTCCCCTCATGTTCTTTTTTGGATGCAGAATTAGGAGCAAATCCATCTATGGTATGGCGGAGTCTGTTGCAAGCACGAGACGTGATGCGGGAAGGGTCTATATGGCAGGTGGGTAATGGACAAACGATTGGTGTCAATACTCATAAGTGGTTGCCCCGATCGCCAAACTTCAAACCTGGGGCCGATAAGAATTTGAAGGTGGCTGACCTCATTGACACTACTACAAACCAATGGGATCGAGGAAAGGTGCATGCCATCTTTGAACCGGATACAAGGGAGGATATACTAAAGAACAAGCTAAGTAATGTGGCCTCAAGGGACAGACTGATATGGAAAGAAAATAAGGCAAATATATTTTCAGTGAAAACGGCCTACCAGGTGGCTCTTAGACTCCACCACCCGCAAACAGGAGAGCACTCCCTAGCCAGTTTGGACCGGAAGATGTGGAAAAGAATATGGTCTCTTAATGTACCGCCCAAGGTAAGGAGCTTTCTGTGGCGGGCATGCTCTAACATCCTGCCAACTAGAGCAAACCTGGTTCAAAAGAAAGTGCAAGTAGACCCTATCTGTATTGTGTGTGGACAGCATGAAGAAACAACGGGACACATTCTGTGGGAATGCCCTCTAGCCCGTAACGTGTGGGCGTTGGTTAGGGGCAGAATTCAGAGAACAAGCTCCTCAGAGACTAGCTTCTTCCTTCTTACAAGACAGATGATGGAGAGATTATCGGGGAAGGAATTTGAGATATGGGTTATGACTGCATGGGCGATATGGACTGCGCGAAACCGTATCCACTTCCAACACACACAGCCCCATCCAAGGGAGATCCTCAAGCAAGCAAATGACCTGATGGGGGAGTACCAGAAGCTTGTTAAATCTTGTGCAAAGGCAGAAAGCTTGATGCTTCCTTTCGTCTCCTTGCTAAGACCATTGGCGAAAACACAATGTGTCTTATTCAGTTTATACTTATTTTATTGTTTTTTTGTTGGTTTTCATAGAAACTGTCGGCCACGATGCATGGCTTGCATGGCCTTTTGTCTTACAGCTCCTAGGCCAAGTTTCTTTTGTATACTGTTTCTCTTTCTTTATTAATATATTTCTATCATTGATGTCAAAAAAAAAGAATATACAAGAGTTGATGTGGATGCTCTAAGTGTTTCATACCTCATAAATGATTGACATCTGTCCAAAAAAAAGGCCAACTCAGTTTACTCCACCAACCCAAATAAAAAGACAATCTTACCCTTGAAAAATTTTCAAACCCCGCCAACTATTTATTCTGTGTCTCTCGTCTTCAAATTAAATTCCCAAAATGAAACCCTGAAATTTTTTGAATCCCTGCCACTTTACTCTCTCACTCTCTCCCTCATCCCTTTCAAATCTAATTCCATAATCAAACATTACTCTCTCTTTCATACCTAAACTCCCATACACAATTGCCTCTTCCATTTTCTTGTTGCCACAGTGCTCTTCCCCCACCTACAGCGCGAGTTCTCACAGTCACTGTCGAGCATCACCGGTCCAACGAGACCGGCCTTTATATCCTTTGAAAATCGCCTTTACTCTTTTTCTAGCATCACCGTCAGTTTGAAGAACCCGCGCCATTTTCTCACTCACCGATTCCAACACTCAACGACCCAAAAGGGTAATTTTTCCTTTCTATCTGTTTCTTTTCAGTACTTTTTCACATCTTCTTTTTCATTTTCTTCTTATATTTTTGCAACTACAGATGGGTTTTTCACTTATTAAAATTTTATTTTTTAAAAAGCAAAGGAACATTTTAGTGTGGAAAGGAGATAGATAGGAATACTAGAACCTGAAACATGTTGTATATATGGTATCTTGAACAAGATATTTATTTCTGATATATTTCCCCAGCTTTTATGAAACAAAGAGTTGAAAAAACTCATCAAGATATTGAAACTAATCTGTATCTCTTTGAATTTGGCATTGTTACTGAGATGTTATGCTTTTGTTCTGGGCTGAAGGAGTTGATTCCAAGGAATAGTCTTATTCTAATCGTGCAACTAAGGTTTTCAATCTATCTCTTCCTTTGTCTTTTCTTAGTTTAAGTCCTTGGTTATGTTATTATAAAATTATGAGTTCTGTCTGTTCAAGTTGTTCATTCAATATTCTTTTTTCATGATTAGGCTAGACTAGTTATGGATTTTTAAGAAAATGCTCTTGATTCAGCTGGTGACAATGATAAAAGTGAAAATCATGAGAATGTAATCTTGGGGGAATTCTATGAAATTAAACTTGGAATCCAAGTGAGTACTGAAGAAGCATATAATCCTTATAGTGAATATGCTTTAAACAAGGGATTTAGCATTCAAAAAGGAATTACACGAAAGGCTGATGGTGTTATAACTTATTAGGCAATGAGAATTTGTGTTTGAAACAAGGTTATAAAGAGTTTGAAGACCCTTTTGATTCTAAAAAGTATAATAAATTAGATACAAAAACAGGTTGTTGTGCTAAGATTCTAAAAAGTATAATAACTGATCTGTTGTTTAATTTCAACCTCTTACAAAGGACTTCTTTTGTTTAAGGACTTCTTTGGTGGCTGAATACTGGTAATCTTTCTAGATCTGTCAGTGAGTGTCAAACTAGGATTGACGATAAAGAAAAAAATTCTGACTAGATTGAAGTTCACTGTGAGGTTTGATATTTCTATTGCTTTGTTGTGTAGTTGTGCCCTTCGTTTTGTAATGGCTTCTCAAGATTCAATCATTCAAGTGGGTTTTTAAGTGTTTTTATTGTTTGGATTTTTCTGACCTCACTTTTTTCCCCTGTGATGCAGACAGATGGTTTTGAATACTTAAAAGGAAAACTGCCCTACCTCTTGACTGAATTCTTGGAGTAAGTGGCTAGAGTTAGTAAACAATCTGTCATCCTATGCCGACATGGAAATGAAGCCTAAAAATCCTACATTTTGGAGAACAACCGAATCATCAAAACTTTCATATCAACGTATTGTGAATTAGAAACTTTTAGAAAGAATTGTTATAGGCTTTATTTAAATGTGTTTCCAATCCTATGATCGTCTTTTTGTATCTGAACCGCAACAGGTTTTATTTCAAATGTCTTTCCAATCTTGTGATACTCTTTTTGTATAATATACCGTGATAGGTTTTATTTTAAATAAATGTATTCTAAATTAGAGATCTTTAAATAAAATTGTGACAGGTTTTATTTTCTATTTTCTAAAATATTCCCATACGTATGTGATAGGTTTTATTTCAGATTAAATAATAGAATAAAAAACTTTTCAATTATTATATAGAATATTTACCAATCTCATGATCTTATAAGAAATTATTTAAAGCTTTTTTGAGATATCTTGATAAAATTTTCAAGTTTTATTCACCTTCTTGTAAGCTAGCCAATTACTTCAACAAATTAACATAAAGAACATCATAAGATTCAATAGAGAAATAATTGCCAATAGAAAGATCTCTAAAAGATTAGACTGTGATGCCAAAGGTAGTATTTGCAAAACTTTTGTAATAAGCCAATTACCACTTGCAACATGCCATTTGCATGATTTATAAATTCAGTTCTCCAAAATACAAGGTCTTGTTGTGAAGAGAGCAAGAACTAAAGAAAGTTCAAATATATAATTTCCTCATTTCAGGGTCTTATCCCCTTTATATTTATTTAAATAGAAAACCAAATCTAGTAAGTGAATTTTGCTGATTCAGTTGCTCTTCAAAACACAGGATTTTTAGGCTTTACTTCCACATCCGCGTTGGATGACAGAGAGTTCACTGACTCTAGCCACATACTCCAAGATTTCAATCAAGATAGTAGGGCAGTTTTCCTTTAAATATTCAAAACCATCCGTTTGCATCATAGCTGGGAAAAAAAAACAGAATAAGTTGCAACTAACATTAGCAAAAAAACTCAGATAATCAAAAACACTTGGAAACCCACTTGAATCTTGAGAATTCATTTAAAAAAAAAAAAAGGAATGAGAAGTCATATAAATCTTGAGAACACTCATTCTCATGTAAATTTCAGTGTCAGAAATTTCAATCTGTGCAGCCCTGAATTTTTTTTGGGAGAAAGGGGTTACTTTGAATCTATAGCTTAGTATAACAAATGCAGGTTTATAACAAAAAAGTTTACCAAAAAATAAAAATAAAGAGTTTAGTGCTAACTGAAATAGGTAATCAGGTTTGCTTAATAAGTAATCAGGTTTCTTGCTCATTCTGCATTCTTATTTCAAGTATTAGTGTTTATTTGGGAACAGTTTATTTAGCTGAAACTAAAAACGTTTTGCTGAAAGTACTGTAGATAAAGTTAAAAGCTAACTGAAATAGTACAGTGTGACCCATGAATAATACCAAAAAGTACAATGAAACCCATGAATAGTAGCAAAAATAAGCTAAATAGTAAAAAAAGCTGGTTTTTTCCGCCAATGCCAAACGCAACCTTAGTTATACAATATACGGTACACGAATAGATTACTAAACTATAAAAAATTTTAATTTCAAAACCAATAAATTTTCCACTGCCTAGCCAAGATTAATTACAATATTACAATGGCTTCAAGTTGGATAATATTTTTTCTCTCTTTTCAAATTTATGCAACATATGTACAAGCCATGTGGAGAGTATAACCCCAACCCCCAAGCCCCCCACCCCCAAAAAAAGAAAAGAAGGAGAGACTTTAATATTTTTTTCTTCAATCTCTCCCCTTATTAATTTTATTTCCAATAAAAAGATTAAATCAATGGTTAAAGGTAAGCATGATTTCTTTACAAATCAATTCCTACCCTTTGCTCTAGCCATAGAGCTGCAACCCATAAACCTAAAAATATATTGTGCCATGTGGTACCATTAATAGCCTGCAGAACCTTTACTAAACCTACAACAATTATTCTGGTTCAATAATACTGCTAGAAGAACTAAAGTATCATCCACTCCAGGTAAATCAAAACTAAAGCACTGATATAAAAGGATTGACTCCTACCAGTACAAATTTCAACAGCACTAGTTGCCGCCTCCTGTGATTTATCTATAGCATCTTTTAAAAACAAATCAATAGGGAGCCAAAGTGCAAACCAACTAGTCCCGTGAACTTGATTTGCAGAAGATATCAGAGACTAAGAGAAAAGGCACCACAGAGTTGACACAAACCTAAAATCATAGAGCTGAGACTAAAGCCTAAAATCCAGATATTCAAGAAAAAATGGGTTGGGGGGTGGGGGGGGGGAGGGGGATCCTTGAGTTCTACAAGAAACATGCTAGTTGTAGCTATCGTGTAGTTCAACTAAAGCCAAAGGACATATAAAGTGTATATTTGAAGCATACCTTGTTAATTTCTTTTCCTGCTAGAACAAGAATGCTAAATAGATCCTCTCCTGGAAAGTGTCAACCATGTGTTTTTTGCATTCCTTCAGCCAGCCTTCATCATCAAACCCATCATGTATATTCAGAAGATCATTGAGCAGTCTCATGGCAGGAGTAGCCTCTTGTTTCAAAATCTCAGTCTAAAATATAAGTTTTATAATTCTTTTTTCTCCCAGGGAAGGTAAAGGAGAAAGGAAACTAGAAAATGAAAAGAAAGGGCCTAAAGGTGTAATTATGATGTGAGATGAGCTAGGCTAGAATAACTATGTAAGGAATTCCACTACAAATTAGCACAATTTCAGACAAGATTCAATAAAGTTCAGCATTTGGTTTTAAAAGTTAAAAACCATCTGCATATTTAAACTACATCAAATTCTGTTCAACTCAAACTATAGTAGGACAAGGGAAAGCCATATTCTGGAAAGGACGAAGGAGTTCCCAATTCTTGCTTATAAAAAAAATTACAAATTAAGAGGTCTTAAGTAAATTTTGTTAGACATATCTAGTAAAACCTATGACCAGCCAATTAACAGCCAATTGATTTACCACTGAGCTACTGAGGATCAATTCCCGTTCTCAACGCCTGACCAATATGAGCTTGAAGTTCTCAGAGTTACATTTATTGTATTGGTAATTAGATTGACATTGAAGTTTCAATAGTCTCTTGAACATTACAGTAATCTGTGATTGCAAGCATTTACATTGGCAAACTAAAAAAAGGTTTGCAAAACATTACACTACAACAACATGCATTAGAAGAAAAGATGCCACAGAAAATTTAGAGACAACAGAAGACCAGCTTACATCATGCAAGATCAAGGCGATTACATATGACCATCAGAACAACTTCATTGAGTTCTCATTTCTCAGCAGCTTCCTCAACTTCCTGCATATAAGGAAGTTAATCAACAGTTACAGTTATCCTACACGAACATTTTAACTCAGCTTACCACTTCTGAAACATTGCTACATGCTACAAAAAATGTATGAGAATGGACAGGAATGAAATGGGATGTCCTTAGATATGACATAAATATTCCCTTAGTAATGAAAACAAAAGCAGTGAAAAAAGAATAAGGCAAAGGCTTTTACTTTACAGAAGGATTTCTATTGACCTGTCTATACAGAAAACACTCTTTAGATGAACACATTCTCATAATTTTAAAGCCTCAAATATCTTGAGATTAAGCCATTTATGAGGTAATGGTTTCATATTGTATATTCTGATTACCTCTACCACTTCTTCAGAAGCTCTGATGAAGCTTGAAACCAGCCTTAGTGCTTTTCTGACATCTTCTTCTGGATACCCTTTCAAGTGTGTGCCAATTTCACGATACTCTTTAACCTTTCCTTCCTCTTCTTCCTCTTCCTGTTGATGTCTTCCATGCAGCTCCTTTGTCTTTTCCCGCGGCCGTGCTTGCCATTCCTAACCAGAGAAATTGTAGATATTACATGAACTCAACATGAAGAGATTGTAGGTTTTATATTCATGCAACATAATGTTATACACAAAATGCGCATGGTCTCCCAGTGCTCATAAATCAGGACATGGATGATAAAGCTAGAGCAGTGATTTATTGAACTGAGGGATTAATAATAATTAAAAAAAAAAAAAAAAACTATATTCAAGTTGATTTACCCCTACACATTTGCAGCTACAACCTACTCTATTCAATATATCAAATTGAATTTTGGAGGACATCAACAATGCAATAATATTCAGAACCAATTTTTCTTAACTTGTAATACTTATCAAACAGAAATTGCTTAACTTGCAATAGGCGACTGTGCAAAGAGCTTCATCTTTTAACTTGCATGTCAATTGCAATTTCAGAAACAAGAAAACTTAGATAGCTCAATTTGCAAAGCTATAAAGGCATTATGTTAAGGATGTTATAGAAAGTGAGTCAACCTTAAGCTATAATGAAATTTTTTATGGTAACAGAGATTTAAGTGTAACATAACCCTGCATGATGTAATTTTGCAAACATAAATATTAAATTTGGCATTACTGTCAGAACCTAGTAAGACATTTCCATGTGAGGTACAAAATGAATCCAACCCACAAATTTTCTAAAGATTTATTTTGTATTAGAAATTTCCAAATCACTCTTAAGTCAAGACTAAGTCTAGCAAAATCATTGTTCTTTAGGTATCAACTTGAAAACAAATCAATAAGGCCCACTTTAATAAATTTTTTTAGCAAATGCATAAATAGAGAAAACCATCAACCATTTGACCATACTCTCTCTCTCTCCCTCTCTCTCTCTCTCTATATATATATATATTATAGAGAAAATTGGTGAATCAACCAAGTCGGTACCTTAACTTCATTGCACATTTACAATAAACAATTACAATACTTTTTCGTCATGCTGCTTTTTGTAAAAGTAAGGAACAGCAAAAGAAAAGGCAGTGTAATCTCCAATAGATTAGGCATTTTTTCACAAGGAAAAAAAAAAACATTTCTATTTTACCTACCAACTTTTGTAACACACACTCCAACAATCTCTCTATCATTTTCTCTATTTTATTAAAACTAGTTTTGGTCACACGTGCAAGGCACGTGTGTGATTCCTTACATTAGATAAATAATATAATTTGTTATGCTATATTTTATACGAAATCTAAATACAATATTTAAAAAATATTGATTGATAATATTAAGTATATATTTAAATCCTTCCATATATGAAAAGTATTAAGATTTTTTTTTTTAAAGAATCAAGACTGTATTGTATTATATGATCTATGAGTATGCAGATGAGAAGATTAGCAGCTCTACAACCAACACCAATACCATTAGCACTTAGTAGGAAGTAGGGCTCAAATAAAGCATTCAGGTCAACATTCTTTTTATTTGAGCAAGATTGCCCTTGACTATTAGCATCTGACAGTTTCCTAATAATGATTGTGCATCCAATAAATATCTAATCATACCATTTCATTCCATAATCATTGAATCCATTAATTTTTCACTTTTTCTAGACACTTACCCCCCCTCCCCCCCACACCCTAGAAAAATTCATAGTAAGATTTTATCCAAAAGAATAAAAATAAAAACAGAAACTTATCAATCACATCATAGTTGTTCTAGCGATTACTCTGATTAATCACCTTTATGAAATGAGGGCATGCATAAAGAAAATGGAAAAGCAATCAATGGTGAACTTAGTACTTCAAAGTTCAAACAAGCACCAAAAGCAAGCAGTTGATTTCATGCAAAATTTTAATATCTATCATCACAATATCTTCACCTGAGGATGATGCAAGTATCAGCATCATAACCACTGAATTTCAAAAGTCATCTATAAGCAGCAAGTAGACAGTTAACATACCCCCTCCCCTTCAAAAAAGCAAAAAACAAAAGCAAGTAGAAAGTTGATACACAAAACATAGAATAAAACCAAAATTGTGTTTTCCAACTGAACTACTACGGATATATTTTTGTCGGATCTGTATCAGACACATCTAACAAGTGTACTGAGAACATAGGAGGGAACAAGTAATATATTTATAATTCACTAAATTATTGCAAAAAAACTCCCTTAACCAGTTCCTCTGCCATATGGACTTCTCAAATTGGCAACATATTCATGTCAAACAAGTATGCAACATAATAATTTCATTTACTCAAAAGCAGGGATGGAGCTACAAAATGATTTGGACCCTTCAAAACAAGTGAAAATTCATTCTCATCCTTTGCAGATAAGACAGATACATGTTTTTTGGGCAATAAGTTGAAGGTCCTTTCATCACAAACTTATGAATGTATCATATGTAAACTAAAAACAGGCAAAGAGAGAAAATGTGGGTGAAGTTAGTGGTATTGTGTATTCATGTTTCTTTCAATGTGATAGCCAAATTTATTTTGGACCCCAAACCAGTTGAGTTTTATTAACTATAAAATAAAAAAGGCAAACAAAATTTAGGTTGCTATGTCTTAGGTCTTCAATTAAGGAAAGCACTGTCTGTGTCTCATTCCTCCAGCCACCAAACACAATACATTTTACAATTACAACAACAAAGACAAATGCCAAACTGTAAACCAAACTAAATATAAATATTAAGACATAGAAATGAACTTCTTATAATAATAATAAGAAGGTCTCACTCACCTGAAGTACTGCCCATGTCATTCACACAGTACAACTCCATCAGCACACCAATCTAAGCCTTGACCTTCTCTAATAAAAGCTCTTCTTCTTCTTCTTTTTCTCTCTCACAGAGAGAGCTAAAAATGGACTGACACCTTTTTTCTTCTTCTTCTTCTTCTCTCTCTCTCGGTCTGTTTAGTCCTGTTTACTTGTGTGGGTGAAAGGCATCAGATGCAGATATAAGCATCTGACAGATGAGGAGAGTCCAGAGTATAAACGGTGTCGTCTTGAAGACAGTAAAGGCTAAACGCACCGTATTACTAAAGCTAGAAGCACTGGCTAAACACGCCGTTTCACTAAAGTCAGAAGCATAAAACGCAGGCAGCGTTATCAGAAAGAGAATTTTCTTCCACGGCGTTTTTTCAAAAAAAAAAAAATCATAAGTCACTCTCTTCTCCTCAAACCCCAGCCAGTCAGCCACAGACCCGAGGCAGATCGGCGGATTTGGATCTTGATTTTGGGTAAGCTTCTGTTTCTTTTTTGACTGAGTAATTGTTTGGTTGCAGATTTGGATCTACATTTTTGGTTTAGGTTGTGTTGTTTGTGGATTTGGGTACTTGACTGTTTAGTATATTTAGCTTTCAAAGAAATGCTCGGGTATACAGAGAGCATGTTAAATCTGAAGATGCCATTGTAGTGGCCTCATAATTTTTTATTTTTTTTATTTTTTTTTATTTTTATGGTTGTTATGAAACTTAAATTATACAAAATCTAATAAAAATATTTTAAAAATAACTTTTGACAAAAAAAAAAAAAAAAATCACACACAAATATATAAAAGTCTTACAATTTCTTTCTTTTTACATAGTTTTTTTATTTTGAAATTATTGCATGGTAATTACATTATCAATATTGCAAGTTATGTATCTTTCAAAATTTTGATTCAATAAAAATTTCTTCTGCTTTTCTTTTTATTTGTAAGGGCCTAATATATTGTTAAGGGATGAAAGTTTTAAGGACAAAATTTAGCTACAAACTTAGTTGTAACTTAATACTACAACTCTTTCTAAATAAATTAACATGACTATATATTTTGAAAATTTAACAATTAAATTGCATGATCTTTATATTTTTAAAACACATGTCAAATTTCATGTCAATAGAATGTTACTTACTATTCGTTTCATAAACTTATTTTTCATGTATAAATTTAGACTACAAAAACTTGAAATTTAAACATTTGATTAATGACATAGTTATTGATATTCAATAGTATGAAAGATATAAAAAGAGAATGTGAATTTGTCAAAATTCACATCTAATAATCTAATAAAAAAAATATTAAGTGGAGTTGTTGTAATTTTAGTCTACAACCAAGTTTGTTGTCAAACTTTGTACAAAGTTTAATTATGTTGGGCCTAAAAAAAACTTAGGGTGGTCAAAATTTTTCTTATAATAATTTTTAAAATTTATATACAATAATTTTTTTCCTGGCTTCAATGTGGTGTCACCTCCATCAAGTGGGATGTTAAGTTCGAATCAAGTTTTACAACAAGGTGAAGTTTTCACCGTAAAACGAAGTCTTATGTGCAAATTGGAGCATCTCTTCTAAAGTTTTCAAGAACCGAAGATGATTTGCAGTTTTGGGTTATGTTTAAATTTCTGTGTAGTTCTTCCCTGATATGTAATATTGCTGCTATTTGTATTGGTTCTGTAGTGTAGGGGAGGATCTGCTGTCCTGTACTGTTGTGTGGTTTGGTGTTCTTTGTGTGGTGCACAGTTTCACTGAGTTGTAGAAATTTTATCCATTTTTTCTTTTATCTCTGAGTCTCATTCATCTAAAAAAAATCCACACTACATTCTTGCAGAAACAGAAAAGAAAGGAAGGGAGAACATGGAAAGCTAAAAGGAAAAGAAGAAGAGAGAGAAATCCTAAAGAAACAACCAGTTCTTGCTCCCTTGCTCCTCTGTGCCTTGCAACCATGGCTAGTTCCACTGCTCCATCCTTATTGGTCCTTGCTGCTTTGCTCTTGAGTTTAGGCATCGCACTGGTCTTACCTCAATTAGTTTTGTGTGTTGCAACCATGACTCATTCCGAGGGCCAAGAAAACTTTGATCCATCTTTATCAACCCCGGCATTGACACATGAATATCAGGTCTTTGTTAGTTTTCGCGGGTCCGATATCCGCACAGGCTTCAAAAGCCATTTTTTTGCCGCTTTAAACCATGAAAGGATTGGTGCGTATAGAGATGACATAGATCTCCCTAGAGGGGGAGAGATTGGACCTGAGTTGTTGAAGGCAATTGAGACTTCAAGGATTGCAGTTGTTGTGTTCTCAAAAAATTATGGTACTTCAGATTGGTGCCTTGATGAGCTGGTGAAGATCATGGAATGCAAAAGGCTTTTAAATCAAAGGGTGCTGCCTATATTCTATGATGTGTCTCAATCCGAGGTGCTAGAACAGAAGGGAATTTTTGCGGAGGCGCTCCTGAAGGGCCCTGAAGACAAGGTTAACAATTGGAGAGCTGCATTGACTGAGGCCGCAGACTTGGCAGGCTTGCATTTGGAACAATATAGGTAAATATTATATTACATGTTTTTTTTATTAAAAAAAAAATCTCGTTTATGCATTTATATATTTTTTTAATTGAATTAAATTTTATTTGAACACAAATATTTTATAATAAATATCTGTTAATAGGTATTATAACTATAAGACTTCATATTACATACTAGTTTTGTATAATTTAATGTGCATAATACATACTGATTAGCATTTATCATTCTCTACATTTTCAAGCCTAAAATATAAAATTCACCATCTAAGTTTCACCTCACTTCTTTCTCCAAAAAAAAAAAAAAAAAAAAAAGGTTTCACCTAACTTCATTTTAGTCTTCTAAATTTCAAGTTTAGTCAATTAAGCATTTTCTGTCAATTTCTGTTAAATTTAAAAAAAAAAAAAAAATCTAGAAAATGTTTTTCAATCATTAATTGGATTTCTTTAATTTAAAATTTTTGAAGAAAAAATTAAAAATTTGGACAATTAAACCCAATATATAACAAAATTTGTTAAAGATGCGTTAATTAAACGAACTTGAAACTTAGATGATTGAAATGAAACAGAAACAAAGTTGGAGGATTGAAATTGATTATGGTGAAACGTAGTTGTAGATAATGGGTTTTGCATTTTAGCATTTTTTTTTTCCAATACAAAATTGTCAAACAACCTCCACGGGAGGGTTTCTCTCTAGAGTATGTGCTAGCCAAGTTCATTACTAGAGATAGAGACCCAACATCATTTCGCGTAACATTCCACAAGTAGGGATGGCCATGGGTAGGGTATACCCATACCTAACCCAATTAATTTATCCATGGATACCCAATTACCTTACCCAATTAGTATCTACATCCAATTATTACCCAGTTTGTTTACCCATAGATATCCATACTCTACCCAAACTCGATTTTATAAAATCACAAATTTGTTCAAAAACCAATAAAAAGACCAAAATATCCTCAAAATCTCTAAAATGAACAAAATACCTAAGAAATCTCTAAAATGACCAAAATACCCCTGATATCTCTAAAATCACTAGTTATGCTCAAAAACCACTAAAATGATCAAAATTTCTAAAATGAGCAAAATACCCCCAAAATCACCAAATATGCTCAAAAACCACTTAAAATTACCAAAATACCCCATAAACCTAAAAAATGACCAAAATGCTCCCAAAACCTAAAAAATGACTTAATACCTACGAAACCTAAAAAATGTCTAAAATACCCTCGAAATCCAAAAATTACCAAAATACCCCATAAACCAAAAAAATGACCGAAATATCATTGAAACTTAAAATTTGACTAAAATACCTCCCGAAACATAAAATTACCAAAATACCCCCCTAAACCTAAAACATGACAAAAATACCTCCAAAACCTAAAAAATGACTAAAATACCCTTGAAATCTAAAAAATGACCGAAAGAATCCCTAAACCTAAAAAATGACAAAAATATCCTTGAAACCTAAAAACTTACTAAAACACTCCCGAAACTTGAAAATTACCAAAATACCCTTGAAATCTAAAAATTGACCAAAATACCTCGTAAACCTGAAAAATGACCAAAATACCCCCAAAACCTATAAAATGACCAAAATACCCCAAAATCTATAAAATAACAAAAATGCCCCTAAAACTTATATGATGGTAAAAATACACCATAAACCTAAAAAATGTCCGAAATACCTTCAAACCTATAAAATGACCAAAATACGTCCTAAACCTGTAAAATGACCAAATACACCCAAAACCTCTAAAATGACAAAAAATAACCCCAAACCTCTAAAATTACCAAAAATACCTCGAAACCTATAAATCGACCAAAATAGACCTAAACCTCTAAAACAACCAAATACCCCTAGAATATATCTAAAATGACCAAAACACCCTTGAAACATTTAAAGTGACCAAAATACCCCTAAACCTGTAAGATGACCAAAATACATTTGTAACCTTTTAAATTACCAAAATAGAGGGTTGGGGTATTTTGAATGTTTCGAGGGTATTTTTGTCAAGATTAAAGGTTCTAATAATATTTCAGTCATTTTGTAGGTTTTGAGGGAATTTTGGTAATTTTTTAGGTTTCGAAGTTATTTTGGTCATTTTTTAGATTTTAAGGGTATTTTAGTCATTTTTTAGATTACGGGAGGCATCTTTGTCATTTTTTAGGTTTTAGGGGTATTCCGGTAATATTTATATTTTGGGGCTGTTTCGGTAATTTTATAGGTTTCGGAGGTATTTTGGTAATTTTAAGGTTTCAAGGGTAATTTTTTAATGTTTCAAGGTATCTTGGTCAATTTTTAGGTTTTGGAGGTATTTCAGTTATTTTTTATGCTTTGGGGGTATTTGGGTCATTTTGTAGGTTTTGGGATCTTTTTGTCTTTTTTAGGTTTCGAGGTTATTTCAGTCATTTTTTAGGGTTTGGTGTATTTTTATCATCTTATAGGTTTTAGGGGCATTTTTGTCATTTTAAAGGTTTCGGGGTATTTTGGTAATTTTATAGGTTTCAAGAATATTTTGGTCATTTTTTGTATTTAGTGGGGTATTTCGATTATTTTATAGATTTCGGGGGTATTTTGGTAATTTTAAGATTTTGGGGGTATTTCAGTCATTTTTTAGGTTTAGAGGGTATTTTGGTAATTTTAAGATTTCGAGGGTATTTTGGTCATTTTTTAAGTTTTGGCGGTCTTTCAATCATTTTTAAGATTTATAGGGTATTTTGGTAATTTTTAGTTTTCTTTAAAGGGTATTTCGGTAATTTTAAGTTTATGGGGGTATTTCGGTCATTTTTAGGTTTCAGGGGGTATTTCGGTCATTTTTTAGATTTATGGGGTATTTTGGTAATTTTTAGTTTTCGAGGGTATTTTGGTCATTTTTTAGGTTTCGGAGGTATTTCGGTCATTTTTTATGTTTCAGAGATATTTTGGTAATTTTTAAGTTTTTGGAGTATTTCGGTTAGTTTTTAGGTTTAGGGTGCCTTTAAGCAATTTTAGAGGATTTTAGGAATAATTTGTTCATTTTCAAGTTTTAGGGGCAATTTGGTAATTTTGATTATTAGGTAATTGAGTGAGTTGAGGTTTACCCATAATAATTTAGTTGAGTTGAGTTTGAGTTAGATCTAATTGTTTAAATGGGTAATAATGGGTAAATGGGTAAATATCCAAACCCTACCCAATTACCTTCTACCCATTAAGAACTGTGTATTACTTAGAATAATTGAATCGGGTAGGGTTGGATATCCATTATTCAATGGGTATGGCCATCCGGACCACAAGTGTATCCAATTTCCAAAAACAAGCTAAATTATGACTTTAAGTCACAATTTGTAACTTCGTGACTTGAGGATACAATTTTTCTTATTTTTGAGAGTATATATAGTACGAGTACATTAAGGAATGCACTAAACATTCCCCCATTCCAAAAAATATAATTAAAATAATTTTTCTTTTTTCTCATGTTAGTTTTTGTAAAAGTACGAAAAAAAAAAAAAAAGGCAGCGGGGGGGGGGGGGGGGGGGGGTTGTTGTTTTGGTCCTAACGTCAAGTTTACACTAGCACAACAGTTTTGAATTCCGTTCCAAAGTCTTTTCAGATTAACCATGAGAATGAAATATTCCGGTATCCTTTCAGGAGTTACTGCCTGGTACTTATATATTATAATAAATATAAATAATTCTATAAATAAATAAATTTGACGTTGTGTATTTTTAAAAAAGAACTTATAAAATAATCAAAATGTTCATTTTGTAAATAAGCAAGCATCATAGGGCATTTGTACTTCCAAGAATTTTCCATTTTCCAATTCCCTTTTCACTCCAACCCACGTGACTACCCTGCCCTACTGTTTCTTAATTATCTCACCTATGACCTAACCCACTTTAATCTTATCATTTCAAACCCACGCCGTGAGTCCGTGACTCTGAACCCACTTCTTCTTCTTCTTCTTCTTCTTCTTCTTGATTTCACAGTGCGTCTTTCTTGTTTCATTTTCAACTTTCAACCATGGCTCGTTCCTTTACTCCGTCCTTATCCGTCCTCGTTCCTTGGCTTTTCTTGAGTTTAGGCAGCGCACTTCAATTAGGTCTTAGTGTCGGAACCATGGCTCATTCCGTGAGCCAAGAAAACTCTCCTACGTTGACCTATGATAATCAGGTCTTCGTTAGTTTTAGTGAAGATACCCACAAAAATTTTACCTGCCATCTCTTTGTCGCTCTAGACCGTAAAGGGATTAGCGTGTATAGATCGAAATTTATTCGAACTGAACTAATGAAGGCAATCGAGAAATCAAGGATCGCAGTTGTGGTGTTCTCTAAAAACTATCGTAATTCAGATTGGTACCTGGATGAGCTGGTTAAGATCATGGAATGCAAAAGGCTGTTCAATCAAAGGGTGATCCCTATTTTCTACGATGTGTCCCCATCCGAGGTGCGAAAACAGGAGGGCAATTTCGCAGAGGTACTACGGAATGGCCCTGAAGACAAGGTGAACAGTTGGAAGGTCGCTTTGACGTACGTTGCAAGCTTGGCAGGCTCGCATTTGAATCCATATCGGTAATATTATTTACATATGACTTTGTCGCTCTAATATTATTTACGTTGCAAGCTTCGCCTCTCTCTTCTTCATTCATTCCAGCCCTAATTTTCGACTATTTAGAAATTTCTCTTTAAAACCCAAAGACCCAAAAACCCTACGTGAAAGCCTTTGAACTCTGAACAACGCAGAGATTAAGAAAACAAATGCGGTCTCCGCTTCCTCCTGTAAGTTGGGTTCATTAATTAATTTTGGCTTTAGGAGTTGGGGGAGGAAGAGGAATGCCTGTTTTTAACTTCTGTTATCTTTTTCTTATATATCTGTTTTTATTTTTTGATTTGGTTCAATCTGGCACTCTCATTCAATGCCAGGTAAACAAGCCCATGCAA
Organism: Quercus aquifolioides; assembly: GCA_019022515.1. Classification (NCBI taxonomy): domain Eukaryota; kingdom Viridiplantae; phylum Streptophyta; class Magnoliopsida; order Fagales; family Fagaceae; genus Quercus; species Quercus aquifolioides. The sequence continues at coordinate 64,383,739 of CM032330.1, forward strand.
ATCTGGATTTATAGTGGACTTGTAGTTGACATATGGATAACATGCAGTAATGTTTAATGTTTAATGTTAAATGTTAAATGTTAAGGCTGCCTTTCTTTATATATATATATATATATATATATATATATTTCAATAGAAAAGCCTGCCAAAGTATCATTCATAGATCAACCGCTATTACCTAAAAATGGTGGGACTTGACCATAAAAGTACACATTCAAGCCACAAAAAGTTTGAAGAGGATTGAAATTCAAAGTTGTTGTTGGTTGATTTGTGTTGTTTATAGTCATATATTTTAGGAAGACAATGTACTATTCTTTGATATATTTGCTTATTAGCATTTGTATATTAGAAGAAGCTTTAACTAAATATTCTTAGGTTTTTAGACATTAAAATTGAGATTTATTTGATTTTAGCTATCATTCTTTTGTGGACTATATGTTTTTTTTTTTTTAAATCAATTGGCAGATTTGAAATTAAAGTTGCAAAAAAATCACATTAATTTTATGAAAATATTTTTTTGTCTTTCAATTTATTACTAATGGTTCTTTTAACCTTACAACATTTTTTTTTCTTTTTGCTAAATATTTGGCTAAGTTTACCTATTAAATTATAATGATATGATGATTATAGTAAATAAAATCATGATTAAATCATATCTCATACTCAATAGCATTCTCATGCATCGCACGGCTTAACGACTATATATATATAACTAAAGTAGTTTTAATTTTGATTGATCATATGTTCCATATATAATATTTTTTCTTTAAATGATTAAATATATAGTTTCATATACAAATACAATAATAATAAATACTTATTAATAGTTATTAAATTTCTATTTAAACAAAAAAATCATAATATATTAAAGGATAAACTACATAGTTGGTCCTTAGCCTTTATGTTGAATGTCAATTTATTCCTTAACCTTTCAAATATGTCAATTTGGTCTCTAACCTTTTGGTATTGTGTGAAAATAGTTCATACTATTAAGTAGTTGATTAAAAATACTGATGTGACTAACGGTCAAAATAAAATATAGGTTTTAGATCACATAAGAGTATTCGCATTTGGTATTGCAAATGCTATATGTAAGAAAATTTTAGCATTAATGCACCAAACAAGCCCAGCATTAGGACTTGCAAACACCAACTATTGCAAAAAAATTTGCAATAGTGCTACAGTGCAATTCTACCTTTAGAATTGCACTGTAGCACTATTCTAAAAAAAAAAAAAACTAATATTTTATTCACTTTATCAATTCCTCTCTCTCTCACCGGGTTTTGAATTTTTGTTTTTATTTAGGTCTTAGAATATATTATTTTATTGTGTAGAAATATTATTTTAATGTGTTTTATTATAAAATAAAAGTTAGGATGCTGAGAGTATTATAAAATGGTATGGTATAATTGATAAAGTAATTTTTTGGGATGGTAAAAAAGAATATGATAGAATTTTGGAATGTGAATGCTCTAAGACTGCTACTTGGACCGCTATGTTAACTTGAAATAAATAAATAAATAATGTGAGGCTCAATGTCCTTTCTATACTTTAGTGTTCTATTTTCTAAAAACGTCATTTTGTTTTTGTTTTTGTTTTTGTTTATGTTTAGTTTTTAATTTTGGTTTGGTTCTGATCAACATGGCCTCTTATAGAAGCAAGAACAACTAATTATAGCATGAAGATCTACACTTGTGTAATTGAAGTCCAAAGGTTGGATTTGTTCCTCAACAACCATGAATTCTTGAAACAACCCAACAAACTGTGTCGTCACCAAGAAATCGTATCAACTCCATAAATTCCAAAGCCCATAACTATATAATCCCAAAAATCTATCGCCCAATCCTCAAATCAATAAAAAAAATTACCCTTCGCCTTTTGACCGCTTTCTCTCTCTAGTTGTTCGAATCCTACCTCTTTCTCTCTCTGGCAACAAAACCAACCTCTCAATTTTGTCTTTTGGCCACTGCAACCACCGCCTTGAATTAGCGAGACGGTTATCGTCCTCTAGTCATTTGGCTGTCATCCATGGCTGTCACCTTTGATGATGGATCTTCCATGGTTGTTTGGTCCTTTGGTTGGTTGTTTATTAATTGAAGAGAGGTGGAGGAGTGGATTTGGGTTTTTTAGCTCAGTTTAAGTTTTGTTGATGTTGATTTGGTTTGTATCATGTATATGAAGGGGTTGATCTGGGAGAGAGAGGGGAAGATAAAAATTAATGGGACGATCTGGGTTGAAAGGAACATAGCCAGAGGAAGAAAGATTATAAAATAATAAATAATGAACAAAATAATATTTTAAAAGTAGAGTATTGAGTTTTCTAAGTTGAGGTATTTTTTATTTATTTATTAGGCTGACAGATTAGTTCAAGTGGTAGTCATATGTGACCTAAAACCAATATTTTATTTTGACCATTAGTCACGTCAGTATTTTTCATTCTCCACTTAACGGTAAGAACCATTTTGACAGAATAAAAGGTTTGACACAATACCAAAATGTTAAGAACTAAATTGACATATTTAGAAAGTTAAAGACCAAATTGATATTTAACGTAAAGGTTAAGGATCAAATATGTAGTTTATCCTATATTAAACCTTCCCGTGCATTGCATTGATTAGTGGTTACCAATACCAGCTAGTTTTGTATAAGTACAAAATATAACATTTATCATTCTCTATTCTTTCAATTACCAAATTGTCAAAACAGCATCACATGAAAAGTAGGCTTGAGTAGAACCTACATTTCTCCTTGGTGTGTGGAGAATTGTTTCTCTTTGTGCGATAGGAAGGAGAATGTTATGTCTGATAACATATCAGTTGGAGGATGGTGTGTTTGTATGGAGACATTGGCAAAAAAAAAAAAAAGAGTAAAAAGCTCTTTTTTGGTAAGGGAAGGGTGTAAAATTGATCTAGCCATCAAAGCAAAATGCAATGTGCATATTGTTGCCTTATACCTAGAAGGGCATTGAATTTAGATGTGGTGGCAAGGGCTTCCAAATCTGTGATATAGGGAAGTATAAATTGTTGTTTGAGTTTGAGGAACAGACAAATGCGGATAGAATGATAATGGGAGAACCAAGGTCCTTTGATAAAGATTTGGTTGTTATGAAACGATTGTCACATGATTAATCGATCAAATCAACCGCTATGGATGTGTTTGGATGATGAGAATGCTCAAATTTATAGGAGTTGACGTCCTTTTTGATTAGAAGCCAATATTTTTTAGTATGATGTTTTATTATCCATGTTTTCATCATATTGTTATTATAATCTTGACTTTTTTATTTTATTGATCAAATTTTATTATGTGTATGTATTATAAATTTAAATTAAAAAATTATTTAGATGTATAATAATATAAGACAATAAATAATATAAATTGTTTTTTTTTGCAAAATCACTACCAAGAAAATTTAAATATATTGAGTATTTAATTAATTGGGTTTTGATATATATATATATATGTGTGTGTGTATTTGGATGATACCATTCTCCATTTTATGGTAGCTGACACCCTTTTCAATTCGAAACCAATATATTTTTAGTTTTATTTTTTACTATTTCTCGTGAATTAACATTCAAATTTTCACATTGTTATTATAATGTTGAACTTTTTCGGTTCTTAGTTACTTGGAATTAGCTGGTTCTAATTTGCCATGGAAATACTGTAAATCAATTAAATTTCAATGCATAGGCAATTAGATATTTGGCATTTCATTCCATTTTTCATAGCTCATTTCCTCTTTATTGTATGATTAGTTTATCACTAACTTCTATTCATTTAACAAAATAATTGTGGTACGCTTGCATTTGCAGTCTAGAATCAGAGTTTATAGAAGAAATTGTGGAGAACATTTGGAAAATAGTAAATGACGAATCAGCCACCGCCCCATCCCGTCCTCAGATTGATGTTTCTGGTCAACACTCCGGTCGTAATGATATTTCTGAGTGGACTTCTTTTTTTTTGCAAAAAAAAAATTGGAGTCCCTTTCAACTTTGAATGATATAAAAAGAAATTCAAGACCTTTCAACGCGATTGGCAAGTAAATCCAATTCCACGTGGAGTCGATTATTATTGTTTTGTTTCTACGTCGGGGGGTCCACATCTACAAGAAGTATCTCTTCTCTCTTCTTCTTTTTGATCAGATCTCTTCTCTCTTTTATTCAAGCAAGACTGGTTCGTGGAAAATGCGAGGGAGCATGGGGCTCACAAAATGGATCATTCTCAGCCTATAACAATTGTTCAAATAACATGTACTTTTAAAATATGATTGCACAATTGATGTATGCAACACTTCCACCTCTGTATATTTATTATTATTTGCTAAGTTCTTTACAGCCACTATAAACTTTATAGTTATCATATCACACCACGTGTCTCATTGCATACTATTATATGTGAAAGATGTAGAAGCTATTAAAAGAGTTCAGTCTTTCATCGCTATGCTAGTTCATTAATTGGCACATGATAATCTGATATCCAACACAATATTGAATAAATAAATTAAATTAAATAATAATAAGAATAACAGTAGTAGTTAGGCCATATTCTATGTGCTCATAATAGTAAGCCTTATAATATAGCCATTTTTTTTTTCATTTCAATATGTGAAATCTAGGATTCAACTTGTTGTAGGTGAAATTTGTCTTCATATGTGAGATGGTAAATTAGCAAGCTTGGAAAAATCCCTTTTTTAACAAATTGGGTTGACCCTAGCTAGTTAAATAAAATTTGATAGAACATAGTTGAATCCTATTGGCTATTGCTAGCAATTTATCCTAAACTAGTCACAAATCCACGCAATGCGTGGGAATAAATAATCATTCTGTAATTGTAATATAATGTATAATTTGTTATCTAAAATTTGTTAAAGATAATTTTGCTCTCCCCAAAAATTAAACAATTTCTTAAATTATTTCTCATCTTTCTATCTCTACTAATATATCATTCTATTATTTTGGATGTGTTTGATTAGTATTATTCTTGTATAATGTGGGCCACATTCTTCGAAATTATGTATAGTATGCTATTTTTTTCTACAACTAAACTTTTTAAGTTTCAAATAAATTATTCAAATTATTCACTCTATTAAAGGAGATTATTATGATAATCAAAACTTATAACAAACTTATACTGAATATGTATAATTTATTTTCTAAATTTTATTGTACATAATTTGTTCTTCCTAAAAATTAAACAATTTCAAAAAGTAACTATCATCACTCTATTTTTTACAAATGTATAATTTTATATGTTTTTTGATAGGCCAAGAATGTATTGACCCCTTGTGATGAATTAACCAATTAATTAGCCAAGTTAATTAATTAATTCAATTAACATGCAATAAGCGTGGTAGCACAAACAAATCACCAACTAAGTTAATATGCAGCGAAAAATAAAGTTGACACGGTGATTTGTTTACGAATGGGGAAAACCTCCAAGGCAAAAACCCCACCAGGTGAATTTATGGTCACCACTCCCGAAAATCCACTATTATCACAATAAGTGGTTACAAGTTAAAGAATCTCAATACCTAATACCAACCTACAGTTGAACCCTTACCCCAATACCCAATTGGACTTGTTCTGTAGTGACAATCTCTCATTTTCAATGCACGGCTCCTAGTACGTGACTAACCAATCGATGCACGGATCCAAGTACGTGACTAACCACCAACTTGAGAAGGATGTTGGCTGCAAAGTTCTTTAGTTCATCAACACGATGAAGATCATGAAACTCCTTGGTTACAAAACCCTACGGCGTACAAACGTAGTAGCTTCTTGAAAAGAAAGATGAACTAGGGCAAATTGTCTCCGGTCACAATATGCTTGTGAAAAACCTTTGCATCAAGTTGCACTCACTTGCATCAGCTGTGACGGCCCTTAAAATAATCCTTATATATGTTTAGGGTTGTGAGAAAAGAAAACCCAATCATCTATACACGGATTGAACTGAAATCAGATCAGAAAAACCGATTTTCTTAAATCTTGATAGATAAGGTATCTATCGAGCAGTTGTCGAGTATCGGGAAAAGGCTGCCTTTTAAATCTCGATAGATGCTATCTGCCGAGATAGCTGTCGAGTTTTAAAATCCAGCACTTCTTCACTTGATTCTTGGACAGATTTGCATGGCTTTAACACTTGGACTTGAAACTTTGTTCCATGAAGTATTAAACATATCATAGATCTACCCAATTACAAGTAAAGTGTTTTTTGTCAAAGGATTAGCCAATTCTATATTGACATATGTTCCTAACATGATTCACATATGTCCTAACATTTTTTTTATTGATATTATATTATTCTTTTTTGAAATGGTCCATATTCTTCTAACTATTATTATTATGCATTATTTTTTCCTAATTTCTTTTTGGTACAACTAAAACTTTTAAGTTTTAAAGTTATAATTCAACCCATCCTATAAAGTCTACTTCTAACCATTGTTATTATGCATTAAAGTTAAGGAAATTATTATGATAACCAAAACTTATCCTATAATTACAATTGATATTACTCAAATAATTGATAGTACTCTCAACCAAAACTTGTCATTTTCCATTCTTAAGTAAGTACACCGAATTGGACCAAATGGACTGAAGTGAGCTGCAATGGACTGAATTAGAAGAAATGGACAAAATGGACCGAATATACCGAATTGGACAAATGTGGACCAAATGGACCTAATAGACCGAAGTAGACTGAATTGGACCAGAATGGACCGAAGTGAAAGAAGTAAATCAAATGGATCGAAATGGACCGAAGTACGCCGGATAGACCAAAGTGGACCAAACAGGACCGATTTAATATGTTTCCTTTCTTTTTTTCTTCACAACTAAAGTTTTAAGTTTCAAATTTCTTATTCAAATTCAATTATCACTTCCAAAATAACTAAGTATTAACTCAAACAAAAATCAAATCAAAACTATAAGAGGGAGAGAGACTAATTGTGATGAGGAACTCAAAAATGCAACACCAATATGTATTAAAACTAGATTCATTAACCTAAAATAGAGTTTTAAACAAGATAGAGTATGGCTTAAAACTAAGAAGAACAGGCCTCTTGAGAAGCGTGTTTTCATGAAAAACAAATATTAGTAGTACGTGACATTAGAAAACTGCCACTGTAATACCCCGATTTTATTTTATGATCATTTCACCATCATCATCATTATTGTTATAGAGTTGAGGTACTATACGTGTGTGCATAGTAAGATGAGAGTAGACAATTTTGTGGTGCTACAAATAGGTAAGAAAATTAAATTTTTAGTCCATACAATTTAGTACGGCAATTAAAATAATAAATAAATAAAAGAGGAAGATGTAACGTGGAGTGTTACTTTGGGGATTCATATAAAACTTTTGGTCTCCTTATTAGTTAAAGAAAAGGATTAGAAAAGTCTATATAGCTTAAATCTTGAGGGCACAAAATAATTTAATTAAGTTAAAAAATAATATATATATATATATATATAATTGGGGGACCATAAATAAGTAACTGCAGCCCACTACCCTACCAAGCCCACATCTCTAATGCATTAAATATATGGTAGAGGGAGAGATAAATTAGGGTTTTCATAAGAAGAGTTTCATTACTAAGGAGGCTAAGAGGCGTATTTTCTTTTTTCCTTGGAGATTAGAACAAATACAATTAAAGAGGCAAACAATTGTTCCAGGTATTATTTAATTTACACTATTACGTTAATGTTTAAATCCTAGGTTGCCACTGTTCGTGTTATAGAACAAAAGCCAAAGTTATTAAATCATGAATATGGATTTCACGTTTTCCATTGGGACTATATATAAATCCGTGAACAAGTCATATAGTTTTGCCCACCGTTTTCTTTTGGATATATATATATATATATATATATATATATATATATATATATTAGATTAAGTTGCTGGTAGTCAGTGCACGTTTTCATTAGTTTGCCTACAGTTGGTATTTTAGAACAAAATCCTGGTTACAAAACTTATTCATGTATATGGCTTTACATTTTCATTGGGTTTATATTAAATCCTAGGTCAATGATATTTTGGCTACTGCCTTACTCATGGCAATATGAGTTTTGATTAATGCAAGGGAATATTATTGGTCAGAATATCATTGATTAGAGAAGCTTTAATTTAGTGTTAAAAGTGTTATTAGTTTAGCGAAGTATAATCCTAGTAAGTCAGTTTGTATAATTCAATCAGATTTATATTTTGTAGAGAATATTAAGTAATTTTCATGGTTGATTATGGATCCTATTTAAGAGTGTATTGAGACTATTTGAAGGGTGTTTTGGCTGGACTTTCAGAGTGATTCAAGTGCTGTAAGTAATTTGCATAATATGCATAAGTTTGTTCATTAGGTTCTTAGAAGCCAAAGGTTTTTCAAAAGTCATGTTTTTAAGCTTACGTTTTCTAAAGTTTATCAAAAGCATTTTTATATCATTGAAAGAGAAATTTCGAATTTTAAATAATGTTTTAAAGAGAAACTTTAAAATTTAAATAATGTTTTGAACGTCTAAATCTCATTTAAAAGATGATTTCTAAACGAAACTATTTTCAGAAAAGAATTGAGTTTCAAGATAAGTTTTCTAAAAAGGTTCTTGTTCTTTAAGTTTGTTTAAAACCAAGTGATTTCAAAGTCATATTCTTATTTTCCAAATGGTATTTAAGACATTTCTTTTAGCAAATTGGGTTTTTAGACTTACTCAAGAATTGTAAAAATATTTATATAAACTCTTCGTTCTTATTCTTATTGATTTATGTTTCAAGTCGATATTGTGATCTTTGATATACCTCTATATTTAGAATAATTGTTAATATTAAGTAAATTATTCTATTTTGTATAAACTTTGCTTTTGTGATATGCGACTCAAAATAAGTGTTTTTAGAATTGATCAGATATATGTGTAAGCTCGCTCACAGGGTTGTATGTGAGAATAAGTGTTGATCCCTCACTAACAGGGGTTAGATGTTGGTATCCGCTCACAGGATTGTATGTGAGAATATGTGATATGTGTATATGTGACACTCTAATCTGATTAATTATTTGTATGTGTTTTTGAATGATTTTAAAATTTGATTACGTATGTATTAAGTGGTTCTTTATATGTTTTGGAAAAATTATATTTGATGTCAATGAGTTTGTGAAATCAAAATACTCGTGCTCTGCTTGACTCTATTCTGTTGTGTATTGTGTATAATTGCTTACTAGATGTGTGGCTCACCCCATCAATTACAATTTTCAGATTAAAATTTAATTGGGAAATAGAAACTTTGGATCTCTTCGTATGGTGCAAGGTAGAGCATGGGAGTTTTTAGGCGACGTCAATAATGCTTGAAGCTTTTAAGGATTTTTAGTTATTTTTATTTCACATAAGATTTTATAGTATTTGGAGATTATTTCTAAATTGTGGATTTTAGTTATTGTAAGAGATTTATTAAGAGTATTGTTTATTTGGAGTTTATTGAATTTTGGAAATTTAATTATGTTTATTAAGTTATGTAAGATCAGCAAGTTAGTCATGCATTTAAATTCATATTCCATAGATTTGGGTCATGACAGACCCTGTAGAAAAACACGGTTTAAAGTGAAAAGATGCGCATAGTCCAATGGGTGACAAGCAATGTTCTTAGGGGCAAAAATAAAGGACACAATTTAAGTCTTTGACATAAGCCACAGCAATATCCCAGGAAAAAAAAAACAAAAATTTATAAACCGAAGAGTAGCACTAAGCAAACTCCATTACCACCAATCCACAAATGATATTCAATGCCAGTCAATTACCAGATGGTACTAATAACAAGCGAACAAAGCACAATTGAAGAATTACTATATCCCGAAGATTGTTTCACAAGGAAAGCCCCACACCTAATCAAAAAACCTTTAAAAGGCCATAAACTTCAATTTCTCGCCCCCAAATATCCCAACTAGTTTCACATGCCCCTACAATTCAAGCTTCATAATCTTCATACATGCACCCAGCAATTAGGCAATTACAAATAATACTCTATGCACATACATACATTTAGCACAACTAGTCAAGGCAGCACATGCAAGGCACGTGCTAGCCATGGGAAAAAAAATAGTGATTAGAATCAATTTTAGATTTTATTTGTATCACAAAATAAAAATAAAAATCATTTGATTTTTAAAATACATACAGATTTACATTAATCAAAAGAGACATTAATTTTAAGAATTTTGATAATTATGTCATAAAAAGTTAATCTCAATCGTATAAGACCGTGACAAATCCCAATCCAATATTTTATTATTTTATTTTGACCTATAACTTACACCTTAATAGATGTAAATATATTATAATAACAACAAAATGTCACAACATTTTTAGTTGTGCTAGATCTTGGTATAATATTTTATTATTTTATTTTATTTTATTTTGACTCATAAGGAATTGACACATGCGTTACAACATTTTCATAATATATCTATGTATACATTGTACTTAATTACAATGTAAATTTATATTATAGACACACAAAAATTAACAAATTTTGTACACATTTACAAACTTTGTACAATATTTACCATTTTTTGTGCAAATGTGTATAATATTAACCACTTTTGTGTATTTACAATGTAAACTTGCATTGTAAGTATAAAGTAAACATATAAAGATCTTAAAAATAAATAAAAAAAAACAAAAACAAAAAACAGAAACAAAGCTCAAACCAACTGGCATACTTGGAGGGGGAAAAAAAGAAAAAAGAAAAGAGAAAGTGCACCTCACTAATTGAATAAACCAAAAAAACACTATTCATGAGCCTTTGGCTCTTTTTATATAGTTAATAGATATGCCAGCTTATATAAATATTTAAAAGAAAAAAAAAACACAAATAAATAACTGAAAAAAAAAAAAAAAAAAAAAACTTTAGGCACTGTATAAATTAATGTTAAAATATTGTGGACTTAGTATTTTTTTTTATTTGATGTATAAAAAACTGAGATCTCAACAATTGTGAAAACATTATGATAACAATAAGAGTTGTAATGGAAGAGGGATGTTGAGGCCATGGCCTGCAATAGGGTGTTAAAAAAAATTCAGAATTGTGGGGAGGCACTTATGAAGTGGAGTAAGACTAGTTTTGGGAGAGTGAGGCGTGAATTAAAGGAAAAACGTAAGCTTTTGGCCAAGGCTAAAATGGCAGCAAGCAGAGGAGATGTGACACGGGTGAGAAGGCTGGAACAAGAAATTAATTTACTGATGGACAGTGAAGCTCAAATGTGGTCCCAACGGTCAAAAATTCAGTGGCTTAGAGATGGAGACCGAAACACTCGGTTTTTTCATAGCAAAGCTTCTGAAATGAGACAACGTAATTATATTAAGAAGTTGTACAGTAGAGAGGGAAGATGATGCACGGATCAGAGAAGCATTGTGGAAACGGTGGTGGATTTCTATTAAGAGTTATTTACTTCCTCCAATCCGAACAGCTTTGATGAAATTTTGGAGCAAGTCTCACAGGTAGTTACAGAGGAGATGAACCTAGAATTGATGGGGGAGTTCACAGCAATGGAGGTAGAGGTAGCACTTAAACAAATGGCACCCTTAAAGTCACCTGGGCCAGACGGTATGTCTCCAATTTTTTATCAAAATTATTGGTCTTTGGTTGGTAGTGATGTGACTGATGCTATTTTAATGTATTTGAACACTGGCACTTTTCCACCCTCACTTGGTCATTCCTTTATTACTTTAATCCCCAAAGTAAAAAATCCGGAATACATTTCACAATATGAACCTATTTCCCTTATTAATGTCTTGTATAGGGTATATTCTAAGGTATTAGCAAATAGGTTGAAAAAATTGCTGCCTAATATTGTGTCTGAACAACAAAGTGCTTTCATGACAGACCATTTGATTTCAGATAATATTATGGTTGCTTTTGAGACTTTGCATTATATGAGGAATCACAGTACAGGGAGCACCAGTTTTATGGCACTAAAACTGGATATGAGTAAAGTCTATGACAGGGTGGAATGGCAGTATATGGAGAAACTTATAAAGAGAATGGGGTTTTGTGAGGCTTGGGTGAAGCTAATGATGGGATGCATATCCACAGCCACATACTCAATCTTGATAAATGGGGAGCCGCAAGGGAACATTGTACCAACTAGAGGGCTTCGCCAAGGAGACCCCTTCTCGCCATATCTGTAGACCTGATCGGAAATGTCTTCGCAGAAAACAGGGAGCCAGCATTGTTTGCCACAGTAGTGTGGGCCTTGTGGACTCAAAGAAACGACTTGAGAACAGGTAAAAAAGTAGACCCACTATTTCACTTGTTGCAGCGAGCTAGGGAGAGGGTGGAAGATTTTTCACGGCATAACACCAAACCGGTAGTGCCAGTGGGACGTCAACCAGCACGGTGGCAACCTCCAGGACTTGGTCTGTACAAAGTGAACGTTGATGGGGCCCTTTTTGATGCAGACAATACAGCAGGTTTGGGTGTAGTCATAAGAAATGAACAAGGTCAGGTAATGGCTTCTCTTTTGGGGCGTCTTCCTCTGCCTTCTTCAGTGATAGAGGTGGAAGCATTGGCTGCTCGACGAGGTTTAGAGTTTGCAACCAGGTTCAGGAACATAGTGTTGGAAAGCGACTCTCATAGCCTTATCACAGCACTTCAGGGAGACTCTTATTCCTTGGCAAGTTTCGGTCATTTAGTTAAGGATATTCAGTTCTTATCCTCTTATTTATCATCGTTTAATTTTACTCATGTAAGGAGGCATTGTAATGCTCTTGCCCACTCTTTAGCAAGAAGGGCACAGAGACTCTCTCAACCACAAGTCTGGATGGAAGATGTACCAACAGATACTTTAACGGTTTTACAGGCTGATCTTTTAGGCCTTCCTTAATATAAAGCACAGTATTGATTCTCCAAAAAAAAAAAAAAAACAATAAGTGTTGTAATATTTTCTCAAAATATTTATTTTTAGTTGTGGTTAGTCACAGTCTCATATTTTATTATTTTATTTCGACTTGTAAGAAATTGGTATGCCAATAATTGTGAAAATATTATGAAATTTTTTGTGTCAGTATAACAATATATATACCAGCTTACATAAATTTAAAAAAAAAAAATACAAACCAATTACTAAAAAAAAAAAAAAAAAATTAGGCACTGTAGCTACCGTGCCAGTTGAATAAACCAAAAACACTACACAATAAGTGTTGTAATATTTTCTCAAAACATTTATTTTTAGTTGTGGTTGGTCATAGTCTTATATTTTATTATTTTATTTCGACTGGTAAGAAATTGACACATCAATAATTGTGAAAATATTGTGAAATGTGTTCTGTCAGTATAACAATATATATACCAGCTTGCATAAATATTTAAAAGAAAAGAAAAAAAAAAAATTAGGCACTGTAGCTACCGTGCCAGTTGAATAAACCAAAAACACTACACAATAAGTGTTGTAATATTTTCTCAAAACATTTATTTTTAGTTGTGGTTGATCACAGTTTCATATTTTATTATTTTATTTCAGCTTGTAAGAAATTAACATGTCAATAATTGTGAAAATATTGTGAAAATTGTTGTGTTAGTATAACAATATATATATTAGGTTACATAAATATTTAAAAGAAAAAAAAAACACAAACTGATTACTAAAAAAAAAAAAAAAAAATTAGTCATTGTAGCTACCAAGCCAGTTGAATAAACCAAAAGTATTGCACAATAAGTGTTGTAACATTTTCTCAAAACATTTTTTTTAGTTGTAATTGGTCACAGTCTCATATTTTATTATTTTATTTCGACTTGTAAGAAATTGACACGTCAATAATTGTGAAAATATTATGAAATTTGTTGTGTTAGTATAACAATATATATACTAACTTACATAAAATATTTAAAAGAAAAAAAAAATACAAACCGATTACTAAGAAAAAAAAAAAAAACTTTAGACACTGTAGCTAGGGCTGTCCACGGGTCGGTCCGGTTCAGGTTTGTGCCCAACCCAGAATCGACCCGCCAGAATCGAGTGGCAAAAAAATGCACCCGCCACGGACTACCGAACTAATTGGATCAGGCGGATCGGACCATCAACGGGCCGCGGTTGGGTCGGTCAGGGTTGAAAATCCAGAAAATGGCGAAACCGGCGTGAAAACGGCAAAAAAAAAAACACATGAAAACGACAAAAATCCAGCCAAAATCTTTGAGTTTTCTCCAGATCTGGCCTAATCTAAGCCATTTTCGGCAAGATCTTGGCTAGATCCGGCGAAATCTCACCGAGATCTTGACGAAAATGGTCTAGATCTCACCGAATCTACCAAATATCGCCGGAAATGTTGTGGGTCGGTCGGATCGGTTTAATTGGATTCTGGAGAAGGAAAACCGACCTTCGACCCGCCGAACTCGGGTTTTGGAGGAACAAACCCGTCGCCGACTGCCAGAGAAGTCGGATCGGTCGGCTGCTGCAGGTGGGTCGGGTTGGCCAAGTCTTTGGACAGCCCTAATTGTAGCTACCGTGCCAGTTGAATAAACCAAAAGCACTGCACAATAAGTGTTATAACATTTTCTCAAAACATTTATTTTTAGTTGTAATTGGTCAGTCTCATATTTTATTATTTTATCTTGACTTGTAAGAAATTGACACGTCAATAATTGTGAAAATATTGTGAAATTTATTGTGTCAGTATAACAATATATATACCAGCTTACATAAATATTTAAAAGGAAAAAAAAAAAAAAACCGATTACTGAAAAGAAAAAAAAAAAATTGTAGCTACAATGCCCAAAACTTGGGAAAAAAAAAAGTGGCTCATGAAACTAAAGCACTGTAGCTACAGTGCTTTAGCGCATTCGTGCACATCAATAATTGTGAAAATATTGTAAAATTTGTTGTGTCAGTATAATAATATATATATCAGCTTACATGAATATTGAAAAAAAAAAAAAAAAAAAAACACAAACCGATTACAGAAAAGAAAAAGAAAAAAAAATATATATAGCTATTGTAGCTACTGTGCCACTTGGCATTGCAATTACTGTTCAAAACTTGGGGAAAAAAAAAGTGGCTCACGAAACCAAAGCACTGTAGTGATTTAGCGCATTCGTGCTTTTATATATATAGATTTATTTTTAGTTGTAGCTGATCACAGTTTCATATTTTATTATTTTATTTTGACTTATAAGAAATTGACACTTGTGAAAATATTATGAAATTTGTTGTGTCAGTACAACAATATATATAAAAGGAAAAAAAATACAAACGGAAGACTGAAAAAAAAAAAAAAAAAAAAAAAAAAAAGCCTCACCAAAGTACTGTTTCCGCTACAGTGCTTGCACAGTGCAAACACACTGAGTGCACAGTACCGAATCACTGTAGCGGCATAGCCGCTTTTTATATATAAGAAACATCTAAACATACAAACACAAATACATACATATTTAACAAGAGCCCAAGCAGGACCCAACGCAAGATGTAGAGTGGAGACATGGTTCGAACTCAAAATCAACTATTTTGATACCATAATTTATTCAAAAAGTATAGACACTAAACAATTTTCACGAATTTTTGCATAAATAAAAGTAATATCAGTGACGGACGCATATGAAAAATGTGACATTGCTCCAATTCCAACAACCTAAAAAATTCACGTTGACTAAATAGTTAATTTAAACTATTTTAACCATAATTCTAACAACAGTCCCTTCACATTCAAAAGCGTGAGTGGTGGAGTAAAAGTGGTTAGTCCACAACTCTACCACTCACAACTTGCCACATGAGCAAGTTGTGACAAAAGTTATGGTTTTAGCAATACTTTTTTTTCTTTTTTTTGTGATGAGCTACAAGACTCTTGGCTATTCAAACTTGTATTTACACATATAAAACACCAACATTTGCCAAGAGTTTTGTAGCTCACCTGATACACTCTTGGTATTTTCAAAGAAGATGTCTAGAATTCAAATCTCGTCTCTTCTATTAAAACATCGAATTATCCACACACAAAACTCACCAACATTTTATTTATATTTTTTTTTCTTATAAATTACCCCTATTAGTTATTAGTAAATCATAATTGAATTGAATTTTTTTTTTAAATTGAGTTGAGTTGAGTTGTATTTTATTTATTGGTTAATAATAGTTTGCAACTTAAAATTTGTTGTGAAAATATTATAGATATAAGATCACTCTTATTTATTTATTTATTGTTGGCTGTGTCATCTTTTTCTAGTAATTTGCTGAGGCCCATCCTTGTTTCAAAGGCCCAAATGGAGTTGGGCAAATCTTCTGCTCTTTGGGGTGTAGACGCATCTCTATCTTCATTTCGTGGATCATGATAACACAAGGCCCATATTTTTCACATACTATATGCTCTTACAGTATATGTGTGGCCCAGACGCCCATTAATCAAGCAAATTTCCAGTACTAAAGTCCTGCGCTAACAATTTTTTTTAGGTAAAATAGTAGAAGAGGAGGGAGGTGAAGTTGGAACCAAATACACAAGGGGTAGCAAAAGATTTCATTACTACTAAACTATCATTTGAATCACTAACAAAACGATTTTCATACGTACTAAAATTCACATCTCATATTTGGTATATTATGTTTAAATTTAGTATTTGCCAATAGTGATTGTGTACCAACAACTAGACTTGCCGTCTACGGATGGCGGGCTATGCTTAAAGAAACCGTAACATCAAATTATTCAGCATAACAACAAATCAAATTTAGTACTTCCTTTTGTTTTACTCAGTCATGTTTGTTAGTTTAATCATTATTAGCTAATTTAAGTACAACTTATTTTAAAGTTCATTGTTTTTCAACGTTTACACTGTACAGATTATTATTAAAAATTTATAACATCGCATATTTGTATGTTTGGGAACAAATTATAAGCTAATTTTTTGCATTTTATCTTTTATGTACAGTTTACTAAAACTTTACTTTTTCAAAGTACAAATTTAAATTAGCACACTTTCAGCAAAAATATCTTTAGTAGAAAACTAAATAAGGTGTCTGGAAACGGACAAGTAAAAAAATTCACATATTTAAACAAACCCATAATCAAAGAACACTATACTCTCTGTCAAAACTATTTGACAAGATAATGTAAATGAAAAACCTTAAATTTTATAAATAAATAAAAAATGCAAAGGACGATGTGGAAGAAAAAGTTGATAGACAAAAGGAAAAATAAAAAATCATTAGTGGTGGGTGTGTATATATATATATATATATATATATATATATATATATACTGAGCAACAGAAAGAATATCATGATCCTTGTATTAATAGTGCCACTCTATCAAACATGAGAAATGGTAGAAAAAATAGATTACCAAACTTTTTTATCTCATATTTAGTCTTTATTTTTTTTAGTTTTTATTTCTTCTACACAACATTTCTAAACTAGCCTATCACCTCACACATGTACCCACCATAATCTACAATTTTTTAAATGATAGACTAATTTGAGAATATTGTAAATTTTATTGTGTCTCTACTTTGTTTTTTTTGCCTTGTTAACATGTCATCTATGTCACTATGTGTGCATGACCTAACAAACTGATTAGGCTTTTCTATATCACATTTCTCAATTTGTTGTATTTTTTAGACCTATGATGCTAAATTGCTACTTTGTCGAGATTTCATATTTAAATTGAAGTTTTGATTAGTAAAATAATAAAGGTTAACATTTAAAGGTTAGGCATAGATCCAGTGTCCAATGGCACTTGACTTGTTGAGAAGGTGACATGTATCAACTTTTGGACACGTGTCATCATGTGATCGGGTTCAGTGCACTGATGCACTAGATCTAAACCAAATCCAACATGTAATAATCTCCTAGCTTTTACTTCACTAGAGGCAGCAGAAATTCTAATAATTTTGTCCTTCGTCCTTTGCAGCATTAGCCTAATCTAATGGCTTGGTAATAATCACATAGAATTGGAATTCATAAGATGAATTAATGGCTTGTATTGGGGTACTGTGACCCCGTCCCTGCACAAGGAAAAATGACAGTATATTTAGAGTTTGTTTGGGATGTGATGAAAAGTTCAGCTTATTTGAGTTTTCAGCTTCTTTTTGGTACTTTTTATGGGTCTTATTGCACTTTTTGGTACTATTTATGGGCCTCATTGTACTATTCAGCTAGTTTTTAACTTTTTTTTTTTTTCTATACTTTCAGCAAAATATTTTAGTTTTAGCTAAATAAGATGTTTTTAAACAAACCATTAACCTTGTTTCACTCGAGTACCATAATTCAATCATTGTACAGTGACCTTTGTGTAGTGGTTTTCTTGAACTCGCTTTAGTTTCTTGGCCATCTCTGTTTTTTTTTTTTTTTTTTTTTTTTTTTTTTTTTTTTTTTAATGTGCATTCATAAGTTTTAAATGGAATAAAATGTGGTAATTAAACTACAATATTTGTCCAGTAAATTCAATGCGGATGCCAATCCCAAAATAAACAAGATTGTGATGAGACCTAGCACCAATAAATGAACATTGAAACAACTCTCAAGTCAGTATTTCATGGGTTGATTCTTCTTCTTCTTCTTCTTCTTTTTTTTTTTTTTTTTTTGCTGCCAAGTTTCATCACACTAATATTTATTTCAACGGATAAAAAAAAAAAATAACTGTGGCTACTTTCTATTAAAATATACCTATAGGGAAATACTTCATTTACATACATAATTACGTTCAGAACTTAAAAAGTTGAAAAGCCACACATAGTAATTTTTTTTTTTTTTTAAATGAAAAACTTATAACTTTATTATGAAGAAGATAAATTCAGTATATCATGAGCAATAACTGACTCAATCAGTGATGAATTTTCTTTTATCCAGGTTTCATAATTATCAAAGTTATCTATTTCTTGTGCAGGTCTATTCACTACAAGAAAAGTAAGCAGTTGCGGCGGGCCTATTGCGGCGGGTGCAAAAACAGCCGCTATAGGTCGCCTATTGCGGCTGGTTTTGAGCCTGCCGCTGTACATGAGATCTATTGCGACGGGCCAATAGCCCGCCGCAATAGTCATAGTATATGCGGCGTACTATAGCAGCGGGCCAATGACCCACCGCAATAGGCCCTTACATTTCCCCCGGTTGGACCTAAATTTTCCCTCTGTTTTTTTTGCCCTTGTTCATTTTTGGCGCCTTTTCGTTTTTAGCTAGTCTCCCACACACACCCTCTCTCTCTTTCTCTCAGACACTTCGAAAATCTCCTCACTGTCTCCACCACCACCACCCACAAACCCACAGCCACAGCCACTGCCACCACCACCACCCAAAAATCGAGCCTAGTTAGGTCCAAAAACAAATGGGTCTGGTCTAGCCCGACCCATTTCTCTTCTCATTTCTAACCCTAACGATTCATGCCCCTAATCTAGAACCTTCCCTCTTTTTGCTATCTCATCCGAACTCTCTTGACAAAAACCCATGGCTTGAGCTACCTGATCTCATCACTCAAACCGGCACCACCACCACAGGAGGCGGCTTGCTCCTCATCAAAAACCCTTACCGAGATCTCTCCAATCTAGGTACGCACAACTCTTTTGCATTCATCGATTCCTATTTCTTTTTTCTGTTTATCGTTATCAAAACCCTAATTTCTTGTTTGGTACACAGCAGGACCGAAAGACTGGTCAAAAGAGCAAAAGAGGAAGTCCTCAAGGTTCATTGATTCTGATTGACGCTTCGCGAGAAATTCTTTGCTCTGTCTATCTCTCACTCGGTTTGATCCTCTATTTCTCTCTGATTCTTTGCTGTTATTATTATTATTATTTTGGTTTGATTTGTTTGGTTTTTGAATAGCGGCTACGGATTTAAAGGAAATTCAAGAGCTGTTGAGATTGGTCGATGGCATTGCAAACCCTTCACTTTCTCAGGTAAAGTTTTTTTTTTTTTGGTTAATTAAGTAATTTTAATTAATGGAGGGGTAATGGGTGGGTAAGGGCTTTGTCATCATATTCGGGTTTTTCTGCTTAGAAACATGGTATGCTTATATGCCCAACCTTTTACAAAACTTGATGCTGCTCAATATGTTTAGCAGAGGAATACCCAAGTAATTGGTACTTAGAAGAATATTGGTGTATAAATTAAACTAGAATATAGCAAGTTGAATTTCCAAGTGGGGTTGATAAACTATATGGAGGAATAAAAGGGTATGTGTCTTGGAGTTATATACATACTACTACTACTGCTAAAAGTTTACTAGACTTTAAATGTTTCTTCTTAGTTGGATTTATGCGAAAAAAATTCAAGTCTGAGTGAAAATTGTTAGGACTAGTCGCAGTTCTAGCATGGACCATGGAAAATAATAAAAAGAGGGACTCCCTCCTTACATTTTTAATTACTTTTCTTGCTTTGGAATCATGTCTTTGTACTGTCAAAAGGAAAATGCTGGCAACTGGCTAAGTGCATTGAAAGAAAGTCCTTGTACTCAATTTTGATGATTATAGTAGACAGTAACTATTTCAATAGAATTTTAAAAAATTGAAAAATGAATTCCTATTGCTTTAATCTCTTGCACGTTGCAAAATGAATGTCAGAGTTATTTCCAGGACTTATGGGAGTGCAGCCTAGAAGTCTATTCCGCAGTAGATTGGGAAGATGAACTGGTTCTTTATTGGGTGGCTTATCCTCTGTTTTTTCTGTCATACTTTGCATATCTACGGAACTTTGGACTGACTTCCTCAATTTTTCACCCTCTTTACTATTTTTGGGTGGCTTTTCCTCTGTTTTTTCTATCATACTTTGCATGTCGATGAAACTTTTGACTGACATCCTTAATTTTTAGATAATTTTTTTTTTTAATATTTATCTTGCCTGGTTGTATTTTTAATAAAAAGTAGAAAATTTATCATAGTAATAGGAAGCCATGAGAATCCTCTCATGATTGGGAATATCATAGTAATTGAAGTATTGTGTGGCCTTATAGATCCAGCCAGTTGGATCTTCCCCATCATACCTAGGAAATTCTAATCTTATTTGCTTAGGGAATGAACCCATACCTCCATTGGCCATTGTTGATTCCTCTCTGTCATTGCTATCAGTGGGTTTGGTTGGTAGAACTGACCTAATTTCTCTAACAGCCTCAGATAATTGGGTAAGTTGCTGTGTTATGATCTCCATAGCCCTTTGATGTTGATCTTGTTGCAGCTTTACCCCAGCTAAATCTGGTGCCATTCTACCTTTTAGAATCCATTTTTTAAATCTTTAGAAAACACGTTTTATGTGCATCATATTTGTAGCTTAACATGTTTATATTTGGATTTGTATCATTTTTGGATGCCAAATTTTCTGTCTTGCAGCTCTTCATTATAGCTGTGTTTCTTTGTTTTTGTGTTTTGTTTTTTTATTTTATTATATATATATTTTTTATATTGGTTATCTGTGAGAGTTATATTATCTTAAATGATTTTTGTTTTCCCTTTTTCTCAGCTCTAAATTATACTATTTGGAGGTAATATATGTTACTGATTTAATTACAACTTGATTTAAGAATGCTGTCTATAAAGCACTGAAGCGGGCAACTGAAAGGGAGATTTCTCAAAGTGCTGATGTCATCTGTTGCACATGTGTTGGTGCTGGAGATCCTCGATTGGCAAATTTTAGGTTCCGCCAGGTTGAAATGCATCTAACATGTGGAAGTTTGTCCAGGATTCACTTGTTTAAAAGTTTACTCTTTTTAACTTTTTGTTTTTTGTTTTGCTGCAATTGGTATAGTGCATTTGGATCATTCACAGTGCTTTTAGTTTTTTTGGATTTTTCTATTATTATAAAGCATGATTAGTGAATTGTAGAGTTTTTTCCCTAAAAGCTACAAATTTTAGCTTCCTAATCATGAAGGTTGATGTAGTTGAGCTTTAAACTAGTTTTCTATTGGGGAGGGTTTGGGAATTGGGATAAGCGTAGGTCTTAGTTTTTTTTTTTTTTCTGAAATACATTGAAAATGCTATTACTATTAGTTGTATGCATAATTTATAGGTTTTTAATATATTTCATTCTTCTTTATTTAGGTTTTTTTTTTTTTTTTTAAATGCTGAATAAGCTTGAATTCTTATATATTTTATTCTTTACTAATAATTTGAGTTTGAAATATATGGAGTGGAGTATATATGAAGCTGACCAAACCATGATATGACTTATAGTGAAAGAGCTTATAAATCCCTTCGTGAATTCCTTCCTTCCTTCAAACCCAAAATTCTTTTTTTCATTTTTATAGTATGTTGGAACTCTGAGTGTATAAAGGGGATGACAATTTTTTTTTTTAGAACAGGTCATAAACTTTATCAAACTAAAAAAAAAGTACATATATAAAGAAAAATGCTGTACATACAAGCCAATGTGATCCAACCATTTCAGTATCTATACATTGGAAAATCTCATTAAAAAATTAAAAATTAAAAATACATGGATGATGGGATAAGGATAAAGGTTTTAAAAAAAAATAGAAATAAGGGTTTTTTTTTTTTTTTTTGGTTTCAACTCTAATTCAACGTTAATCTAGGTTAACTTGGTTTTTTTTTTTTTGGATAGAATCATTGAAATTAAATGTATTTTTCTTTTGTTTTTCTAAGAAGGTGAGGAATAAAGAAATAGATTTTAGAAGAGGTTTCTATCCAGCAAAAGAGATTTAAATAAGAAAAAAAAGGTTAGGTTTGATAGCTGTTTAGTGGATTGAGTTGTTTTTATTTATTTATTTTTTTTTTTTTTTAATGGAAAAGTGGATTTAGGTTTCTCTTTTGAATAAATAGGGTTGTTTTGAAGACATAGATTAGTGGGAGAGTGGTTCTATTTTGTAAGAAATTTAGTGGTTTAGCAGTTTAGTGTAATGAGTGGCTACATTTTAGGACTATCATAAACAAGTAATAGACAGTTACGTCTCCATTTTTATTTCCATCAAAAATATATTGGTGGAAACTTCTACTTCAAAAGATGCATTTGCTAAGGGTCCAACTAAATATAGGATTAATGCACTAAAGAGATCAAACCCAATGTATTTTCTATTACTATAAAAAAAAATCCACATAACAAGGAACCCAAAAGGGTAAAAAATCTAGATATTATAGTATAATATAATAAGACTGCTACATATTGCACATATAGAACCCAATTAGAGGCCTTTTCAGTGGCCAAGCCACAAACCCATCATTAGCACATATCATGCATGAATACAGACAAATTAATATCATTCCTTCTATGAAAATTGAACCTAATCAATAGAAATTTGTTTACTTTGATCTCAAACCAGATTTCAAGAAACAGCATTTATCATGATCTACTGTGTCTGTATTGATTAGACAAGTTCAAAATTTCATTTTATCTTCATTACCCAAACATTAAGTTTATTTCTCAAGTTCAATCTTTTTCTTTAATGCATTTGCAAGTACAGGTTAAATATATTGAGCAGGCCTTGAAATAAAAGAGGTAAGCTGCCTGCAAGTTTGTCTTGAAACTTCTACTTCAAAAGATGCATTTGCTAAGGGTCTAAAAAAGATTGTAGTATCACAATGTTTCATCTTCATACATAATCATTTGTCCTACATATTCTAGACATATCATTCTATTTATTCTTTAAATTTAGGTAGAGGATCCATTAAGGAAATAACACACGCACACACACACACACCATTTACATTAATATGGACCTTTGGTGGCCTTAATTATTTTCATACACAACTAAACTAATAAATAATTTGCAACACAAACCTGTTTGGCCAACACTTCAAGAACATTGTTGAAACTATCCTAATGGGATTGAATTGAAAACCTTGTGAAACATACCATTCAATACCTTTGTTTTGGTGGGTTAAATTTGAAACTATCCTAATTGGAATGGGTCCAAACACTTATAACGTGTTTTTTAAAGTAATATCTAATTTTAATAACTCAGCTTATATATAACCATTTCATTTTTCCTATCAAGATACCTTAGCTTATCAATATGAATAATTTATTCTTCGTAGCACAAACTTGTGTGTTGTTTCTAGATATGCTTCCTTTGTGATTCACTTTCAGCTAGATTGCTTTGAAGTGAGTCTTGTTTGAAAATTAACTTAGGTTTATATATATTCTTTTCTTGTCGGCAGATTGCAAAAAGAAGAGGCACTATAAGTTTGTGTGATCAAAGTAAGTGAAGTTGGTGAAAGACTTAAGGTTCTCTCTCTCTCTCTCTCTCTCTCTGTGTTTGTGGTGGGTTGTTGAATTGGGGCAAGCAGGTGGCTTGCATGGAGTAATAAAGTAGTTTTAGCTGATATTGGGAGTGTTGACTATTTTGTGTAATATTGGATGATTGTTGTTGAGTTGTTTTTATTTGATTAATTCATTTTAAGGGATTCTCTCTATCTTTTTCACACATGGAACGCTAAAATGGAATTGCATATTTAAAGAGATGTCCATTCCTAAAGAATATTGCTAGTAATGATGTTATAGTTACCAAATGTATTGATAACTTCTCTATGCATTTAAATTCATTGTTTGATTAGGAACATAGCTAAAAGTGAATGATTAAAGATGATTTGTTTCTTAAATTAAAGTGAAATTGTGTAAATGAAATGTATGTTAACTCTTGGTTTGTGTTTTCATGAAATCACATTATAGGTATTTCTTGCAAATCACTTTATAGCAATGGATAAGAGTTGGATGAAAATTACCAATAGAAGGTCGCAAGAATATTTAGATGGAGTTCAACAGTTTCTGAATTTCGCATCTAACCATGCATACCTGGATGGAACAATTTCATGTCAGTGTAAAAAATGCGTGCATACGGATTCGTGGCCTATAGATGTTGTACAAGCTCACTTAGTGTCAAAAGGGATTTGTAGGGGTTAAAACCCTTGGATTTTTAATGGGGAATTATCACTTAGTGTCAAAAGAATTTTAATGAATAATTCTTTTAATTTTTAAATTGATATATTTCAATTTGATGTTAGCCAATACGCATTTCTTTTTATTGTGGGGTCATTTGATTGTTGGATTACATAGCAAACTCCATTTTATTGTGGAAATGTTATTCTTACTGAGTTGAGGCCTTTATGTTTAGTTCCTTTATTATATTATAGCATACCTAGTGGATGTATATGACTTCCTTTTCTCTTTTTTTTTGGAGAGGTTCATGTGGTGAGTTGCTTGTAGAATGTCAATTTTCTCTTTAGGGTTAATGGTTGTTGTGGCAAAGTAGCACCAACAATTTTGGCATTGGTGCCTTTGGTTGTGGTGAGGGGGACACTAGCTTTGTGTGCATAATTTTTGCATTGTTTTGGGTTTTATTGGTGCTTGCTTGTCCTATCCTATATATATGTATATATATGTTGTGGGGTCATTTTAACTATATGATTTCTAACTTTTTTTTTTTTTGTTCAAACTCAAATATCAGGAAAAAATGAAGGAATTGTTGGTTGACCCTAAGAATCAATTGCAGTCATCTGACACAAGTGGTAGTATTGCATGGTCAACAGATGATGTGTTTGCCAAAGTGATGGGTAAGGAGCGCAAAGGTCGCATTCGTGGGGTAGGATTTGGTCCAACCCCAAGTGGTCAAAGTAGCAAGACTGCTCTCATGGACAATGAAATACAATCAAGTCAAGCAAGGGACAACGAAGTTGCACAATTGAAGGCTTCCTTGGCTACTATGGAGGAGAAACTAGTAGGTTATGACGAAATAAAGGAAAAAGTTAGTCAATTCGAAGAAATGGAGCAAAGAATGGAGCAAAGAATGGCTCGCATGTTTCAACAAATGCAACAATTTTCTACACAATGCAATCAGGTATGATAAATGACTTGAGTGTCAATTTATATGGAGTAGGAAAGGAATGTTAAATGTATGGTTGCTAATTAATATTTACTTGTGGTAATTAGCTGGAAAGATAATTACATATTTAGTAATTACATTAGCTGGAAAGATATTTATTGATTTAATAATTAGTATTTACTTGTGAATTGTGACGGTATAAATTTATTGATCTGTAACATTGATAAAGGGTGAAGGAAAAAGATTTCTAGAAGCACCATGTTATTAATAGATGTTTATGGAATTATGTGGTGACACATTTGCATCCTTTGAATTTTATATCAAGGGACCTCCCAACACCAATCATTTTGATTTGATCCCATCAGTTGTCTTGTTGTGCCTCTGCTTTGTAATTTCAAATTTTCAAAACTATGAAGCTGCCAAGAGAGGTGGTTCTCCCATAAAAGATCAAGACAAACTATAATGGTCAACCTAAAAGATCAAGAAACATGTCTTCATTTAACTTGTTCCCCCTTTTTTACCTTGGTAATATTTTCTTGTAATTTTTTTTTTTTCATTTATACGCACTTATTAAGTAATCATACTTTGTATGTAGGATGCTCCTCTGATCGAACAATCTCCAGCTCTCTCCAAATCATTAGCTGCATCTCATCAACCAAAAAGCTTATAAGTTTTATCTTGGAGTTCTTCGACTTTTTTGTGTACAAAGAACTATGGAAGAACAACCGCATTTTTTGAAAGTGTTGAAGGATATTTCTAAATACTTTGGAACTTTGATTATAGTATTAGATTAATTTCAGCGGTTGTTTTATTCAAGTGACCACATCTATTTTTTGTTAATTTTAAGATGGTGGTTATAGACTATGTTATGTATTTGATAATATATTTCTATGTTAATATTACTACGTTAGTTTCAAGACATTTGTGGTGTTGTTAATTAGTTACATTTGTGGTATTATGTTAGTAGAGCTAAAACTATTACAGGTTCTTTATAACAGGTTTGTGAACCATTTATTTATTAGAAAACAGCAGTTTTAAAACCCACTGGAAAAAAAAAATACCTATAGCGGCGGTCAAAAAGCGCCGCTAAAGGTGCACATTTTATGTTTTAAATGAATACCTATAGCGGCATTTCTACCCGCCGTTAAAAATACAATTAGTCTGCTTTGACTGATTGTCTATAGCGGCGCCATTTGCCCGCCGCTAAAGGTAGACACCAATAGCAGCGGGCATGACACCGCCGCTAAAAGTCAATGCCACGAATTTTGAACACCTATGGCCGCGGTTTTATGCCCGCCGCAATACACCTTTACCCGCCGCTAAAAGGTACATCTATAGCAGTGCTTTTCGAGACTGCCGCAATATACCTACAGCGGCACTGGAACACCGACGGGAGGGCCCGCCGCAATAGCACCCGCTGCTAAAGGTTGAAAGTACCTTTAGCGGCGCTTTTTTGGGCTTTAGCGGCGGTTCTGGCCCGCCGCAGTAGCCCCTTTTTCTTGTAGTGATTACCTTGCCACTTCACATGGGAGACGAGTTGAGCTCTGAAGTTTATGGACTACACTTATCAGAATACTGGACACAAATACACAATCATATGCGGGGTACATAAACCCAAAGGAGCGTCAGACACAATCTTGGAATTACTCTCGACTGCCACATCCCTTATACCAACATCCTAACCAAAGAACACTCCGATCTCCATCGTGGTTTTCAGATCCGGACTGTTCGAAGAACTAGTAAAGGGGGGAGCTCAAGGTTTTTAAGGTTTGACCAAGGTTGAACCACAATGATGTCATAATTAATTTTTTAGTAATTAATTAAAACACAAATAAATATACTAAATTTATAAATATTAAAAAAATTGACTAAAAAATATGAAAAAATTAAAATAATTTTAAGATGAATTTTTCAATATTTGTAAGGTTAATAGAAAATAATAAATACATAAACAAGCATTAAAAAAAATAAAAAATCTTTCAAGTAGAAAGCATTTTAATCTAAAATAAATTATCATTTTTATATAAATTCATAAATACCACTTTCACCTTCAACTTCAAAAGTACAATTCTTATTCACAAATAAATTTAGTAAATAAAATTTAATGATATGTTTAATGAGAGAGATGAGAGAGGGTTGACATAATAAAGAGAAATGATATGTCCACAATATTTTCACAATATTTTTACAACAAATCTTAAGTGGCAGGTTGTTACTGGTTATTACTGTTGAGGAAAAAAAGTAATCTTAGTGTTAAGTTCAAATTTGAACCAATAACAACTAACCACCTATAATTTGTTAAGAAAATGTTGTAAAAATGTTGTGGACGTAGCACCTCTCATAAATATATATATATATATATATATCTCTTTTAAAATGAGGGCACACAAGTTCGAACCATGCCTTCTTTCTTGAAAAATAATATCCCTATTAAAAAAAAAAAAGAATGCTAATATCATTTTGATAAAATAAAAATGCAAATATTCTTCACTCATTTATTTAACATTTTGATTGAATGTCATTTTCTTTTTCCTTCTGTTTGACATTGTTTCAAATGTTTCAAAAGCAATTAAATTTGAGCAGGAATATCATATTTTAAATTAATTTT
The DNA here is from genome assembly GCA_019022515.1 of Quercus aquifolioides. Classification (NCBI taxonomy): domain Eukaryota; kingdom Viridiplantae; phylum Streptophyta; class Magnoliopsida; order Fagales; family Fagaceae; genus Quercus; species Quercus aquifolioides. The sequence continues at coordinate 64,412,059 of CM032330.1, forward strand.
TTGGAATATAAATCTCAGAAAAATAATATTGAAATTTTCATTATACTTAAATAATTAATACACCACTTAAAATAGGTATTATAACAAAATATGTATTTATCCTATTAATAACATTTTTAATTACATAAAGTAAATAATATAACGTTGGTTCATATATATTACATGTCACTATAATTAAGAAGTTAGGAAATCTAAATGGTTAAGATTAATTTTAGTGAATTCACAAATATTTCATTTTTTACTTCTTTTGTGTCAATTGTTTTCAAAGCAACTAAACGTGAGAAAGAATATCATATTCTAAATCAATTATTATTATTCCAAATAAAAATAGTTTTTTATATAGATTTTATAAAAATTATCATATAAATTCATTTAGTATAAATAATCACAACTATAGATATTTAATATATGTGTAAGGACTAGATTTGAATTCCCTAGCCCAAAGGTTGATAGACTTAGGCCCAAAAAACCCAAAACAATGAATTTGTAGAGAGTGGGTTGGAAGAATTGGGTTTTAATAAATCAAACAAATACTCAGGGAGATTAAGATGACAAGAGAATGAAAATAGACAGGTTTATGCTGAAGAAAATCGTCCTCAACAAAGTACGAGGAGATCTGTTCTTATATATTTCTTCAGGTTTAATTTACAAAGTTAGTTCTTGATGCTACAGTGTTTTTCTCTTAGTTTCTTGATCCCATTCTCCCTTCACTCCCTCATCCTTTTATGCTCTCTTCCGCCTTTCATCTTTTTCCTCCACGTGCATGCCAGATGGCTCGTGTTGATACTTGTCTCATCAGCACCTCCCATAAGTCTTCATGTAGTAGCTGTAAGGCTAAAAATCACTGTTCAGGTATCACTTTCACATTAATGCGGCCAGAGAGTTAGCTGCAATGCATTTAATGCAGTGGTAATAGCTTTCTCCTTAGATATTTTAGGACTCCTCCCTGTCTGATGTCTCTGCAATACTTATCCGTTCCAACAGAACTTCTGGGAACGTTACCTTGGGCGACAGACCATCTCTTCAGACCTCGGCTTTGGCTAACTGAGGATGCATTTATCCTCGGCCTACCCTCTTGAGCCCTTACAACCAAAACTAACCTCTTTATTTACTAACACAGTCTCTTCTGACCAAGATTTCCCCTTCTCGGACAACCTTTCATCCTCGGCTTGGGCCACAGGCCCAAAATGTAAATAGGTAATGAAGCCCTGGGCCTAATACCCCTACAATAGCCCCTCGAGATTCTTCTTTCTAGCTCCTCGGGAAGAAAGGAGGATTTCGATGTCAGAATATTTGCTTTGTGCTCACTTCATCCCACCTCTGCCTGTGAAGACGTCTTTTTAACTGCCCAAGGCACGCTCCTGATGCTTCGGCATTCGAGACGCGTCTTCATTAAATTTTTACGGCTCTTTGTCCCCCACGTTCTACGACGTGATGCGAATCCAACGGTTGAGGATTTTGCTGGGACTTGAGCGGAAATTCTCCCACCTTTAACTCTTTATTTAGTATAAATACTCCTCAAATCAATCACTCATCTTATCTTAGCATTCTTTTCGTTCTAGCGCACGTACACTGAACCTGTCAATTCTTCTAACGCACTCGTGCCTTCTCAAATACAAAAAGCCAGTCCAAGGATACTTCCCTTCTTTCTGTAAGTCTTCCCAAACCTATACATTTTGTTTTTCCATATATTTTTCTTTTCTCTATACTTTTCTCCTCCTCAGCTCCACTCTCTCTTCTCAATCTCTTTAGTTCTCCTAACCCTTCCTAGAAATGGGTAGATTCAAGAGTTTAGTAGACTCCAAGGAGGGAATGGCAAACTTTAGGGCTAAGTATAGGATCCCTCCAAGGGCAGGCACTAGGTACTGTAAAGAGGGACAATGGCACACAAATAGGCAAGATGGAGAAGTAGTAATCCCATTAATTGCCTTCATAGAAGGAGGGATGAGAATCCTTATGGGTACTGTCACCAGAGACTACCTTAGGGCCCAAAGGTTAGCTCCCACCCAATATGCCCCCAATATGTTCAGAATCTTAGGTTGTGTAGATGCCCTTAACAAGAGGATGGGCTTAAACCTCACACACCACAATGTCAATTGGATCTACAACCTCTATCACTTAACGGGGCAGGGATATTACCTCAAGTCTAGGTATCCTGAAGTTAGGCTCATTCAATGCCTCCCCGATTCCAATAAAGGTTTAAACAAAGACTTCTTGATTGTGTTAGGGGAATGACACGATGACTTCCGTTGCCCAACGAGAGAAGGTAACCAGGTGGGGTCTTAGGTCTAGGTTTGGATAATTGTATAAGTTTTTCTTTGATTAGCTCTGTATATTTTCCTTGCTAACAATGTTTTCATGTTTCTCTCTATGGTTTCCCAGATAAAAACGCTGTTGTGCCAAAATTTGGCCTCATGAACCAGGAGAGTTTGGACAAGATCTTGAAGGTCGAGGTGTTCGTACATACAGACAGCCAACTCAAGGCAGCTCATTTGATCTTGGACTACATCCTTATCTCCAAGAGCTTCTTGGCACCAAAGTGTGTCATCAAAGCCAAAGATCCTCAGCTACATCGGATTAGCGTAGCGGCTCTAGGCTTTCTCCCCAGCCCTGTTCCAGAAGGCACGTTGACCACAGAGCCCAGATTTGAAGGCATACCAAAGGTAGCCTCGCCACCACAACATACAACCGGAGTAGCCACTTCTTCTTGCCCCACCAACACAGAAGAAGAAGAAGTAGTTGAAGTATCTGATTCCGAGGACGAGTTTGAAGTCTTCAACCAAGCTTTGTCCCCAGAAACTTCAACCCCTGATCTCGGCCAACCATTCTCACCGATACTTGACGAGATGGGGATTTAGCGTAAACCAAGGTCCTCCCAGCTAGACTTGATAGAGTCCCAACCGGGGAAGGATGTGCCTGGGAAGGCAGCCCAAAATAAGCCTCCCACCCCCCCCACCTGCCCTACCCTTCCAACCTGTCGACCTAAAAATGAAGTGGGAGCCAAAGGGGAAGGAGGTAGTGGGAGCTGGAAAAACCCTCCTCCCTCAAGAGGATGAGGCTCAGAGAGCGATTAAACAAGCCAAGGTAGGGCAGAGGGGCGCCAAGAAGAGGAGTGATCCTCAGGTCGGGCCTCCAGCCTGGCTTCCCACCCCAATGCTAGACGGGGCTCCTCTGCTAGCCAATGCCTCCATTAGGGATTTCTAGGGAGGAGTAGCCGGCTATATGGCCGACGTGGTAGAGTAGGCTTTGCTGCTTCCCGAGAATATGGCTGAGCTGTGAGACATGAAGAGACATGAGGTCTTCCTCAGCCTCAAGAGATATCTTGCCATGGTATGTCCTCTTCCTAGCCCCTTTTTCTTCTCTCTCTTCCTTTTTCCTTTAATTGCTTTCTTTACTTTCTTTTTCTAACCCTTGATTCTTTCCTCGGTAGGCTGTTCAAGCCACCTTCCGGGTGGAGGAGATAGCCAACTACTGCCATTGGCAAATGAATGAGGAGGAGGAAGGCGCAATGCCACCGTGGAGGCCTTTAATGTGGCCGAGAAGAGCAATCAAGAGCTCAAGAAAAAGCTGCTGGAGGAGGAGAGAGAGAGAGAAAAAAAGTGCAGAAGCCGCTCTTGATAGTGCTGAGAAGCAAGCTGAGGACCAAAGGGTACGGCTTCGCAGCGCTGAGGATCAGCTGGCCATCTCCAAAACTCAGATAGCTACTCTCAAGAAGAAATTAGAGGAGGCTGAGAAAGCAAGGGAGCTTGCTGAGAAGGCTTGGGATTAGGCCGAGCAAGATGGATATGACTTAGGAGTGGCAGAGACCGAGGAAACCCTGAGGGCAGAGGTCTCGGGGGTATGCAGGACCTACTGCTCCCAAATATGGAATGAAGCTCTCAACCAAGTTGGGGTGGAAGCTTCATCTGTACTTAGAAGGGCAGATAGGGTATACTATCCCCTTGCCATCCGAGAGTCTGGTCCTTCTAGCTTAAGGACTAATACCACCTCCGAGGTGGCAGAGGTGGGCAAGGATAATACGGCAACTATTCCAACTTCCTCTGATAAACCTGCTGAGGAGGCTGAGCAACCCGGGGTCACAAAGAAAGAGAAGGACGCTAACCAGGGAGTGGCCCGTGATGCTATGAAGCCTCCAGTTGCCACCTAGGACCCTTATGCCGAGAAAGAAGCTCCTAAAACAATGGAGATCATCCTGGCCACCCTCTCCTTGCCTGCCAAGGCTGATCTAGCTAGCAAAGGCCCCGAGGTCTTTGAAGCTGCCTCTACTCAATCTGTCCACGGCCCTCCCAAAGACAAAATTATAATAAAGAAGAAATAGTTTTTAGTGTAATTTTTTTTTCTTCTCTTTCAAATTTTGTAATTGATGTGACATCTTTTGTATCTAATCTGCCTCTTTCCGAGTCTTTAGTTAATGAAAGTTATGAACAATTTCCGTATTTCCATGATTTTTATACAAGTGTTGATATAGTTTCTTTCTTATCTAACACTTAATAAATGTAGCAATGAGGTAAAATTCTTCTTATTAATCTGCATAAATAACAGAAAAGTTATCTCATCCCATATGGTCGAAAGCAAAACAAGTTAAAATCCACTAAGTCCATTACCTCAGCGAAGCGTAATTTTGATTTTAAGGATATACACAGTAATGTAGTATGCATACAGGCTTAACTTACTTTGTTCCCTACTTATCAACAAGTTTAAAGGACCAAAGGGGCGACCAATTCTCAAACAAATTTAGGTATGCCTGTGAACGCTTTAAGTGATGCTCAAGAGCATCCATTTGAACCTATTTAAGTAGGTAGCCCGAGGAGTCTGAAATAACTAAGGCTTTGCCTAGACACTTGGTAAAATGATGAGTAGTATTAATTTGCTCGAAGTATGTGGTCCAAGGAACCAGACATAATTAAGATTCTATTTGATACTCAAAAAGATGTCATAATGTGTTAATTTTCCCAAAGCATGTAGTCCGAGAAGCCAGGCATAGCTAAGGTTCTATTTAACACTTAGAAAAATAACCAAAAGATATCAATTTACCCAAGGTATGTGCTTTGAGAATCCAGGCATGACCGATATTCTGTTTGATACTTAGATTGATGCCAGGAAGTATTAATTTATCTAAAGCAAGTCGTCCGAGAAGCCACGCATAGTTAAGGTTCTGTTTAATACTTAGATGTCATAATGTGTTAGTTTTCCCAAAGCATGTGGTCCGAGGAGTCAGGCATAGCTAAGGTTCAATTTAACACTTAGAAAGATGATTAAAAGATATCAATTTACCCAAGGTATGTGGTCCGAGGAGCCAGACATGACCAAGGTTCTGTTTGATACTTAGATTGATATCAGGAAGTATTAATTTACCCAAAGCATGTGGTCCGAGGAACCAGGTATAGCTAAGGTTCTATTTAATACTTAGATAGATGTTATAATGTGTTAATTTTTCCAAAGCATGTGGTCCGAAGAGCCAGGCATAGCTAAGGTTCTTTTTAACACTTAGAAAGATGATTAAAAGATATCAATTTACCCAAGGTATGTGGTCCGAGGAGCCAAGCATTACCAAGGTTCTGTTTAATACTTAGATTGATGTCAGGAAGTATTAATTTACCCAAAGCAGGTCGTCCGAGGAACCAGACATAGCTAAGGTTCTGCTTAATACTTAGATTGATGTCAAGATGTGTTAATTTTCTCAAAGCATGTGGTCCGAGGAGCCAGGCATAGCTAAGGTTCTGTTTAACACTTAGAAAGATAATTAAAAGATATCAATTTACCCAAGGTATGTGGTCCGAGGAGCTAAGCATGACCAAGGTTCTGTTTGATACTTAGGTTGATGTCAGGAAGAATTAATTTACCTAAAGCAGGTGGTCCGAGGAACTAGACATAGCTAAGGTTCTGTTTAATACTTAGATAGATAGTAGAACGTATGACACACAATACAACAAACCCAAATATGGTGAAGAAATCTTTCATTAATAATAATACATTCTCAGGCTATTTACATTCCAGGGGCATGGTACAGCTTTTTCCTCTAGATCTTCAAGATAATATGCACCTATTCCGGCCACCGATGTGATATGATATGGCCCTTCCCAGTTGGGTCCCAATTTTCCCCATGCTAGGTTCTTCGCAGTTCCTAAAACCTTTCTTAAAACCAAGTCTCCGACTGTCAGTGGCCTTAACTTTATGTTGGCATCATACCCCTGCTTGAGCTTGTGTTGATAGTAGGCCAATTGGACCATGGCATTTTCTCTTCGTTCTTCAATTAAGTCTAAGCTCTTCTCCAATATCCCATCGTTGCCGCTCAAATTGAAAGAACTTGTTCTCAGCGTGGGGAATCCAGTTTCTAGAGGAATGATAGCCTCGACCACATAAGTCATTGAAAAAGGCGTCTCTCCAATGGATTTACGAGGTGTAGTCCGGTAAGTCCAAAGGACGCGTGGCAATTCATCTACCCACTTACCCTTTGCGTCGTCCAGCCTCTTTTTAAAGCCCTCCCACTATGACCTTGTTGACAGCTTCAGCCTGTCCGTTCCCCCGTGGATATGCCGAGGTGAAATATCTATTTGTTATGCCAAGGTCACAGTAATACCTCCTGAAGGCCTTGCTATCAAACTGCAATCCGTTGTCCGAGATGAGGGTACGAGGGATTCCAAACCGAGTGACAATATTCTTCCAAACAAATTTCTTGGCATCCGCATCCCTAATATTGCTAGTGGTTCAGCTTCGACCCACTTGGTGAAATAATCTGTGCCGACCAATAAATATCTTTTATTTCCTGCTACTTTTGAGAAAAAACCTACAATGTCCAATCCCTATTGAGCAAAAGGCCAAGGGCTGGACAATGGATTAAGGACTCCCCCGGGTTGATGAATGTTTGGTGCAAATCTTTGGCATTGGTCACACCTCTTCACACAGTCTTGTGCTTCTTTCTACATATTTAGCCACCAATATCCTTGGGTAAGGGCCTTATGTGATAAAGATCTACCCCCCGTGTGGCTTCTACAAATTCTTTCATGTAATTCTTCCAAGAGTAGCTCAAATGCTTCAGGGTGTATACACAGTGGCGGCTCCAAGATTTTTTTCTAGGGGGGTCAATAAGAAAATACATTTTGGGTAAAATATGAATCTTACGGTTTACACGATTTCCTTATTACGAATTTGTCTATAGTACATACTAGTTGTAGAATAAAAAATAAATTAGAGGTTCAATTGACATATTTTTTCTTAATATAATGAACATGTTAATTATGTTAAGTAAATTTTAATTATTACTACTTAAAATACTTTTATTTATTAGTTTAGGACAACTATATGTTCACATTGTATTTCAATGCAAGATTTACATTGCAGACAATTATACTGTACACGTTTGTTTAGAATCAATGGAAGATTTACATTATAGATAATGATACTATACACATTTGCAAAAAATATACAATATTTTACACATTTGTTTAGAAACAATGTAAATATACAAGGTAAACTATGTATTTTTTATTAGTTTATTTCAATTTTGTTAAGATCTAAATGGTTTTTATTTATTTAAGATTTAAGATTTAAGATAAAAAAAAAAAAAAAAAAATTTACTTTTGTTGTTGGGCTTACTATTTCTCCCAAACTTAGATAAAATTGGTTTATTGTTAGGCCTTTTTTTGTGTTTAAAAAGATCAAAACATTATTAAAAGAATCATAATTAAACTTATTTCAAGTGGGTTTTAAAAAATTTAGGGTCAAAGTGTTCAAATTTTTATTTCAAGAGGGTAAAATAACAATAAAAAATTATATATATATATATATATATATATAAAATAATAAATAAATAAAATTATCTCAGGGGGTTCATTTGAACCCCCTGAACTATGCATGGCGCCGCCCATGTGTATACATGGCAGATATGGATCGGAAAAGGATCTCTTATACAATTTTTGGTCCTCAGATAGCTAGAGCTGACGAGCTTTCCTTTGTACCTTATTAGCCTCAGACTTATCCTCGGGCAAGACATCCTCCTTGAGGAATAATACAATAGAGTCCATTCAGCTAGGACCCACCCTTATTTGATGAACATGAACCACATTTCTTCTTACTACAGTAGGCTTACATAAGTCTTCCACAAGGATCATCCAAGGTAAACTTTGTGCCGAGGAGGTTGCCAGTGTGGCAAGAGAGTCTGTATGCGTATTTCTACTTCTAGGGACTTGTGATAAATTAAAAGACTCATAACCAAACTATAAATGTCTAACCTGACTCAAATATTCCTGCATTCTGGGATCTCTGGCTTCCAACTCTCCTTGAACTTGACCCACAATCAGCCTTGAATCAGAGAATATTTTCACTGCTTTTCCACCCATTTTCTAAACCATGGTCATTCCTACCAACAGAGTTTCATACTTAGCTTCATTGTTTGTGGTCAAGAAACCTAATCTCAAGGATTTCTCAATTGTAATCCTCTCAAGAGATATCAGAACTAGCCCCGCTCCAGATCCTCTGTGGTGACATAAGTAGGCTTACATAAGTCTTCCACAAGGATCATCCGAGGTAAACTTTGTGCCGAGGAGGTTGCCAGTGTGGCAAGAGAGTCCGTATGCGTATTTCTACTTCTAGGGACTTGCGATAAATTAAAAGACTCATAACCAGACTGTAAATGTCTAACTTGACTCAAATATTTCTGCATTCTGGGATCTCTGGCTTCCAACTTTCCTTGAACTTGACCCACAATCAGCCTTGAATTAGAGAATATTTTCACTGCTTTTCCACCCATTTTCTGAACCATGGTCATTCCTACCAACAGAGTTTCATACTTAGCTTCATTGTTTGTGGTCAAGAAACCTAATCTCAAGGATTTCTCAATTGTAATCCTCTCAGGAGATATCAGAACTAGCCCCACTTCAGATCCTCTGTGGTTAGCCGCACCATCAACATAGACCTTCCAGGATAAAGGTTCTTGTAAGGAGATTATACCAACGATTGTCATCCATGCTTTGCTCCTCTACCTCCTCTTCTAATGGGGTTTCAGCAAACTCGGCCACTAAGGATTTGATCCTTGACAGAGGTGCGAGGCATGTCTTGATATCAAAAGCCCCTAGGATTGTACCCCACACTGCAATTCTCCCTGTGTAATTAGCGCTCCGAAGTAGAGATCTGAGGGGGAGCTGAGTTAAGACAACAACTGTGTGTAATTGGAAGTAGTGGGGGAGCTTGCGTGTAGCATGCACCATTGCCAGAATAGCCTTCTCCAGTGGTAGGTAACGGACCTCAGCATCGTATAGTGACTAGCTCACATAATAAACTAGCCTTTGCACACCACTATCAACTCGTATTAGCACCAAACTCACTGCATGAGAGGCTACTGCAATGTAGGCAAACAAAACTTCATCCATCTTGGGCCTGAACATTACAGGTGGTCGAGACAGATATTCTTTCAACTGCTGGAAAGCTAGGACACACTCCTCGGTCCATTCAAACCCCTTCCACTTATTCAACAACTAAAAAAAAGGCCTACACATGTTTGCTAACCAAGAAATGAATCGGTTTAGAGTAGCGGTCATTCCTGTAAGCTTCTGGACCTCTTTGGGATTCTGAGGTGGTTGCAGATTGTTGATTGCTTTAATCTGGTCGGGATTGACTTCAATTCCGCGGTGTGTGACCATGTTGTCCAAGAACTTTCTTGATCTGACACCAAAAAAACACTTGGAAGCATTAAGTCGTAGTTTGTGTCTCCTCAAGATATCAAAAACATTCCCAAGGTCATTAACATGCTCAAATTCTACCTTACTCTTTATCACCATATCATTGATATAAATTTCAATATTTTTCCCTAATTGTGGTTCAAACATCCTAGTCATCATCCTCTGGTAAGTAGCACCCGTATTTTTCAGACCAAAGGGCATCACTTTGTAATGATAATTCCTAATAGGGATGACAAAAGCCGTCCTCTCTTGATCGTCCAAAGCTAAGGGTATCTAATGGTATTCTTGAAAGGCATCTAAAAAGCTCATCCGATGATGACCTACAGTGGCATTCACTAGCTGGTCGATTCGAAGTATGGGGAAAGGGTTTTTTGGACATGCTTTGTTCAGATCTGTGAAGTCCACATATACCCGCCACTTTCCATTTTTCTTCTTCACAACCACGGTGTTGGCCAACCATTCAGGGTAGAACACTTCTTTAATAGCCCCAGCCCACTTAAGCTACATCTCTTTGTCTTTAACTACGTCAGAATGATCTTTAGATGAGCGTCGAGATGGTTGCTTTCTGGGGATGGCAGATGGATTGACGTTCAAATTATGGCAGATGAAGCTCGGATCCACCCCCGGGGTTTCATAAGCGTTTCAAGCGAAAACATCAACATTCCTCTTGAGAAACTCTACCAACTCCTCCTTCTCCTGAGGCGGTAGCTGAGCTCCAACCTGAAAAAACTTCTCCGGGTCATCGCTTATAGCAAATTTCTCTAAATCTTCACATTTCGCCTCCTCGATTGGCCTATCTACAGGTAATACTGAAGACTTTGATTGCTATAATCCTCCCTCAATAGAGGCCGAGGACTCAGCTGCTGGCTGATGCAAAATTGTAGACACGAGGCACTGCCTAGTCGTGGATTAATTCCCTACCAGCTCCTCAATCCGGTCTCCTGACAGATACTTCACTTTCTGATGCAGAGTTGAAGAAACAGTCTCTAGGGTATGAAGCCAGGGTCTGGCTACAATGGCCGTGTAAGGGGAGTATACATCTGCCACAATGAAGTCCACTTCCACCACTTCTGAGCCTGCCTGTACGGGCAATCTAATCTGGCCCTTTGGGATGACAACTTTCCCATCAAAACTTACTAGAGGTGAATCATAGGTTGCCAGATCTCTGCACAACTGCCCTGGTCTACCATTACCCTATTCACAACATACCCTCCTATTCTGAGGTTGACTACCAAAGCATCATCATGTGGCTAGATGGTTTCAATTTTGTCTTCATCCGCGAAATTCAGCAATGGTTGGACCTCTATTCTAGCTCTCTTCGGCTCAGAATTAGAGTCCTTGGTTAGTAGCCTAGCTACAGACATCACCCTGAAATGGTGAGAACCAGTTCTCCCAAGTGCAGCGAAAATGACATTGATTGTACCCAACAGAGGCCTTTGAAGAAGCACTCCCTTGAGCCCCTGGCCTTGCTTGACCTTCTTGCCCATTAGGATGATACAAAAATTGCTGTAACCTTCCTTCTTTAACCAGTTGGTCTAGATGGTTCCACAAGGTTCTGCAATCCTTAATAGTATGCCCCCGCTTCTGGTGGTATTGGCAGTGAAGGCTTTGATTGCGCTTCAAGGGGTCTCCACTCATCTTGTTTGGCCATTTGAAGTATGGCTCGTTCTTGATCTTCTCCAAAAATTGATGCACCGATTCTTGGAACACAGTGTTTATCACTTGAGGAGCTGTAGGCCTAGACTGCCCCACAAAATCCTTTCGGGGTCTGTTATTGTTGTAGCGGTCCGACCTGAAATCCCTCATTTCCTGAGGGATAATCTTGTCTTTTCCCTTGCCTTGTTGCTGGTCCTCCTCAATCCTTTTGTACTTAACGATCTGATCCATGAGCTGGCGTACACTAGTAACAGGTTTTCCAGTCAGAGACTTCCTTAAACCGTGTTCGGCAGTTAGGTCGAGCTTGAAAGTGTTGATGGCTACGTCATTAAAATTATCATCTATCTCATTGAACATCTCTCAGTATCTGTCAGAATATGTTTTCAAGGTCTCTCATTCTCTTATGGACAGAGACAACAAGGAATCTAAAGGCCAAGGAACCTTACTGCACGTAATAAAGCGGGATCCAAACGCCTGAGTGAGTTCCTTAAAGGAATCAATAGAACCTGCCCTCAGACCATTAAACCATCTCATCGCCACAGGCCCCAAGCTGGATGTGAATACCTTGCACATCAACACCTTGTTCTTGGAGTGCACAACCATTCTTTGATTGAAGTGGCTAACATGCTTCACAGGGTCTATTCTACCGTTGTACATGATGAACGTGGGTTGAGTGAACTGCCGAGGAAGTCTTCCTTCCTCAATCTTACGCGTGAAAGGTGATTGAGAAATTTGGTTGAGTGCTCTACTCATAGCATCATTTCCCATGCCTCTAAAAGATGAATTTCTGTTTCTGCGCTCATGATGGTAGTCTTCATCATACGAGAAAGACTCACTAGGAGGAGTCCTTGATCTGCACCAATAACTACCATCCTCTTCACCATCGGAAGAGAAGTTAGAATTGGAAGGAGCTCGCCTTCGTCGTTCATGGCGTAAGCTTCTCTTCAAGTGATCAATCTCTAGCTGCATGGCTTTGGTATTTTTCTCATGAGGGAGGTGGCTACCACTCCGAGAATGACTCCTGCTAGTATGGGTAGTATGCACACTCCTTTCCCGGTCCCTTCTTTGTTTAAGATCACGAAAGTGATCTTGACATTGAGACCCCATTGATTCTGCCTAGTTTGAACCTGAACCTACCATCATTAAAAGTTAGACTCACTGTCACAGTAGTAATCCCTACAGACGGCGCCAATTGTAAGGACCAGATTTGAATTCCCTAGCCCAAAGATTGATGGACGCAGGCCCAAAAAGCCCAAAACAATGAATTTGTAGAGAATGGGTTGGAAAAAATGGGTTTTAACGACTCCAACAAATACTCAGGTAGATTAAGATGACGAGAGAATGAAAATAAACAAGTTTATGCTGAAGAAAATCGTCCTTGGCAAAGTCCGAGGAGATCTATTCTTATATATTTCTTTCAAGTTTGATTTTCAAAGTCAGTTCTTGATGCTACAGTGTTTTTCTCTTAGTTTCTCGATCCCCTTCTCCCTTCACCCCCTCATCCTTTTAAGCTCTCTTCCCCTTTCATCTTTTTCCTCCACGTGCATGCCAGATGGTTGGTGTTGATACTTGTCCCATCAGCCCCTTCCATAAGTCTTTGTGTAGTAGCTGTAAGGTTGAAGACCATTGTTCAGGTATCACCTCCACGTTAATGTGGCCAGAGAGTTAGCTGCAAAGCATTTAATGTGGTGGCGGCAACTTTTCCCTTAGATATTATAGGACTCCTCCCTATCTGATGTCTCTGCAATGCTTATCCGTACCAACAGAACTTCCTGGAACGTTACCTTAGGCAACAGACCACTTTTTCGAACCTCGGCTTTGGCTAGCCGAGGAGGCATTTATCCTCGGCCCACCCTCTTAAGCCATTATGACCAAAACTAATCTCTTTATTTACTAACATAGTCTTATTTTGACAAAGATTTCCCCTCCTCGGACAACCCTTTGTCCTCAGCTTGGGCCACAGGCCCAAAATGTAAATAGGTAATGAACCCCTGGGCCCAATACCCCTACAATATGTATTTACTTCATTGGTTATTTCAATGAACTAAATAAAGATAATCTCAAAGAATGCATCACGTGGTAAAATATCATGCTCTTCCACATGAAGTCTCTATTTACATATATTGATTAGATAAATTAGACCTTAAAATTTAATTTTTGTCAATTTAGTTTCTCACTTTGTCAAAATCCGTCACTCCAACCCTTTTGTACTCCGAATATCTTAGCAAATGAAGTTGTTTAAGCTTTATTTATTTATTTAGTCCTTTGATCTTTACTAATACTGGCGTCTATGTAGCATGAATGACATTATTGTAGATCCATAATCCAGAACTGAAAGAAATGTAATTTTTATTTCTCATGACTGAAAAGTGAAAAATATTTTGTTTTGCAGAAAGATGTCCGTATGATCACTAATTGTAGAGTAAATAGCAATTGATCACCTAAAATTTAGAAATCTTCAAATTTATATTTATCACTCCTTTTATTTTGTACATTGACATCAGAGGCCGTAGAACTATGAAATATATGGACTATGGTCCCAGGTCCCATATTTGCATTCATCACAATAAGAAAAGGGTCCGGTTAATCCTCAAAACGGAGGTCATTGGTTTTTTTTTTTTTTTTTTTTTTAATTTTTTTAAAAAAAAAAATTTTATTGGTGTTTTTAGAGGTTTTCTTAGTAAACGAGTTTTTCCCTCTCAAGAGGGATATATAATAGTTGGTATTTAGTAATACATAAAAGGGTCCGATTAATATATGTCATTAGGGCATATATTAACATTTAACAATCCATTTTAAGAAATTTTTATTGGGAATTGAAAAAACTGTTAAAAAGTTTAACAACTTTTTCAAATCCTAGTAAAAAAATTTCTAAAATAGTTTACTAACATATGCCCTAAGGACATATGTGGGCCGTACAATTAGACAACACACAGTGGGCCGTACACATGGCATATATCCCATAAAATATAAAATAAAAAGTTAAGACAATCCTAATAAAAAAAATTAACGAATATCCTATGAATATTAATTTGTGAACTATTTTTAAAAGCAATTTATGGGAGCTTTCAAGAAAGTGCCATTGATTTTTGTAAACTTGTCAACATATGGTCATTTCCATATATACATATATATTCAGTCTCTGGTTAGTAGGGTTCTACGATCCAAAACCACTACAGCATACCAATTAAGGAGGTAAGGTGGCATCAACGTATTAGATATAAAAGAAATTTAAAGGCCAAAATATAATTAATCTACCCTTCCCACAAGCCTGGAGCTTTGCAAAGAAGACTACAAGCATGGGAAAAACTAGAATATCAAGATTGGGGGTAAAACTAAATTATAGAAGTAAACAAACTTAAGAGGATCAATAAGGAGAATTAAGAAAGTTTATGTAGTGGAAAAATTAAATTGAAATAGAAGGACAGAGCTTGAAATATTAGAAAGTTTAGGGAGCCATGAGCCCCCAAGTATTTATGTAGTTCCATCCATAACTAGAAGCATGTCCTGTGTTCAGTGCTAACCTCGGTACCAATTGACCATTAATGATCCTAAGAAGACCATTAACCATTAAAGAAAGCTTTTTAATCACCCACATTAATGTTATAAGCAACCAAACAAGTCCAATGTCCTCATTTCTACGGAAGCCCAAAAAAACATGCTATATGTTTATTTGTTGGCTCTACTAAGCACTTTGTTGTGAACTTTAAGAGCTCTTTAATTAACCACTAATATTTTATGCTTTTTGGTGACTACAAACTAGAAGATTGGAATCTTAGGTCCCACAGATCTATGTGTAAATTGGTAATGAAATCATTTTTGACCCTCTTCTTACGTTGTCATATTCAAATAGTAATAATAAAAATAAACTTTTTTTCAATTGTTTGTCATAGAGAAAATGAAGGGTTGGTTATGTAAACGAATGAAAACGGCCTCACAACAACCACCATTTTCTTTTCACCAAAATAATCAAGAAATAAAGATTGGAAGTAGAGGTTGCAACTTCTATTTCCTTATCAAACAAAACTCCCCCACCACTTCTCATCCAAAGGTAAGCAAGCAATAACTACTTTTTCCTTGCTTTCCTAGGCTTTGTTTTCTTTACCTTCAAGTACATCTCTGGCTCTCTCTCCCACAATCCAAGTTGTTGGAACATTGTGTTGTTTGAGTATTCGTTTTATCTAATTTCACTTGCTCTACACGTACTCTTGAGAGTATTCTCAATTTCTCATACCATCCAATCTCATTTTTTGCTCATATAATTTTCACCCTTTTTTTTTTTTTTTGGTTTGAGCAAGACTTTTGAACTCACTTCCAATTAGGCTGCATTATTTTCTGCTGTCTTTTTGTCAAGTGTAAATGTGACACCCCAATGGTGTCATGGCACTAATTAGTTTCTCCATCCAATTGTCCGTTTCATCAAGTGATATTATCTGTCATTTTAATCCTTAAACAGAGAATTATATCAAATTCCAGAAAGAGTAGGAAGCCATTATGCCTTTCGGATTGGTTTCAGCGTGGAACAAGCGCCGGAGAAGCAAGTCTCAAGATCACACAGACCCTTGTATGTTCTTCACTTCTTCTCCTACTGTTTCTGCTTCTCCACAATATAGTTACATAACACTCATGTCTTCAACTTTTCAGGGGTTTATAAACCTGTGGAGTTTTGGCAACTTGAAGATCAAACCCCCCAACACACAAAAAGGCACCATGGATCAGTTTTCACACTCAGGGAAATGGAAGAGGCAACAAATTCATTCAGTGAAGAGAATTTTCTTGGCAAAGGAGGATTTGGCCGAGTTTATAGAGGCACTTTGCAATCAGGAGAGGTATATTCTGCATTTTTTTTTGGAAATTTTTTTGAGGGAGGGGGTAGGTAGTATCTTCTCCACTCACTGGAAAGAAAAAAGTTACTTGATTATATCGTTGAAAATTTTTAAATCATTAGCTCTACTAATAGTTTCTTGTTGTTGAGTAAAAACTTGAGTATGAATCCCGCTTAAACTAAAAAAATGCATTAAAGTCTTAAGTTGATGATAAAGAATAATCATTATAGAACAGATTTCATAAGCACATATTTTATATCGTTTAGGAAAACAGATAAAGCAAAAAGGAGTGTAATATTAGCATTCTAGTATCAACTTTTGCTTCTCTTTTGAATATCAAGGTTGTATCAGATTTTTTTTTTTTCTTCCAAATCTGTAGAATATATAATCTTTTGAATATATCTTTTTGCATTTCCTTTTCTTTGAAGCCATATATTTTCAATCTAAATTTTGCTACAATTTACGATATTCATTATTGCAAGCATCATGACTCATGAGGCAAACGATTATATTTTTAAGCCTTTTTTTTAATTTCTTATTATTGGTTCTCTTACATTTCATTCTTCTTCTCTTTGTTGCGGATCTTCGAGTTGTTCCTTCCTATGATGTGGGTCTTTAGGCCATTTTTTTTTATTTCCTATTGTTGGTTCTCCTACATTTCATTCTTCTTCTCTTTGTTGCAGATCTTCGAGTTGTTCTTTCCTATAATGTGGGTCTTCGAGATCTTCAACAAATGCAAGAATTTGAATAATTTGATTATGAATTATTTTTTATTCTATTTTTAATCCAAATAATAATATTTATTTATTTTAGGGCTCTTTTATTTTTATTTTTAGAAATATGGCAACTTTGATTATCTTTCTTTTACAACTCTTAAAAGCAAGGAGGCACCTTTCTTTTTTCTTTTCATTTTTAGTTTTTTAACAATGGATTCAAAAAATGAAAGTTGTTTTTGGATCAAAACTTGTTTATGTAATTCAAATTTGTGATGAGTTTGAGTTCAACTTGTGTTCAAAATAAAATAAAATATAACTAATTTTGAACTTTTTATACTTGTGTCAATAATATTCGTTTACAACCTTACAAGTATTATTCATTACCATATGTTTGTATTAACATAAGTATATTTCATCTCAAACCAAATATATTGTTCCAAGGTAGTTTTGAACTTTTAATACTTATATCAACAATATTTGTTAACAAACCCTACAAGTATTATTCATTACCATAGGTTTGTATTAACATAAGTATATTTCTTCTCAAACCAATTGTATTGTGCCAAGGTCTTCATGTTACTCTCTTTTAATACTCGTGTCAGCAATATTCATTTACAACGTTTTAAATGACTAAAGTGAGGTGTATTGTCTTATTTATAAGACATCCACAAAAACCCTAAAAAGATGTTGGAAATTTGGAATTGATATCTCCAAGGAGTAAGGACTTCAAATTTCCAATAACAATGAATTTTACAAAATGTCATAATATTCTTCAGTACATCATCACATTAATTAACCTTCATTTTGTAAGTATTTAATACAGGATCATATTCATCCTTGACGTGGCCAATAATATACCAATGTGTCCATTAGAATTTACCCCCCCCCCCAAAAAAAAACCCTTTCCATTAGATTCCCTGCGATTAAAGCCTCAACAATCAAATGTCGCATGTTTCCAGCTATAAAAACAAAAAAAAAAAACAAAAAACAAAAACAAAAACAAAACAAACAAACAAACAAACCAGAATATAAGAAGCCTCACAAGAATACCACAAAGACAAATATCAAGACCCATCAGAAATATAAGGGAGGAGCTCTAACCAAATAACCAAATTTGCATGGAAGATAGACAGTAAAAAGCAAGGAAAATAGAATATAAGCCCTATGAGCTAATCTAAAAGAGCAAACAAAAAATTACTGAAAAAAAGAATCTAGGATGAACAAAAAATAAGAGAGAGGCATCATTTTTTCACGTCCAATTGAAGTGACCTAACTCAACATGATCAACCTGATCTTTTGTTTAAAAAGACTTATTTCTACAGAAATCAACAATTGGGCTGTTTTGCAATTAAACAAAAGCAAAGGTGGGCCATCTAGAGAGATTCTTTTACAAATAAAAATTAGGCCCATTAATATGCATCAACTTTACATCTATCCTTTGATTGGTAGGACTGTGTCACTTTCATCAATAAGTTCACATTCTTCTTCCACAATAATATTATCAACCACATATAGTTTTAAAAACTAGATCGGTCAAAAAATAAAAAAAGAATCTGGTTTTCGGTTTAATCTGGTTCTTGACTGATTTTTATTTTTTCGATATTAACTAGTTTTTTGCCAGTTTTTTCAATTTTAACCAGTCCAATTCTAGATCCAGTTTCTGATTCAACCTATTGAACCGACCAGTCCGGTCTGGCTTTTAAAACACATATTAGGCAAGGCATAGGTGACAGGACCCTTACACAAATCCCTCTCCTAAAACGAAGTAAGATGAAAGCAAATCAAAACAAATATCTAGAAACAAAATTTATATAGAAGCACAGGGGAATCTAAATTGTTAATGAGAACCAACTGCATTCTAGTCTCTAATTCTACCTTTAGAATAATGTAAAAATGGGTCTCGCAATTGGTAAAAGCTGAATTTTCAGACAAAATCTCCAGCAGATACGTGTCTTTGTGAAATATAGTAGTTTAGCATTTTAGATGTAAATTTTGTTTTAGGCACCATGGAATACGAACCATTTTGGTGAAAGAATTATGAAAAGATTCACTTAGTAGACAATTCCCATTAAAGAATCAACGTAGGTTTGCAAACTCGTTTTTAAATGTCCAGCATTCCTAATTACCACTGAAGAAGTGTCCTAAAATCAAAGCTTAACTTCTGTTGTACAAAAGTTCTTTCCAAATAGCCAATGTTATTGGTTCTCAACATTTTCCTTTGCTTAGCTCATTCTCCATTCATATTTCAAGAATTAGTTATACGATATATGGTGCATGAATAGATTACTAAACTAAAAGGAAAAAAATTAATTTCAAAACCAATAACTTTTCCAAAGCCTGGCCAAGTTTAATTAAGATATTACAATGGCTTGAAGTTTGATAATTTTTTTTCTCTCTTTTTTCAAATTTATGCAACATATGTACAAGCCATGTGGAGAGTATAACCCCAACCCCCAAGCCCTCCACCCCCACAAAAAGAAAAGAAGAAGAGACTTTAATTATTATTTTTTTTCCCAATCTCTTCCGTTAATAATTCTATTTCCAATAAAAAGATTAAATCAATGGTTAAAGGTAAGCATGATTTCTTTCAATTCCTACCCTTTGCTCTAGCCGTAGAGCTGCAACCCATATACCTAAAAATATATTGTGCCATGTGGTACCATTAATAGCCTGCAGAACCTTTACTAAACTTGCAACAATTATTCTGGTTCAATAATACTGCTAGAAGAACTAAAGTATCATCCACTCCAGGTAAATCAAGACTGAAGCACTGATATACAAGGATTGACTCCTACCAGTAAAAATTTCAACAGCCCCAGTTGCCGCCTCCTGTGATTTATTTGTAGCATCTTTTAAAAACAAATCAATAGGGAGCCAAAGTGCAAACCAACTAGTCCTGTGAACTTGATTATAGAAGATATCAAAGACTAAAAGAAAAGGCACCATAGAGTTGACACTAAAACCTAAAATCATAGAGTTGAGACTAAAGCAGATATTCAAGAAAAAAGGGGAGGGGGGGTTGTTACAAAAGATCCTTGAGTTCTACAAGAAGCATGCTAGTTGTGGCTATCATGTAGTTCAGCTAAAGCCATAGGACATATAAAGTGTATATTTGAAGCATACCTTGTTAATTTCTTTCCCTGCTGGAACAAGAATGCTAAATAGATCCTCTCCAGGAAAGTGTAAACCATGTGGTTTTTGCATTCCTTCAGTCAGCCTTCATCATCAAACCCATCATGTATATTCAAAAGATCATTGAGTAGTCTCATGGCAAGAGTAGCCTCCTGCTTCAAAATCTCAGTCTAAAACATTAAGTAAAATATAAGTTTTATAATTCTTTTTTCTCCCAGGGAAGGTAAAGAAGAAAGGAAACTAGAAAATGAAAAGAAACAGCCTAAAGGTGTAATTATGATGCAAGATGAGCTAGGCTAGAATAACTATATAAGGAATTCCACTACAGATCAGCACGATTTCAGACAAGATTCAATAAAGTTCAGTTTTGGGTTTTAAAAGTTAAAAACCATCTGCATATTTAAACTACCAACTTTATGCCAAGAACTTATAGATGAACAGTAGTGTATACCTCAACCCTTCTGTATAACAGATCAAGACTTCTTACAGCATCCATTTCATCCTGGAAAAATGAGATAAAAATCTGAATTAACTCTATAGTAGGACAAGGGAAAGCCATATTCTGGAAAGGACGAAGGAGTTCACAATTCTTGCTTATAAGCAAAATTACAAATTAAGAGGTCTTAAGTAAATATTGTTAGACATATCTAGTAAAACCTATGACCAGTCAATTAACAGCCAACTGATTTACCACTGAGCTACTGAGGATCAATTCCTGTTCTCAACGCCTGACCAATATGAGCTTGAAGTTCCCAGAGTTACAGTTATTGATAAAAGTGATATTGCCAAATAATTGCTAGTTGCTACCGCGTGCACAAAGTTAAACTGACACTACTGTTTAGTATATTTAGCTTTCAAAGAAATGCTCGGCTATACAGAGAGCATGTTAAATCTGAAGATGCCATTGCAGTTGCCTCAGATTTTTTTTTTTTTTTTTCTATGATGTTTGTCATGAAACTTAAATTATACAAAATCTAATAAAAATATTTGTAAGGACTCAATTTGGAAAGGCCCTCGTTAAATCAGAAGGAAAATGATCCAATAAGCCCCAAACAATAAATTTTTAGAGAGTGGGAGAAAGAACTAGTTCTATTAGACAGAAAAGACTATATTCTTTGTGCAGCTTCCCCTAGTCCTCCTTAATGTCATCCTCTTTCACGTTATATACCATGTTCATTCCCTTGTTTTCACCGTACACGTGTAGAATCTATCTTGGGAACTCCTTTCTGTCTCATCTAACCACCCTAAGGGTCTCCAACTAGTAACCATAAGGCTGCTTGATCACTGTTCATGTATCACCTCCACATTAATGCGGCCAGAGAGTTAGCTGGGAAGTATTTAATGTGGAGGTAGCAACGTCAGAAGATATTTGTTGCCTCCACCATCCCATATCCGTTTCTCAATTACAATACAACCTTGTGGACTACCCAGGGCAGCGAGGTAGATGTGTCCACCTTGGACCGCAATTCTGAGGTGAAACTTATCCTCGAGCGCACTTTGAACTTCCATATGTGATCCTCGCCTCTTCTTCTCATATTATTTGTACCATGTTCTTATTAAATCATCCTCGGACAGGCTGCCATCTTCGGACTGGGCCATTGGGCCGCAAGCCCAATTCCTACAAACTTACCCATACCTCCTTACATAGCTGGCCCCACAATAGCCCCTCAAAATCTCACTTTTTGATCACTGTTCAGGCATCACCTCCACATTAATGCGGCCAGAGAGTTAGCTGGGAAGCATTTAATGTGGAGGTAGCAGCGTCAGAAGATATTTGTTGCCTCCACCATCCCATATCGGTTTCTCAATTACAATACAACCTTGTGGACTACCTAAGGTAACAAGGTAGTTGTATCCACCTCATACCGCAATTTCGAGGTGAAACTTATCCTCGGGCGCACTTTGAACTTCCATATGTGATCCTCGCCTCCTCTTCTCACATTATTTGTACCATGTTCTTATTAAATCATCCTCGGACAGGCTGCCATCTTCGGACTGGGCCATTGGGCCGCAAGCCCAATTCCTACAAACTTACCCATACCTCCTTACATAGCTGGTCCCACAATAGCCCCTCAAAATCTCACTTTTTGTCATCTCGGCAGAAGGGAGATTTTGAAATTTCGTCGTCATCCCCTTTTCCTAATCTCTAGAACGCCTTTCTACCTACCCAAGGCGCACTTATGATGCTTTAGCGTCAGGAGCATGCCGTTATTAAATTAGGGCGGCTTCTCTGTCCCCCACGTTCAACGGCAAGATGCCAATCTAACGGTGGAGGATTTTCGGTATTTATGAGCGGGATTTTTCCCCCTTACAATTTTTGCGCCCCTATAAATAGCTTTTCAAATCAACCTTCTTTCCATTTACAACAATCATACTACCATAGCGTACATCCATTGAACCTGTCACTCTCTTTTCTCTTTTCGTGTGTTCATAAATACCACAGCCCTGTCCGAGGACCTCCTTTTTGAACCTGTAAGTCTCCCTGAATCTTCTTAGTTTTCGTTCCCTTTTTGTTAATTTTTCTTCATAACTTCTAGAGAATGGGTAGGTTCCAAAGTCTGGTTGAGTCCGAGGAGGATATAGAGACATTTAGATCTAAGTATAGGATTCCCCCAACGGTGGGTATGAGATATGCCTCGCCAAAAACTTGGGTAAACGATAGGAAGACCGGGGAAGTGGTCATCCTTATGATCGCTTTTATAGAGGGAGGGATGACCATTCCCATGGGTAATCTCACTAGAAGTTATCTTAGATTCTTTAGGATATCCCCCACACAGTGTGCTCCCAATATGTTCAGGGTGTTAGGGAGTATAGAAGTCTTAAATGAGAAGCTGAATCTAGGCCTGACTCATCACGATGTGAACTGGATTTACAATCTTAATCATCTAAAGGGTCAGGGCTACTATCTTAAGTCTAGGCACTCTGAAGTCAGGCTAATTCAATGTCTCCCTACATCGAATAAGGGTTTAAAATATGATTTTTTAATCTTTTCCGGGGAGTGGCATGACGGTCTACCCTGCCCGACTAGAGAGGGAACACCAGGTGTGGCTTTTGGTTATAAACCTACATAGTTTAGACTGTATTCTTTAGCTCTAATTACTTTTGTTTCTAACAAGGTTTTTCTTCTGTTTTAATGATCTTGCAGACAAGCGCGCCACCAAACCTCAGTTCAGACTAGTTAATAGGGAGAGTTTAGATAGACTTTTGCGATCCGAGATATATGTGAACCCCTCTGACGGTCAACTGAGAGTAGCGCATATCATCCTTGGATATAAGTCCATCTCTACAGCATTTCAAGCTACTAAGTGTGTGATAAGGGCTAGAGATCCTCGGTTTCACCGTATTAGTGTTGCTTTTGAAGGATTTATTGTTCTCGAGGGCATTCTGATTCCTGAGGGGACTCCTTTCACCCAGCCGCTACACGTGGCCACGCCTTCTGCAGGGGCCTCCTCGTCGCGCTCTGCTCCTCAGGAAAGAAGGGAGGAAGAAGAAAAGGGAGAAGAAGAAGAAGAAGAAGAAAGCACTTCAGAGGGGGTCGTAGAGTTGTTAGATTCTGCGGACGAATTCGAGGTATTTAACCAACCCCCATCCCCCGAGATAATCTCTGACGAAATGGGTATCCAGAGGAAGAGTCAGAGGAGTTTAATGGACGTGATCGAAGGTCAGCCTGGAAGGGGTGCGCCGGGGAAGTCATCACAGCCCAAACTTCCTCCTCCTCCCAAATCTCCTCTTCCCCCTCATCAACCATCCCAACCTCCTGTGAAAGAACCTACTAATCCGAAGAGGAGAAGGGATGCGAAAGACAAGGAAGTGGTGGAAGTTGGGAGGTCTCGTCCGCCTCTAGAAGATGAGGCTCAGTGAGCTGCGAAGCAGCAAAAGGTCAGCCACGGACCTCTGCAAGTCGTGGAAAGGACCACCACTCCATCCTCGAAGCCCGAGGCTTGGTACCCTGCACCCATGCTCGGAGGTGAGCCCCTGAGGGAGGATGCCTCGCTTAGGGATTTCAACGGTGGAATAGGGTGCCACGTTGCTTCAGTCCTTGAGGAGACTCTCTTACTTCCTAAGGACGTGGCAGAGCTGAGAGGCATAAAGAGGAATGAAGTCTTTCTGAATGCTAAGAGATACTTGGGCATGGTATGATACCCTTTTAGCTTTGTTCCTTTAATTATAAGTGTCATGCACAATTTTATTTATTGTATTTCTAACTTCCTTTCTTCTAGGCCGTCCAAGCCACTTTCAGGATTGAGGAGATAACCAATTCTTATGGCCAGCAACTGGATAACGAGAGGAAGAAGCGGGCCATAGCTGTGCAAACACTCACTATTGCTGAACAAAGCAACGTGCAGCTGAAGAAGAAGTTATCCGAGGAAGAACACGCCCGTAAGAGTGCTGAGTCGGCCTTGGAAAACTCTCACAGGCAGGCCGAGGACCAGAGGAAGCTTCTACGCGATGCTAATGACCAACTGGCCACCTCCAAGGACCAGATTTCAAAGCTGAAGAAGCAACTAGAGGAAGCCCAGAGGCTCAAAGATCAGGCTGAGAAGGCAAAGGCTGCGGTGGAGATACCAAAAGCCAAGGCTGAGCAAGAAAAAGACAAAGCCGAACAAGAAGGATATGACATCAGCGTAGCAGAAACAGAAGATAAATTCGGGGCTGAGGTGCCAGTTGTGTGCCGAGTATACTGCGCTCAGACTTGGACAAAAGCTCTCAACCAAGCTGGGATTAAGCCTTCTTCCAAGTTGAGAAAGCCAGAAAATGTCTATTTTCCTCCAGCTATACGAGCCTCAAGTTCTTCTTCTCAGCCGCAGGATGCCTCCTCTGCAGCTGCTGATCCGGCCAAAGAAGCCCAAGTTCAGAATCCTCTTCCTCTCAATCAGCAGGAGCAACCCAAAGTGCCTGAAGTTGCCCAAGATGTTTCTTCGGACAAGGCAGTAGAGGGGCCTAAAGATGGAGCAGCCTCTCAAAGCTTTGAACAGGCTTTAGCATCAACCACTTTGCCAGCTGAAGGAGTTCAAAAGGAGAAAGAAAAAGGTGTTCCTCCTGAGGCAACTAGCAAAGCCCCCCAACCCAAGCTTCGAATAAAATTAAACAAATAGTTATCGTAGTTAAATTCCCTGTATTTTCCATTCCATTTTATTTTTCTTCTCTCCTTTTTTTTTTTTTTTTTTTTTTTTTTTGTGTTGAGTCCTTTGAGGATATTTTTAGTTGCAATGTATATTTCCCTTTCCAGATTTATATGAGACCTTATGGCTTTATCTGTCACTTATATTATTCCCTGTACGAATGTTCTTCATTTTTATATGATCCCAGACTATAGAGGAATGAAATCTGATACTATAAGGGAGAACTTAACTTTATGTATACTAATTGGGAACCAAAGCAGACTATAACAATGAACTCTCCAACCCTATAAAGGCTTGCTTTAAATTCATTAAGGAATTCCACTTTTGAGACAGCATTCTAAATGCTTAACCCATAAAGGTATTGACCACCTTAAAATGCTTTAAGTGATGATCATGGAGTTTGCTTTGATATACAATTTTAATTGCATGGAACCCCTTTAAGAAGCACCAATTTCCACTAAGTTTGCTGTATAAAAACTCTATCATACCTTAGCTTCTGTATAGTATTTCGATTGAGGTCACAGCGTATTAAATTTCACTAAGTTGTGGTTCGAGGACCTGACATGACTTAGTTTCTGTTTAATACTTCAATAGATGTCATAGTGTATTAATTTTCACTAAGTTTGTGGTCCGAGGACCTGACATGACTTAGTTTCTGTTTAATACTTCAATAGATGTCATAGTGTATTAATTTTCACTAAGTTTGTGGTCCGAGGACCTGACATGACTTAGTTTCTATTTAATACTTCAATAGATGTCATAGTGTATTAATTTTCACTAAGTTTGTGGTCCGAGGACCTGAGATGACTTAGTTTCTGTTTAATACTTCAATAGATGTCATAGTGTATTAATTTTCACTAAGTTTGTGGTCCGAGGACCTGACATGAATTAGTTTCTGTTTAATACTTCAATAGATGTCATAGTGTATTAATTTTCACTAAGTTTGTGGTCCGAGAACCTGACATGACTTAGTTTCTGTTTAATACTTCAATAGATGAGTTGCAAAATTAGGACAAATGGTAAAAGGAAGAAAAATGGAATTGTTCTTATTAATAATAATACCTCCTTAGGTTGCTTACATTCCAGGGATGGAGTACAGTTTTTTCATCCAAATCTTCTAAGTAATATGCTCCTATTCCAGCTACAGATGTGATACGATACGGTCCTTCCCAATTAGGCCCCAACTTTCCCCATGCTGGGTTTTTGGTATTTCCCAAGACTTTCCTCAATACCAGATCTCCTGGGGCTAACGGCCTTAACCTGACATTTGCATCGTAGCCCTGTTTGAGCTTGTGTTGGTAGTAGGCTAGTTGAACCATCGCATTCTCTCATCTTTCGTCTATCAAGTCCAAATTTTTCTTTAATAGTTCATCATTCGCCTCCGGGGTGAAAATGCTAGTCCTTAGTGTTGGAAAACTCGTTTCAAGAGGAATCACAGCCTCAGCTCCGTAAGTCATTGAAAATGGGGTCTCCCCTGTTGACTGCCGAGGTGTTGTTCAATACGTCCAGAGGACATGTGGCAGCTCCTCCACCCATGTCCCCTTTGCATCATCCAACCTTTTTTTATTCCAGCCACTATGACCTTGTTGACAGCCTCGGCCTGCCCATTTCCCTACGGATAGGCCGGAGTAGAATATCTGTTCTTTATCCCCAGATCGAAACAATACTTCCTGAAAGCTTTGCTATCAAATTGAAGACCATTATCCGAGATGAGAGCTTGAGGAATCCCGAATCGAGTAACGATATTTTTCCAAACAAACCTCTTGACATCTACATCCCTGATATTGGACAGAGGCTCAACTTTGACCCACTTCGTAAAATAGTCTGTGCCAACCAGCAAATACTTTTTATTTTCTATTGCTTTAGGGAAAGGGCCAACAATGTCTAAGCCCCATTGAGCGAAGGGCCAAGGACTGGAAAACGGATTAAGAACTCCCCCCGGCTGATGGATGTTCGGTTCGAATCTTTGACATTGATCACATTTCCTAACATACTCCTGTGCTTCTTTTTGCATACTTGGCCACCAATACCCTTGAGTAATTGCCCGATGAGACAAAGATCTCCCTCCAGTATGACTTCCACAAATCCCCTCATGTAGCTCTTCTAAGAGTGCCTCTGATGCTTCGGGATGTACACAAAGCAGATATGGCCCAAAGAAAGAACGTTTATATAACTTTTTGTCCTCGGACAGCCAAAACCAAGGAGCCTTCCTTCGCACCTTTTCAGCTTTTGACTTGTCCTCGGGCAGTATATCCTTCTCAAGGAATAGCAATAGAGGGTCCATCTAGCTGCGCGCCGAACTAACTTGATTGACCTAAAGTGAGTTCCCTATTACCGAGGTGGGTGTGTTTAGGTCTTCAACTATTATCATTCGGGGTAAGTTTTGTGCCGAGGAGGTAGCAAGGGTAGCCTAAGAGTCTGCATGGGCATTTTCGCTCCTAGGGACATGGGTTACTTCAAAAAATTCAAAATTTACTTGCATGTGCCTAACCTGGCCCAAGTACTCCTGCATTCTGGTGTCCCGAGCCTCCAACTTGCCTCTAACCTGACCCACGACCAGTCTTGAATCGGAGAAAATCTCTACTGCTTTTCCACCTAGTTTCTTGACCATTGCCATCCCATTTAATAAAGCTTCATACTCTGCCTCGTTATTACTAGCTGAAAATCCCAACCTTAAAGACTTCTCAATAATGACCTTTTCAGGAGATATCAGTACCAGCCCCACTCCTGACCCTCGCAGGTTTGCTGCTCCATCCATATATACTTTCCAGGGTAAGGCATGTTGCACGGAGATGAAACCAATTGATTTTTCATCCATGCCATGTGGACTTGTTTCTATTTCTTCAGGGCCTTCAGCAAATTCGGCCACCAGATCGGCGAGAATCTGTCCCTTCACAGAGGTACGAGGCATATATTTAATATCAAAAGCCCCTAGAATTGTGCCCCACTTGGCAACCCTACCAGTGTAGTCTACACTCCGAAGTACTGCCTTGAGCGGATATTGAGTTAGGACAATCACAATATGCGCCTGAAAATAGTGGGGAAGTTTCCTTGTAGCGTGTACCACTACCAAAATGGCCTTTTCCAACGGCAGATAACGTACCTCGGCCTCATGAAGCGACTTGCTCACGTAATAGACTGGCCGTTGTACGCCATTATCTACTCGTATCAGAACAAAACTAATCGCATAAGTGGTTATCGCTAAGTAGGAAAAAAGGACTTCATCCACCTCGGGGCTAGACATAATGGGTGGCCGAGATAGATATTCCTTAAGCTGCTGAAATTCCAGGGCGCACTTCTCTGTCCACTCGAATCCCTTCCATTTGTGGAGTAAAAGGAAAAAAGGTCTGCACCTATCCGCCGATCTGGAAATAAATCTATTCAAAGCAGCGGTCATCCCAGTCAATCTCTGGACCTCCTTGGGATTCCAAGGTACTTGCAAGCTACTTATGGCTCTAATCTGATCGGGGTTCACCTCAATTCCTCGGTGAGTCACCATGTAGCCCAAAAACTTCCCCGAACTCACCCCGAATGTGCACTTCGATGCGTTCAGTCGCAATTTGTGTTTCCGTAGAATCTCAAAAGTGTTGGTAAGGTTTGCAACGTGCTCAGTCACTACCCTGCTCTTCACAACCATATCATCAATATAAACTTCAATGCTCTTGCCCAACTGTGGCTCAAACATCTTCGTCATCATCCGTTGGTAAGTAGACCCTACATTCTTCAGACCAAAGGGCATCACCTTGTAGTGATAATTTCCGGTGGGAGTAAGAAAAGCGGTCTTTTCCTGGTCATCCAATGCCAGTGGGATTTGATGATAACCCTGAAAGGCATCCAAGAAACTCATCCGAGGGTGGCCTATCGTTGCGTCCACAAACTGATCTATACGGGGCATAGGGAAAGGGTCTTTTGGGCAAGCTTTATTAAGATCTGTAAAATCAACATATACACGCCATTTTCCGTTTTTCTTTTTCACCACGATCGTATTAGCCAACCACTGAGGGTAAAAGACCTCTTTAATAGCCCCTGCCTGTTTGAGCTTGGTCACCTCGTCCCTGATAGCTTCGGCATGGGCCTTGGATGGGCGCCGAGGTGGTTGTTTCTTCGGAACAACAGAGGGATTAACATTCAAATGATGGCAAATGAAGTCTGGATCCACCCCGGGGGCTTCGTAAGCATCCCACGCAAACACATAAATATTTCTCCTAAGAACCTCAACTAACTGCTCCTTCTCCGCCACAGGCAACTGTGCCCCGACCTGAAAAAACTTATCTGGGTCATCACCCACACTTACCCTCTCCAAATTCTCACACTCTACCCCCCCGGCAGATGTGCTTACGAGGGTCGCCGGAGCCTTTGACTGCTATAAATCATTCTCGGCCGTGGCCGAAGTGTCTGTCTCTGGCCGATGTTGAATAGCTGCTATCAAGCACTGCCGAGCCATGGTCTGATTTCCCAATATCTCCAATACTTGGCCACCCGACGGATATTTCACCTTCTGATGAAGTGTAGATGAGACAACCCCCAAGGTATGCAGCCAAGGCCTACCCAAGATAGCCGTGTATGGAGAAAAAGCATCTACCACAATAAAATCCACCTCCACCACATCCGAGCCAGTCTGCACGGGCAATCTAATCATGCCCATTGGAATGACCGATCTACCCTCAAAACTCACCAACGGGGAGCTATAGGCTGTCAGATCCTGGGGTCTCAAATTCAGCCCCCTATACAGGTCAGGATACATCACCTCGGCTGCGCTCCCCTCGTCAATCATCACCCTTCTCACATCATATCCCCTAATTCTAAGCGTCACCACCAACGCGTCATCGTGTGGTTGTATAGTTCCTTTCTTATCCTCCTCTGAAAAACCCAAAACCAGCGATGCATCCAGCCTGGTTCTCTTCGGCGTTGAACTGGATCCCTCATCCAAATAATGAGACACAGACATTACCCTGGAGGGGCAGGATCTGGTTCTACCCGGGGCAGCAAATATAACGTGTATCGTACCTAAGGGGGGTCCTGAAGAAGCATCCCCTCGAAATGTCGAACCTGCCTGGCTTCTTCGGCCATTGGAATGATGCAGCAACTGGGTCAACTTCCCTTCTCGGACCAGCTGATCCAAATGGTCCCATAAGTTTCTGCAATCTTCAGTAGTATGTCCATGATCCTGGTGATATTGGCAGTAAAGGTTCTGGTTACATTTCGTAGGATCCCCTGCCATCCTATTAGGCCATCTGAAGAATGGCTCATCTTTTATCTTCTCCATAACCCGTTGTACTGGCTCTCGGAACACGGCATTAACCACCTGGGAGTTAGCAGATCCTGATTGCCCCCCAAAGTCCCTCCGAGGTCAGTTGTTGTTATACCGGTCCGACCTGAAATCCTTCCTCTCCTGAGGGACTACCTTGGACTTTCCTCTACCCTGTATCTGATCCTCCTCTACTCTTCTGTACTTGTCAATCCGATCCATAAGCTGACGCACATTAGTAACAGGTTTACCAGTTAGAGACTTCCTCAGATTGTGCTCGGTTTGGAGGCCCTCCTTAAAGGTATTGATGGCCACGTCATCATAGGCTCCATCTACCTCGTTGAACATTTCCCAGTATCTATCAGAATAGGCCTTCAGGGTTTCCCCCTCCCGCATATACATGGATAATAACGATCCCGAGGGCTGAACAACCCTCCTGCAGGTTATAAAATGAGCACCAAAAGCTTGGGTAAGCTTCTCAAAGGAATCAATAGTATTCGTTTTCAGACCGTTGAACCATCTCATCGCCACCGGACCCAGGCTAGATGGGAAAACCTTGCACATCAAGGCCACGTCCTTGGCGTGAACGACCATTCTCTGACTGAAATGGCTAACATGTTCCATTGGATCCGTCCGTCCATTATAAATGGTGAACGCTGGCTGATTGAACCACCGAGGAAGACTTGCATCCTCGATACGTCGCGTGAAGGGCGATTTGGAAACTTGACTCAACGCCTTGTTCAGGGTGTCATTCCCTAAGCCCTTGCGAGGCGGACTCTTATCCTCCTGCCTGTGGTGGTGCTCCTCGGCATAGGAGAAGGACTCACTGGGTGGAGTTCTTGACCTCTGCCTATAACTGGTGTCATCTGACTCCTCAGAAGATTGCCTAGAGTGGTGAGACCTACGCTTTCGTCGCTTGTGTCGCAGTTGCCTTTTTAACTTGCTAATCTCACGTTGCATGTCCTCGTCGTTCTTTACATGGGAAATATGGCTTTTCCCCCGAGAATGACTTCTCTTAGTGTGGGTCGTTCGCACGCTTCCCTTGCGATCCCTTCTTTGTTCGTGGACTGCCAACGGATTATCATGCTGAGACCCCCTGGATTCGGCCTGGTGCGGATTAACATCTGTCTGTTGTGGGTCCACCACGGGTTGTTGTAGTGCTCCCTCTTCCATCTCGTCTGCTGCACTCGCCTTTCCCTACAAATAGATCAAGCTCTTCCCACAGACGGCGCCAATTGTAAGGACTCAATTTGGAAAGGCCCTCGAAAATCAGAAGGAAAATGATCCAATAAGCCCCAAACAATAAAATTTTAGAGAGTGGGAGAAAGAACTAGTTCTATTAGACAGAAAAGACTCTCTCTTTCGTGCAGCTTCGAAAAGTCCTCCCTAATGTCATCCCCTTTCCCGTTATATACCATGTTCCTTCCCTTGTTTTCATCGTACACGTGTAGATTCTATCTTGGGAACTCCTTTATGTCCCATCTAACCACCCTCAGGGTCTCCACCTAGTAACCGTAAGGCTGCTTGATCACTGTTCAGGCATCACCTCCACATTAATGCGGCCAGAGAGTTAGCTGGGAAGCATTTAATGTGGAGGTAGCAGCGTCAGAAGATATTTGTTGCCTCCACCATCCCATATCGGTTTCTCAATTACAATACAACCTTGTGGACTACCTGGGGTAACAAGGTAGTTGTATCCACCTCGGACCGCAATTCCGAGGTGAAACTTATCCTCGGGCGCACTTTGAACTTCCATATGTGATCCTCGCCTCTTCTTCTCATATTATTTATACCATATTCTTATTAAATCATCCTCGGACAGGCTGCCATCTTCGGACTGGGCCATTGGGCCGCAGACCCAATTCCTACAAACTTACCAATACCTCCTTAAATAGCTGGCCCCACAATATTTTTAAAATAATTTTTGACCAAAAAAAAAAAAAATTCACACACAAATATATAAAGTCTTACCATTTCTTTTTACAAAGTTTTCTTGTTTTGAAATTGTTGCATGATAATCGCATTATTAATATTGCAAGCTACATATCTTTCAAAATTTTGATTCAATAAAAATTTAGGCGAAAAACACATTTTAGTCCCTACATTTTCAGGCTATTCCCATTTTAGTCCCTGCATTTTATTTTTACTGCTTTTAGTCCCTATCTTGAAAAACGCTTCCCATTTTGGTCATTGTCGTTACATCAGAAACGTAAAAAGCTGACGTGGCAAACGGCAAGAATAAATAATACTAAATTAATGTCCACGTGACCTAATTTAATAATAAAAAATATTTTTTGGCATTAAAAAATACCACGTTAGCATTTAAATTAAAAAATTAATTTATTAATTTTAACTAAATAAAAACTAAATTAAAAACTAAAAATCATATGAAATTAAAAACAGAATTAAAAACAAGAACACGTGCCCAGATCCAAAGAACACAAACCCAGAAAAGAACAAAACTGTCACTTTCAAATTATTTTCCTGCGTTTTTTCGGCAACCAAACAGAGAATGCTTTCATTTCTACTCTCTTTTTCCAAATTTCTCGGCTAACCTAGAAAGCTTCCTTTCCCGTTTCCGCTTGAGAAATCGACAAGCTGCTGGGACTCCATTCCAGATGTGCCATTGAAGACCCAACAAACAAACAACGTCGTACAAAGGAAAACAGTGAAGAAGAAGAAAATAAAACCCAACAAACGAAAGCAAGCTGGTATCGACGAGATCGGCGACATTGAGGACGATGAAGGTGGTATCGGCGACGATGTGGAGGTGGATGGCGACGGAGCCGGCGAAGTTGCAGGCGGTGAGGTCTGGTTTGAGGAGTATGTCGTAGTGTTTCGGAACAATGAATTTGGGGAGGCGAGACTACCCTTTGAACTGCTCCATAGATTAAAGCAAAAGCAAAGATAGAGATTTTGGATGAGGACACAAAATCCAAACTTGCACAAAACCCAAATTAGAAATCTTTCATCAGACCTACATGCACAAAATAAAAAAAAATTTACCAAAAAAAAAAAATCAAAAAAGATTGTACCTTGGATCGTTTTGGGTTAGGTGGAGGAGGAGATGAGAGGCCACGCTTGGAAGCAGAGGAGTTGCGCCTTGTTTCAACCATGGTGTTGTTGGGTTGTAGTTGGCGTTCTTGGACTCTGAAAGTTCGTTTGGTTTTTATAAATTTTTCATCTGGGTTTGTGTTCTTGAATTTGGGTTTGTGTTTTTGTTGTTCTTGTTAAGAACACTTAGATCTCAATTCATGTGATTTTTAGTTTTTAATTCTGTTTTTAATTTTTTTTATTTAGTTAAAATTAATAAATTAATTTTTTTATTTAGATGTTGACGTGGCATTTTTTAATGCCAAAAAATATTTTTTATTATTAAATTAGGTCACGTGGACATTAATTTAGTATTATTTATTTCTGCCGTTTGTCACGTCAGCTTTTTCCGTTTCTGATGTAACGGCAAAGACCAAAATGGGAAGCGTTTTTCAAGATAGGGACTAAAAGCGGTAAAAATAAAATGTAGGGACTAAAATGGGAATAGCCTGAAAATGTAAAGACTAAAATGTGTTTTTCGCCAAAAATTTCTTGTGCTTTTCTTTTTGTTTGTAAGGACCTAATATATTGTTAAGGAACTAAAGTTTTAAGAACAAAATTTAGCTACAAACTTAGTTATAACTTAAGACTACAAATTTTGCTAAACAAATTAACATGACTATATATTTTCAAAATCTAACCATTGAATTGTATATTCTTTATATTTTTAAAACACATGTCAAATTTCATGGCAATAGAATGTTATTTACTATTTGTTCCATAAACTTATTTTTTATGTATAATTTTAGACTATAAAAACTTGAAATTTAAACATTTGATTGATGACAGCTATTGATTTCAATAGTATGGAAGATATAAAAAGAGAATGTGGATTTGTCAAAATTCACATCTAATAATCTAATGAAAAAAATATTAAATGGAGTTGTAGCCTTAGTCTACAACCAAAATTGTTGTCAAACTTTGTGCAAAGTTTAATTATGTTGGGCCTAAAAAAACTTAGGGTGGTCAAAATTTTTCTTAAAATAATTTTTAAAATATATATAATAATTTTTTTTCCTGGCTTCAATGTGGAGCCGCCCCTATGCCATTGTCACTTCCATCAAGTGGGATGTTAAATTCGAATCAAGTTTTACAACATGGTGAAGTTTTCACTGTAAAACAAAGTCTTATGTGCAAATTGGAGCATCTCTTCTAAAGTTTTCAAGAACCGAAGATGATTTGCAGTTTTGGGTTTTGTATAAATTTCTGTGTAGTTCTTCCTCTCTGATATGTAATATTGCTGCTATTTGTATTAATTGTGCAGTGTAGGAGAGGATCTGCTGTCCTGTACCGCTGTGTGGTTTGGTGTTTGTGTGGTGCACAGTTTCACTATCGCTCAAATGCAATTGGAGAGAGAGAGAGAGAGAGAGAGAATGATAGCCATTACGAAGCTGCAAAAATGGCGAAGCATATCGAAGATTCCTCTGAACAACCTCATAGCTCGCTGCGACGTCGTTTGTATCCGCCGGCTCTTGCACAACGGACCTGACACCCTTGAAGAGCTCTTGGACCGTCACTTGGCGAAGGAACAAAAACCTACCCCTGGCAACGATGAGGCCGAGCTGCTAAATCGTCGCCGACTCACCAGCACTCGGCGCGAGGCACTGAGTCTCTACAGGGACATCCTCAGGGCTTCCCGGTTCTTCACGTGGACCGATTCGCGGGGCTTCCTGTGGCGAGACATACTAAGAGAGAACGCCCGGAAGGAGTTCGAAGCTGCCCGGTTCGAGACCGACCCGGAAATCGTGACCCGGTTGCTTCTTGGTGGTCAAGATGCTGTGGAATCGGCTCTCGAAAAGCTCGCCGAGAAACATAGGCAAGAAATTGAGAAGGAACGTCGTGATGGTGGAGATCGACGGTGATTCTTGACCTTCTATACATTTTGATCTTGATTTCGATCTCTTTATTTTTTGTATTTGTAATTGTAATTGAAATTGAAATTTCTGTTGTTGGTTGAGAAATGAGGAATTGTATCGTTTACCTGTAACTGTATAACTGTTGCTGTGCATATAATTTTGGTTGAATGGAATTATGGTATTTGAATTGGGAAAAAAGGCCTTAATTTTGTGTTTAGGGATTTCGAATAAGATACAGTTTTTTTTTTGTTTTTTTTATTCCAATTATAAAATGAACGTAAGAATTTCTTTACACATCAGGCCATATGCAAAACCAATTGCTTAGTCTTACTATAGGCAATGTCATTGCTGATTGCACATGCTCTCTGGAGAGTACGAAAGGCCCATCCTTGTCTCAAAGGCCCAAATGGAGTTGGGCAAATCTTCTGCTGTTTGGGGTGTAGACGCATCTCTGTCTTCATTTCGTGGACCATGATAACACAAGGCCCATATTTTTCACATACTATATGCTCTTTCGGTATATGTGTGGCCCAGACGCCCAATAATCAAGCAAATTTCCAGTGCTAGAGTGCTGCGCTAACAATTTTTCTTAGGTAAAATAGAAGAAGAGGAGGGAGGTGAAGTTGGAACCAAATACACAAGGGGTAGCAAAAGATTTCATTACTATTGAACAATCACTTGAATCGCTAAATCACATCTCATATTTGGTATATTGTGTTAAATTAAGTATTTGCCCATATTTGATTGTGTACCAACAACTAGACCTGCAGTCTACCGATGGCTGGGCTATGTTTAAAGAAATCGTAACATCAAATTATTCAGCATAACAACAAATCAAATTTAGTACTTCCTTTTGTTTTACTCTGTCACGTTTGTTAGTTTAATCATTATTAGCTACTTTAATAATTTAAGTACAACTTATTTTAAAGTTCATTGTTTTTCAACGTTTACACTATACAGAATATTATTAAAAATTTATAACATCACATATTTGTATGTTTGGGAACAAATTATAAGCTAATTTTTTGCATTTTATCTTTTATGTATAGTTAATTAAAACTTCACTTTTTCAAAGTACAAATATACATTAACACACTTTCAGCAAAAATATCTTTAGTAGAAAACTAAAAAAGGTGTCTGGAAACGGACACGTAAAAAAATTCACATATTTAAACAAACCCATAAAATTAATTTGCCCAAAATAAACTATGTCAAAGAACACTATACTCTCTGTCAAAACTATTTGACAAGATAATGTAAATGAAAAACCTTAAATTTTATAAATAAATAAAAAATGCAAAAGATGATGTGGAAGAAAAAGTTGATAGAAAAAAGGAAAAATAAAAAATCATTAGTGGTGTCTATATATATATACTTCGCAACAGAAAGAATATCATGATCCTTGTCTTAATAGTGCCACCCTATTAAACATGAGAAATGGTAGAAAAAATAGATTACCAAACTTTTTTATCTCTTATTTAGTCTTTATTTATTTATTTATTTTTTTCTTGTGCACAACAATTTCACAACATTTCTAAACTAGCATATCACCTCACACATGGACCCACCATAATCTACAATTTTTTAAATGATAGACTAATTTGAGAATATTGTGAATTTTATTGTGACTCTATATTGTTTTTTTCGCCTTGTCAACATGTCATCTATGTCACTATGTGTGCATGACCTAACAAACTAATTAGGCTTTTCTATATCACATTTCTCAATTTGTTGTATTTTTTAGACCTATGATGCTAAATTGCTACTTTGCGGAGATTTCATATTTAAATTGAAGTTTTGATTAGTAAAATAATAAAGGTTAACATTTAAAGGTTAGGCATAGGTCTAGTGTTCAATGACACTAGATCCATTGAGAATGTGACATGTATCGACTTTTGGACACGTGTTACCATATGACCGAGTTCAATGCACTGATGCACTAGATCTAAACCAAATCCAACATTTAATAATCTCCTAACTTTTACTTCACTAGAGGCAGCAAAAATTCTAATAATTTTGTCCTTCGTTCTTTGCAGTATTAGCTTAATCTAATGGCTTGGTAATAATTAGATAGAATTGGAATTCATAAGATGAATTAATGGCTTGTATTGGGGTACTGTGACCCCGTCCCTGCACAAGGAAAAATGACAATATATTTAGAGTTTGTTTGGGATTTGATGAAAAGTTCAGCTTATTTGAGTTTTTAACTTCTTTTTGGTACTATTTATCAGTAGCAGCTCCAGGAATTTTTCTTAGGGCGTTCTTTAAAAAACATAAATTATATAATCTAATTAAAAGAGAAATTCATGTATTGACAACAACAACAACAATAAAAAAAAAACACGCAAATACATAAAGTTTACAATTGCCTTTTACAAGTTTTCATATTTTGAAATCGTTGCATGATAGTCTCATTATCAATGCTACAAGCTACATCTTTTTCAATGTACACAACCAAACAATCATTCATCCACTGAATGTAGAACAAATTATAAAACAAAATTTAATTTTATTGGCATAAAAAAAACTGAGGGTGTTCCCAAAATTTTTTTTGAAGGGTAGACAAATAAATTTTTTTAAATTATTATATATAAAAAAAAAATTTAGGTCAGGGTGGTCCTGAGATCACCCTGGCCTTAAGGTGGCACCACCCCTGCAATTTATGGGTCTTATTGCACTTTTTGGTACTATTCATAAGTCTCATTGTACTATTCGACTAGCTTTTAACCTTTTTTTTTACACTTTTAGCAAAGAGTTTCAATTTTAACTAAATAAGATGTTATCAAACGGACTATTAACTTGGTTTCACTCGAGTTCCATAGTTCTATCATTGGCATAAAAAGTTCTATCATTGTACGAACAAATTTAGTTTTTTTTTTTCTTTTTTTCTTTGGGGCATTCATAAGTTTTAAATGGAATAAAATGTGGTAATTAAACTACAATATTTGTCCAGTAAATTCTATGCGGATGCCAATCCCAAAATAAACAAGATTGTGATGTGACCTAGCACCAATAAATGAACATTTAAACAACTTCCAAGTCAGTATTTCATGGGTTGATTCATTTTTTTTGCTGCCAAGTTTCAACACACTAATATTTATTTCAATGATTGGCAAATATATAAAATTCACTGGACAAACACATAAGCCTCGGGTTATAATTAATGAAAAATTTTGGGATAATAATAAAATAAAATAAAATAAAAAAACTGTGTGGCTAGTTTCTATTAAAATACCTATAGGAAAATGTTTCATTTATATACATAATTACGTTCAAAACTTAAAACGTTGAAAAGCCACCCAAATTTTTTTTTTTTTTTTTTTATTTTATGAAAAACTTATAACTTTATTATGAAGAAGATAAATTCAGTATATCATGAGTAATAGTTGACTCAATCAGTAATAGATTTTCTTTTATCCAGGTTTCATAATTATCAAAGTTATCTATTTCTTGTGCAGAGTCTATTACCTTGCCGCTTCACACAGTAGACGAGCTGAGCTTTGAAGTTTATGGACTACACCTATCAGAATACTAGACACAAATACACAATCATATGCGGGGTACATAAACCCAAAGGAGCATCAAACTCAATCTTGGAATCACTCTCAACTGCCATATCCCTTATACCAACATCCTAAGCAAAGAATACTCCGATCTCCATGGTTTTTAGATCCGAACCGTTCAAAGAACTAGTAAAGGGGGGAGTTCAAGGTTTTTAAGGTTTGACCAAGGTTGAACTGCAATGATTTCATAATTAATTTAATAATTAATTCAAACACAAATAAAGATATTAAATTTATAAATATTGACAAAAATGACTAAAAATATGAATAAATTAAAAAAAAAAGCTTTAAAATGAATTGTTATAATTTTTATAAGGTTATTAGAAAATAATAAAAACATAAACAAGCATTAAAAAAAATAGTTTAGTAATCCTTTAAGTAGAAAGCATTTTAATCTAAAATAAGAGACCTTTTTTAAATAAATTCATAAATACCACTTTTACCTTCAAAGATACAATTCTTATTTTCACATATAAATTTAGTGAATAAAATTTAATGATATGTTGAATGAGAGGATATGAGAGAGTGGTGATATAATAAAAATGAAACACCATTAATTATTTAGAAAGTAATATATATATATATATATATATATAAAGTACTCTAATATTAATCACAAGAAAATGAGTGGTCTGTTGGCTATTCGGACAAATCTTTAGAAGTGTGAAGTTGGAGGAGGATTCGCTCAAGTTCGAACCGTGCCTTCTTTCTTGAAAAATTTTCTGGTGCTGTGTGGAGTATTGAAGAATTCTTACTTCTTTTTTTCCCTCATCTTGTATAAATTTTTTTAAAAAAAATTGATATTTAGGTATGTTTCACACCCATTCAAGAATGCAAATATCCCTATCCAAAAAAAAAAGAAAAAAAAGAATGCAAATATCATTTTGATAAAATAAAAATGCAAATATTCTTCAATTAGTTTTTTTAACATTTTGATTGTATGTCATTTTCTTTTTCCTTTTGTTTGACATTGTTTCAAATGTTTCAAAAGCAATTGAATTTGAGTAAGAATAACATATTTTAAATTAATTTTTCGAATATAAATCTTAGAAAAATAATATCGAAATTTTCATTATACTTAAATAATTAATACACCACTTAAAATAGGCATTATAACAAAATATGTTTTTATCCTATTAATAACATTTTTAATTACATAAAGTAAATAATACAATGTTGGTTCATATATATTACATGTCACTATAATTAAGAAGTTAGGAAATCTAAATGGTTAAGATTAATTTTAGTGAATTCACAAATCTTTAATTTTTTATTTCTTTTATATCAATTGTTTTCAAAGCAACTAAACATGAGAAAGAATATCATATTCTAAATCAATTATTATTATTCCAAATAAAAATAGTTTTTTATATAGATTTTATAAAAATAATCATATAAATTCATTTAATATAAATAATTATTGTGGGGGTGAAAGCCCAACCTAATGTATTGGGCCTAGGGCCCTATTTGAAGACTACTGTGTGTCCGAAGAGAGGAAAATGCTTGAGAAGGAGTCCATGTGGAAGAAATATACCTGGAGATGAACGAGTAGTGTAGTCCGAAGAGGCCATTCTCCTCGGATACAAAGAGTTTTGGTCAAATAGATGGCTAGGAGGTTTAAGTAATCTTCCTAACAATTCTAATAATAAGGATGGACTTCAAGCACGCATGGAGATGATAGGAACGGAGAAATATCTAGAAGACAAACTTCAACCACCACATTAAATGCACTGCAGCTGCTTTTCTGGCCACATTAATGTGGAGAAGACCCCTGAACAGTATAATCTCAGTTACCACCACTCACAGAGGGCTAAAGAAGACACCTGATGGAACATGTACTCAAGTGGATGCTTAGATGAAGAACAAGTGGACGATGAAGATGATGAGAGAGGGTGCTATATAAAGGGAAGATGCCTCTGATACTAGTGGATCGGGTGAGAAAGAAAGAGAAGGAGAAAATAAATTTACTGTAGCTCTAAGAGTTGTGATCACCTTTCATTCAATAATACACCTCTTCGGACATACATTTGTTCAGTTATTCAAGCATGATTTCATGTTAATTTATTCTTAAATACCATAGCTAATAACTGTTTAATTCACAACCAGCCCAGCTCTTTCACCCACTCTTTACAAATTTATTGTTCTGGGTTTATTGGGCTCATAATCCAAACCTTTTGGGCTTGAGCTACAAAAACTGACCCTACAATTGGCGCCGTCTGTGGGGAGAGCTTGTGTAGGGGTGAAAACAACAGTTGGTGATGGCACAACGAAGTCAACAACAAGCAGAATCCAGGGCATCCCAACACGTTGACCCTTTTCTTAACTTGGAGAGGAGATAAGATCGTAAGGGTAGTGCGCACACTGCGCATACTGGCCAAAACCAGTCACATGGTGGAAGTCATGTGTCCCATGCAAAGAAGAACTGGGATTTGCAACTAGAAGTTGAAAAACTAAAGAGGGAGTTGCGCCATGAAAAGGGGAAACGGATTGCTTCGTATTCTGATGAGGATTCCGATGACGAACAGGACGTCACTTACAAGCAGAGGTCTCGAACACCAGTCAGTGAATCCTTTTCCTATGAGGAGGAGCCTCATCGTAAGAGGCAACCTAGAGGCCCATCACGTGGAGGCGTAGGGAACGATGCTATGAGCAGGGCTCTGAATCAAATCTCTAGGTCACCTTTTACGAGCAGGATTGAAGAAGCGAGACTTCCTCGGTGTTTTAACCAGCCGACGTTCACCATCTATAATGGTAAAATAGACCCTGTAGAACACGTGAGTCATTTTAACCAAAGGATGGCTGTCTACTCCAGAGATGAAGCTTTGATGTGTAAGGTTTTCCCCTCCAGTCTTGGGCCGGTTGCAATGAGGTGGTTTGACAGCCTGAAAGCAGACTCCATCAATTCCTTCAAAGAGCTCACTCAAGCATTTGGTTCACGTTTTGTCACATGCCGAAGAGTGGCCAGGCCCTTATCTTCACT
Organism: Quercus aquifolioides; assembly: GCA_019022515.1. NCBI lineage: Eukaryota > Viridiplantae > Streptophyta > Magnoliopsida > Fagales > Fagaceae > Quercus > Quercus aquifolioides. The sequence goes on from CM032330.1 coordinate 64,453,929, forward strand.
GCTATCCTTGAGCATGCAGGAGGGTGAGACCCTGAAGGCGTATTCGGATAGGTACTGGGAGATGTTCAATGATATGGAGGGCAACTCTGATGCAATGGCCCTCAACACGTTCAAGCTCGGCCTTCCTACTGACCATGGTTTAAGGACGTCCTTATCTGGTAAACCAGTTACTAACATGCGTCAGCTCATGGACCGTATAGAAAAATATAAAAGAGTTGAAGAAGATCAGCAGCAGGGGAAGGGAAAGGACAAGGTTATCCCCTAGGAGAGGAGGGATTTCAGGTCGGACCGTTACAATAACAGTAAACCACGGAGAGATTTCGCTAAGCAGTCAAGATCAACAATCCTCAAGCGGTCAACACTGTATTCAAAGAGCCAGTACACCAAGTTTTGGAAAAGATCAAGAATAAACCATTCTTCAGGTGGCTGAATAAGATGGTGGGGAACCCTGAAAGGCGTAATCATAATCTCTTCTGCCAGTAGACCATGGGCATACCACAGAGGATTGCAGGAGCCTGTTGGATCACTTGGACCAACTGGTCCGTGATGGTAAATTAAGACACCTTTTGCACCACTCCAGTGGCCGAGGAGGTCAGACGAACTCAGAACCCCGAAAAGATGACCTGTCAAAGCCTCCATTGGGAACTATTAACGTCGTCTTTGCCGCACCGGGAAGAACAGGATCCTGGCCATCGAAGGTTATGTCGGTTGTCTCGTCACCCGCAGGGGATTTTGGCCAAGGTTCGAAGAGAGCTAAGTTGGGTGCTCAATTGGTTATAGGGTTCTCGGATGAGGATAAGATTGGGACCATCCAACCCCATGATGACGCTTTAGTAATCACCCTCAGAATTGGAAGGTATGATGTGAAGAGGGTAATGATAGACCAGGGTAGCGCGGTAGAAATAATGTATCATGATCTCTACAAGGGGCTAGGCCTAAAGCCTCAAGACTTAACCCCATACAATTCCCCCTTGGTGAGTTTCGAAGGAAGAGCTGTCACCCCGAAAGGCCAGATACGATTACCTGTGCAGACCGGCTCAAAGGTGGTAGAGGTGGATTTCATAGTTGTAGACGTGTATTCGCCCTATACAGCAATTGTAGCCAGACCTTGGCTTCATACACTAGGGGCTATCTCTTCTACCTTGCATCAGAAAGTTAAGTATCCATTTGAAGGACAGGTTTGTGAGATCCGAGGAGATCAGTCCGCAGCCAGACAATGCTTAGTGGCTGTCATCCAACATGAGCCCGAAGCCGAGTCCTCGTCTAGGGCCGAAAAGGGTTTATAGCAGTTAAAGTCTCGGGCACTGCCCGTCGAAGATCTGGACGAGAGCGCTAGGTGCGAAAATTTGACAAAAGTTATCATCGGAGACAATCCAAAAAAATTCTTTCAAGTTGGATCTCAGCTACCTCTACAGGAGAAGGAAGAGTTAGTAGAATTCCTTAAGAGGAACCTTGATGTATTCACCTGGAACGCTTACGAAACCCCGGGGGTAGATCCAAAATTCATATGTCACCATTTAAAGGTAAACCCACTGATTACCCCTAAGAAGCAGCCTCCTCGGCGCCCATCCAAGGAACATGCTGATGCGGTAAGAAAAGAAGTAACAAAGCTCAAACAAGCTAGAGCTATTAAAGAGGTTTTTTATCCTGAGTGGCTGGCAAATACTGTGGTGGTGAAGAAAAAGAGTGGGAAATGGCGAGTATGCGTAGACTTCACTGATTTAAATAAGGCTTACCCTAAAGATCCGTTCCCTATGCCAAAAATTGATCAGCTAGTGGATGCCACAGTCGGCCACCCTCGGATGAGCTTCCTGGATGTTTTCCAAGGTTACCACCAGATACCACTAGCCCTGGATGATCAGGAGAAGACTGCTTTCGTCATCCCTATTGGTAACTACCACTATAAGGTGATGCCATTTGGCTTGAAAAACGCGGGATCTACCTATCAAAGAATGATGACGAGGATGTTTGAGCCACAGCTGGGTAAAAATATTGAGATTTATATAGATGACATGGTGGTGAAAAGCAAGATTGTTGCTGAGCATGTGAAGGACCTTGAAAGTACCTTTGAAGTTCTTAGAAAGTACAAATTGCGCCTAAACGCTTCCAAGTGCTCATTCAGTGTAGGGTCAGGCAAGTTCCTGGGGTACATGGTGACTCACAGGGGAATTGAGGTTAACCCTGACCAGATAAAGGCCATCAACAATTTACAAGCTCCTTGGAATCCCAAGGAAGTTCAGAAACTGACTGGAATGACTGCTGCCCTGAATCGATTTATCTCTCGATCAGCAGATAGGTGTCGGCCCTTTTTCTCCCTGATCAACAAGTGGAAGGGATTCGAGTGGACTGAAGAATGTGCTGTGGCCTTTCCGCAGCTTAAAGATTATCTAGCTCGGCCACCAATCATGTCCAGTCCTGAGCCAGATGAAGTCTTGTTTGCCTACATTGCTGTAGCTCCCTATGCTGTGAGCTTCGTGTTGATACGAGCAGATTGTGGTGTGCAAAGACCAGTTTATTACGTAAGTAAGTCGCTGCATGAAGCCGAGATCCGTTATTTGCCACTAGAGAAGGCCATCCTAGCAGTGGTGCTTGGTATATGAAAGCTACCGCACTATTTCCAAGCCTATACAGTCATTGTTCTCACTCAGCTCCCTCTCAGGGCCATACTCCGAAGTGCTGACTACACTGGAAGGATTGCTAAATGGGGTACGATCTTAGGGACTTTCGATATCAAGTACATGCCTCGCACATTCAAGGGCCAGGTCCTTACGGATTTGGTGGCCGAGTTCACAGAGCCCCAATTAGAAGAAGTAACGCCAACATCCGACATGGATGAAAAATCAGTTGGCATGATTTCTCAACAAAGTCCCTCCCATTGGGAAGTGTACGTGGATGGCGCAGCGAACCAGAAAGGTTCTAGAGTGGGGCTAGTATTGATATCCCCTGAAAGAATCATCATCGAAAAGTCGTTAAGGCTGGACTTCTCAGCAACAAATAATGAGGCGGAGTATGAAGCCCTACTGATGGGAATGGCTATGGTCCGAAGAATGGGAGGAAAGTCAGTGGAGTTGTTCTCGGACTCAAGGTTAGTCGTGGGTCAAATACAAGGTGAGTTTGAGGCGAAGGATGAAAGAATGCAGGGATACTTGAGCCGAGTTAAGTGTCTGCAATCGGAGTTCGAATCTTTCAATTTGCTGCACATCCCCAGAAATGGTAACGCACATGCTGATTCTTTGGCCACACTCGCTACCTCTTTGGGGCAAAATTTGCCGAGAATTATCCTCGTCGAAGACTTGCATGGGCCTACAGAGGCAAGAAGAGAGGTAGTCCAAGTTCACCAAGTCAAGGCCGGACTCTGTTGGATGGATCCTATAATTAAATTCTTGAAAGAAGATATTTTGCCTGAAGAAAGGGGGGAAGCTAACAAAATTCGAAGGAAGGCTACCATATTCTAGCTATCCGAGGACCAGAAACTATATAAACGCTCCTATTCAGGGCCGTACCTGTTGTGCATGCATCCTGACGTGGCTGAGCTATTACTAGAAGAATTACACGAAGGAATCTTTGGGAGCCACACCGGAGGTAGATCCTTGGCTCACCGAGCCATCACTCAAGGCTATTGGTGGCCGAACATGCAAAAAGAAGCCCACAAATATGTTAAAAAGTGCGATCAATGTCAGCGATTTGCCCCAAACATTCATCAACCAGGGAGAACTCTTAATCCACTATCCAGCCCATGGCCTTTCGCCCAATGGGGCTTAGATATCGCGGGGCCATTCCCTAAGGTCGCAGGAAACAGGAAATACCTTCTGGTCGGCACAGACTACTTCACCAAATGGGTCGAAGCTGAACCTCTGGCCAACATCAGAGGCGTAGATGTGCAAAAGTTTGTGTGGAAGAATATCGTCACTCGATTTGGGGTTCCTCATACTCTCATCTCGGACAATGGCCTACAGTTCGATACCAAAGCATTCAGGAGTTATTGTAGCGAACTGGGAATCATAAACAGAAACTCCACCCCTGCTTATCTCCAGGGTAATGGGCAAGCAGAAGTTGTCAACAAGGTCATAGTAAATGGCCTAAAGAAGAGATTAGACGATGCGAAGGGCAAATGGGTGGAAGAATTGCCACATGTACTTTGGGCCTACAGAACTACGCCTCGCAGATCTACTGGAGAGACCCCCTTCTCAATGACCTATGGGGCTGAAGCTGTCATACCTTTGGAAACTGGGTTCCCGACATTGAGAACTAGTTCGTTCAGTCCGACCAGCAACAATGAGCAACTAGAGAAGAGTCTGGACCTGATTGATGAAAGGAGGGAAAATGCAATGGTCCGACTGGCACATTACCAGCAAAAGCTCAGGCAGGTCTATGATGCCAACGTAAGGCTAAGGCCTCTAGAACCTGGTGATTTGGTGCTGAGAAAAGTTGTGGGCACTGCGAAGAACCTAGCCTGGAGAAAGTTAGGACCCAATTGGGAAATGCCATATCGCATAACTTCAGGGGCTGGCATTGGGGCGTATTTCCTAGAAGACCTAGATAGTCATGTAATACCGCACCCCTGGAATGTAAATAACCTCAAAAGGTACTATTATTAATCGAATCTTTTCTTCAATCAATATGTCAATTCGTTATATGCAGTGTTCTCTCAAATGTTTAAACTTAAACCCAATCAAGCCTGTAGTCCTCGGACCAGATGATTTGGGTTAGTTAACACTTCGTTCACAGTTCTCTAAGTGTTTAAACTTAAATCCAATCATGCCTGTAGTCCTCAGACTAGATGATTTGGGTTAGTTAACACTCGTTCATAGTTCTCCCAAGTGTTTAAACTTAAATCCAATCATGTCTGTAGTTCTCGGACCAGATGATTTGGGTTAGTTAACACTCCGTTACAGCTCTCTTAAGTGTTTAAACTTAAATCCAATCATACCTGTAGTCCTCAGACCAGATGATTTGGGTTAGTTAACATTCCGTTACAGCTCTCTTAAGTGTTTAAACTTAAATCCAATCATGCCTGTAGTCCTCGGACCAGATGATTTGGGTTAGTTAACACTCGTTCACAGTTCTCCCAAGTGTTTAAACTTAAATCCAATCATGCCTGTAGTCCTCGGACCAGATGATTTGGGTTAGTTAACACTCCGTTATAGCTCTCTTAAGTGTTTAAACTTAAATCCAATCATGCCTGTAGTCCTCGGACCAGATGATTTGGGTTAGTTAACACTCGTTCACGTTTCTTTAAGTGTTTAAACTTAAATCCAATCATGCCTGTAGTCCTTGGACCAGATGATTTGGGTTAGTTAACACTCCGTTACAACTCTCTTAAGTGTTTAAACTTAAATCCAATCATACGTGTAGTCCTCAGACCAGATGATTTGGGTTAGTTAACACTCGTTCACGGTTCTCTAAGTGTTTAAACTTAAATCCAATCATGCCTGTAGTCCTCGGACCAGATGATTTGGGTTGGTTAACACTCATCTATAGCTCTCCTCGATGTTTAAACTTAAATCCATTCACGCCTGAAGTCCTCGGACCAGATGATATGGGTTAGTTATCACTCCTACACAGCTCTTATAGGTGTTTAAACTTAAATACATTTATGCCTGTAGTCCACCGACCAGATAATTTGGGTTAGTCAACACCCCCATACAGTTACTATTATTAAGACTTAACTTTAGAACGAGTCATGCTTGAAGTTCTTGAATATATTTAAATTAACTCTAACTTATGATAAGCTTCCTTAGTCATGTTTAATTCAAAGCCAAGGAATAACAACATTCTCTTTGCATGTTCGAAAAGACCTGTGAAACCTCCGTATCACTCGTTGCATTCATTGCTAATTAGTAATTCTTATACAAACTGTCCTTCTCAGTATTGTTTTTGGTTATTTACATCATCAGCAGGATATGGTGGTTAAGTTTACCTACATTACTGTAATTACAAAGTATAGTTATTTGCAACCATAATAAATTATAAAATGTGCAACGAAGATACCAAAAATAAAAGGGAAACAGTTTCATTGATCAAAGGAAAATAATTTACAATCCCTATAAAAAAAAAAACTAATACAATTACAAAATAAAAACTCCTAAATGTCTAAGTCTTCACTTAAGGGACCAAAGGGTCAGCAGCCTGGCTGGACTGAGCTACAGCAGCTTCTGGGGCTTGGTCCTGAGATTCCAAAAAGGTTTTCTTTTTTCCCAAGTCCTTGCCCTTATCCTTGGGAACCTCAGTTGGCTTGCTCTGGTCACCAGGCTGACCAGATACCTTGAGAGCCTCAGTTGGCTTGCTCTGGTCCCCAGGCTGACCGGATAGCTTGGGATCCTCAGC
>CM032330.1:64470255-64550809 GCA_019022515.1 Quercus aquifolioides
AACTTATGAATCATGAATATATGAATCAATAGTAAAACTAAAAACAGGCAAAGAGAGAAGATGTGGGTGAAGTTAGTGGTATTGTGTCTTCATGTTTCCTCCAGACACCAAACACAACACATTTTACAATTACAAAAACAAAGACAATTGCCAAATTGAAAACCAAACTAAATAAGCGTTATCCAAACAGACACTAATCCGTTTGGATACCGTTTATTTTGCTAAAAACTAAAAAAATAAAAAAATAATTTTCGAATTACTGTTCACACCAAAAATACTGTTCATTTGCCTATTTGCACTGTTCATGTCCCTAGAACAGTGCAATAGGCGCTGTTTTAAAAAAAAAAAAAGCCGAAAGCGCAAAACGTGGGACGTAGACGCTGGATCCAAACGCCTTCTAAGAGTTTGTCTGTAATTCACTTATTTTGCTCAAATTGAAATTTTTTTACTGAAAGTAAGGTAGATAAAGGTAAAAGTTAGGTGAAATAGTACAGTGGGACATATGAATAGTATCAAAAAGTACAATGAGACCCCTGAATAGTAGCAAAAATAAGCTAAATAGTAAAATAAGTTGGCAAAAATAATTTTTGCTAAACATGTGTGTGCTTGGCAAAAATTAAAAAGTCAGCTTATTTTACTATTCAGCTTATTTTTGCTACTATTTATAGATTTCACTACACTTTTTTATACTATTTATGAGTTCTACTGTATTATTTTACCTAACTTTTATCTTTATTTAGAGTACTTTTAGTAAAAAGTTTTCAATTTCAATAAAATAAACTGATGCAAACTGACAGAGAAATGAAATTCCTATGATAATAAGAAGCTCTCACTCACCTAAAGTACTGCCCAGGACATTCACACAGTACAACTCCTTCAGCACACCAGTCTAAGCCTTCACCTTCTCTAATAAAAGCTCTTCTTTTTTTTTTTTTCTCTCTCTCTCTTACAGAGAGAGCTGACACTCTTTTTCTTGTTCTTCTTCTTCTCTCTCACGATCTGTTTAGTCTTGTTTAGAGCATCTCCAGCAGCATATGTAAAGGCCAAATATTCTCTATAATAAAGAATGGAACCATAAAAACAGCCCTAGCAGCTTCTCCAAACCTGAATTTTTTTTTAGTTTATGAACAGTAGCCCATCAAGTCTGATGGGCTACTGTACATTAGCAATTAAATTTCTTGGATTAAAATATTATTCCAACTACTTATTATATTAATTCTTTCTCTCTCATCCGGATTTCTTTTTTTCTCTCATTCTCTTTGTTGCTTTTTTTTTTCTCCGTTGCCGTTGCCGTTGCTTCTTTTTTTCTCATAAACCAAATGAAATCAGAAAAATAAAAGAAAAAAAAAAAAAAAAAAGAGAAACGAGAGAGACTTGTTCATGAGCAAAAGAATTAATCCAAACACAAAACACAAAACAAAATCCAATTCTTAAAATAAAGTTGAATCAGAACAAGCAAATATGGAAAAAAGAAAAGAAAAAAGAACAAGCCTATCTGACCCAGCCTGGTGGTGGGGAGGACGACGAGCGGCGGTGGGGATGCTGGAGCGACGGTGGAGATGCGATGGAGGCCCAAGCTCAACCGGCCTCCACTAGCAATGCCTCAATGGTGGTGGCCGAAGTTCTCACCACTGCCTCCATGGTACTCACGCATCCACCACACGGTTCCTTCCTCAAAATCAATTCCGATCCTTGCTGGGTATTTTGGTGGTGATGTGGTGGAGTAGGTCGTTTTGTTGCTACTGGTGGTGGTGGGTCGTTGGGGTTTCTGATTGTGGGTTTGGGTTGAGATCAAATCGTGGGTTTAGGTTAAGATCGGGATGTTTTTGTGTTTGTGTTTGTGGTCGGGATTGGTGAAGGTGTTTTTGTTTATGGTCCGGATCGACGACGGCGTTTGTGTTTATGGTTGGGATTGGGCCGTGTTTGTGTTGGTGGTTGGGATCGGGCTGTCGTCGGCGGTGGGTTTGTGTTTGTGATCTCTCTCTCTCTCTCTCTCTCTCTCTCTGATGTGAAGCAAATGGAGATGCTAGAATGTTCTTGAGGTAAAAAAGAAAATAAAAAGAAGGGGGGCTGGACACTTGTGTGGAGGAGAAAAACAAGAAAAAGAAAAAAGAAAAAAAAGAAATGAAATGAATGGAAGAAAAATAATATAAAAAATAAAAAATCATAATTGAAAAATACTACTACAATATTTTTACAATATTTTCACAATAAATTTTAAGTAACAGATTGTTATTAGTTGATATTGGCGAGTAAAAAAATAATTTCAGTGGTGGGTTCAAATTATAACTAGTAACAACTTTTCACATAAATTTTGTTGTAAAAGTATTGCGTAAAATGTTGTGAACATAACACTTCTCATTGAAAAATATAATTGTTAAAAAAAATAAATGATGATTAAAAAAAGAATAAACAATGAATGAAGAAATAATATTTAAATGAGATAGAGAATGGAATAGAGAATCTGTTGGAAGTGTATTTAAAAAAATGAGTAGGTAAAAACTAAATATTACTGTTTATTCTTCAAATAGTACAAAAATTTGAAAAAAGGGCCGGAGATGCTCTTCGTTGGGTGAGTTTAGGGGTGGCAATTTTTATCCATATCCATGAACCCGCCCATTACCCATCTTATTTGGATAAGTCTTAACCTAACCCGTTTGAGTATTTGAGTTAAATGGATAAAGACTCATTTGGTTATTTAATTAGATGGGTCTAAATGGATAAATCCACTAATATCCACTAAACCCATTTAAAATTTAAAATTAAATAAACCCACTAATAGCCACTAATACCTTACTAAAATTTAAAACTTAAATAAACAGTATAACCAAGCCCTCAGTCTCCCTCAGATTTTCTCAGTAGCCAAACACTTTCCCAAACACTTTAACTTCTAGATTTCTAAGCTCAAACACTTTCCCTTAGATTTTCTCAGTAGCCAAACACTTTCCCAAACACTTTAACCTCTAGATTTCTAAGCCCAAACACTTTCCCTCAGATTTTCTTAGTAACCAAACAAAAGGAAATTCTTGAGAGAATAATAAGGGTTAAGAGAAGAAAAGAAAAGTTAATCTTTTAACATTACCTACCGCAAAAATCTCAATCTTTTACTCTCTTCTCTGCCTTCCCACGTTGCGGACAATGGCGGCTTTTACAATGTTTATGCGCAAGCACTTTGTAGAGGAGACCTTGATATGGCCAAATGTTGCAATTGTATGAACACCACAATTCAAGAAATCACAAAGCAGTGTACTAACCCAAAAGCAATTTTCTCAACCGGAATTCTTGTAGTATTCTCTTCAACGTTTCTCTCTATCTCTCTGCTTTCACCAGGTACTCTCTCTTTTAGGATTTAATTCGATTACAAATCTTTATCTTTTAAAAATTAATTGTTGTTTGAAATTCACTTAACTTCTGTTTGGTTCCCGAGAAAATAATAAGGGTTAAGAGAAGAAAAGAAAAGAAAAGAATAAGAATTGGATTGTAAATATGATTGTTGGTTGTTTATAATTCTTGAGACTATAATGCGATCCCCTTTACTCAATTCTTTGTTGATGTGCTACTGAATTGGCTATAGTTGAACTGAATTCCATGTTTCTAGCAAATTCATTCTGTGATGATAATTTTCAAAATTTTACTTTTTTTTTTATTTTAAATTTCTGTTTCTATGTTTTTCTGGGCAGCCAAACAGATTTCTTCTGTGTTCTACGTTAAAGATTTTGGGTGTTGATATATTGCTTTGTTGACTATATAAAAGTTGGTTAAAAGATTTTTTTAAAAAAAGAAAGGGGTTTTAAGTGAACGAATTGTTTTGCATTTGATAGAAGTGTGGAGAATGTTGGATTTGAGTTTCTAAAGGATTTATTTATTTGGGTTATATTGGGTTAAATAGGCGGGTTACTGATTAAATGAGTTTGACGAGTAATGGATAATTAATTTATATATAAACAAGTTATAAATGAATAAATGAGTAATTACACACCTAACTCATTTATGACCCAACCTATTTACGAGCGAACCCGCTCTGATACAGTGTATGTCAAAGCCAATAAAAGGAGCTTTAAAAAGACCAAAGAGCACCCACGTCTTCAAAGGCCAAACTCGTCTAGAGGACTAAACGGGTACTTTCTTTCTCAACAAAAGTACAATACTGTGAGTTTTGGGTTAAAAAAAGAAGAAAAATTACTGAACGAAACTGCTCAAGGAAAACTTAACCTTTTTTTCACAGTATTTTTCACTTTTCAGTAATCACTTTCAGTTGCTTTCTTTCCAAAACCCAAAACCCAGTTAAAGACCCAAGAGAGAGAATTTTCTTCTACGGCCTTTTTTCTTAAAAAAAAAAAATAGTCATAATCACTTTTTTCTCCTCAAACCCCAGCCACAGACCCGAGGCAGATCGGCCTTGTGTTGACTTGCGGATTTGGGTCTTGATTTTGGGTAAGCTTCTGTTTCTTTTCTGACTGATTAATTGTTTGTTTGCGGATTTGGGTCTTCATTTTTGGTTTAGCTTGTGCTGTTTGGACTGATTAATTGTTTGTGGATTTGGGTCTTGACCATTTGTAATTTGTTCATGAAAAACTAGAAACAACCTTTTGTGTTATCTTCACTCATCATAAAGGTGATATTGCCAAATAATTGCTACCGCGTGCACAAAGTTAAACTGACAATAATGTTTAGTATATTTAGCTTTCAAAGAAATGCTCGGGCATACAGAGAGCATATTAAATCTGAAGATGCCATTGCAGTTGTCTCAGATTTTATTTATTTATTTATTTTATGAGGGTTGTTATGAAGCTTAAATTATATAAAATCTAATAAAAAGATTTTAAAGATAAATTTTGAAAAAAAAAAAAAAATTCACACACAAATGTCCAGAGTCTTACCATTTCTTTTTACAGAGTTTTTTTTTTTATTTTTAATTTTTATCTTATTTTGAAATTGTTGCGTGAAAGCCACATAATCAATATTGTAGGTAGATTTCTTTCAAAATTTTAATTCAATAAAAATTTTCTTGTGCTTTTCTTTTTGTTTGTAAGACCTGATATATTGTTAAGGGACAAAAGTTTTAAGGACAAAATCTAGTTACAAACTTAGTTATAACCTAAGATTACCACTCTTGCCAAACAAATTAACATAACTATATATTTTTAAAATCTAACCATTAAATTGTATGTCTTTTGTATTTTTAAAACGTATGTTAAATTTCATGTCAATAGAATGTTATATACTATTCGTTTCATAAACTTATTTTTCATGTATAATTTTAGATTATAAAAACTTAAATTTTAAACATTTAATTAATGACATATCTATTGATATTCAATAGTATGGAGGATATAAAAAGAGAATGTGGATTTGTCAAAATTCACATCCAATAATCTAATAAAAAAATATTAAGTGGAGTTGTTGTAGGGTCCGTTTGGATTGAACTTATTATTGCTGAAACTGAAAACACTGTAGCAAAATAATTTTTAAATGTGTGAATAGTATTGTGGGACTCATGAACAGTGCATAAACAGTACATAAATAGTGCGTGAACAGTATATGAACAGTGTTTTTTGGGCCAAAATGGCCAAATACCACTTATTTTTGAAATTTTTAGGAAAAAAACACTGTTTCGGAAATAAATAGGAAACTACCACTTTTTCAAGAACTCGAGTTTCAGAAACTCGAGTTCCTCTCAATTTTGCCACCGTGGCGCTGCTGAGCTGGAATTTGTGCGATTAAAAAAAATTATGTAGTACTCGAGCTTGGTAAACTCGAGTTCCATGCAACACAATACTCGAGTATACCAAGCTCGAGTACGTTTTATAAATAAAATGGAAAAAAAAAAATTTACACAGTACTCGAGTTTACCAAACTCGAGTACTGTGTAAATTTTTTTTTTTTTTTTTTTTTGTTTGGGGATAATCGACAAATAAACATAAAGATAAAAGTAAGTGGCTTTTTTTATGTTTTTATTTATTTAAACAGAAGCATTGTAAAATATAGAGATTTTAATTTCAAAATATGAATTTAATTTCTACATTAATTAAAATTGTTCATTGTTTTCTCATAAAAATTATTCACTATTTTCTATATAAACCATTTATACGATTTTGCATAAAATTATTTTCTGTTTAGCATTATTTAAGAAATTGTTCACTTTCTTTTCTGCATAAATTATTTTCTGTTTACTGTTTAAAAAATTGTTCACTGTTTTCTTATAAAACACCTAGTGAAATCATGTTTTCTAAATTTAAACACCAAATCTGAATGCTTTTTCATGTTTGAATTTCACAATAATTGAATATATTTTTCTGCATTGATAAAATCTGTTTCTACGTTAATAAAATTTGCTCTCTGCACATCATATTTACTGTATATTCAAATCTACTTACTGCATTCATAAAATTTGTTTTTTGCATTAATTAAAACTGTTCACTGTTTTCTGCATAAACTATTTCTAGCATTCTGCATAAAATTATTTTCTGTTTCGCATTATTTAAAAAATTGTTCACTCTCTTTTATGCGTATATTATTTTCTGTTCACTATTTAAAAAATTGTTCGTTGTTTTCTCAATAAAACACCTAGTGAAATCGTGTTTTCTAAATTTAAAAGCCAAATCTGAATGTTTTTTCATGTTTAAATTTCACAATAATCAAATTTGTTTTTCTGCATTGATAAAATCTGTTTCTAGGTTGATAAAATTTGCTCTCTACACATCATGTTTACTATATATTCGAAGCTGCTTACCGCATTCATAAAATCTATTTTTTGCATTAATTAAAACTGTTCACTGTTTTCTCATAAAAATTGTTCACTGTTTTCTACATAAACTGTTTTTAGCATTGGCGCAGTTATTGCACTTAAATGGTTTTTGTGTTTTTTTAAATATGTAACCATATGAATAATGGACAAACTCCATGAAAGAAAAATGAATGATTCGTATAAATCACCTAACGGTAAATGCCTCGAAAAATTCGAATTTGCAAAAAGGTTCGAATTAGTTAAATGTAGTGTTAGGACATATGTGTTTCACATGCTAAGAACATATGTCTTACTTATTTATGTAAATTGACTAATCCTTTGACAAAACGCACTCTACTTGTAATTGGGTAGATCTAGGTGTTTTTAATACTTTAAGAAACAATGTTTCAATGTCAAGTGTTGAAGTCATCAAGTCTGTCCAAGAGAAAGCAAGTTGAAGTGCAGAATTTTTAAAGCTCGACACCTCTCGATAGCTACCTCGACACCTGCTATCTGTCGAGATTTAAAAAGTCAGAATTCCAAATCTGATTTTCTTGGGATCCGTGAATATGTTTTTGGGACTTCTTTTCTTCTAACCCTAAACATATAAAAGGATTATTTTAAGAGCCGTTTTGGGTGACACAAGTTGTATTATCATTGAGCAATCTCTGTTTATGCAAATTGTGCTCAACAGACGAAGTTCTTGACCTAGTTCATCCTTCATCAAGAAGTTGTTGTGTCTTTGCACCATAGGGTTTTGTAACCAAGCATCTTCCTGCTATTCATCACGTGGATGAACTGAAGAACTTTGCAGCCAACCATTCTTCCTCAAGTTGGTGTTCTGAAGTCGCGTACTGGGATCCGCGCATTAGTTAGTCACGTACTTGGGAGCCGTGCATCAAAGGTGGAAATTGTCACTACAGATCAAGTCCAATTGGGTATTGGGGTAAGGGTTTAACTGTAGGTTGGTAAGGTACTTGGGATTCCTTTCTTGTAACCGCTTGATTTGATAATAGTGGAGTTTCGGGAGTGGTGACCTGAAAATCACCCGGTGGGGTTTTTGCCGTTAGGGTTTTTTCCCCATTCGTAAACAAATCACCGTGTTATTTATTTTCCGCTGCATATTTAGTATTTGGTGATTTGTTTGTGCTTCCACGCAATTGTATGCTTAATTGATTAATTAACAATTTGGCTAATTAATTAATTAATTAGGGTTTATCACAAGGGGTCATTCAGATTGTGACCTAACATGTAGAAATTCGAGAAAAATTGATGGAAAATCAATGAACGTACCAAATCGTGAAGGTATACATAAGATGTACAGATAGTCTAGACTTGTTGAGAAATTTGATTTTGTTGAAAGTACAAAATAATGAAAATTCAATGGAAAAGTATGTGCGTTAGATGTATAGATCGTATGAATTTGTTTAAAAATTTGAATTCGTTGAATGTACAAAACTCCATGAAAGAAAAATGAATGATTCGTATAAATCACCTAATGGTAAATGCCTCGAAAAATTCGAATTTGTAAAAAGGTTCAAATTAGTTGAATGTAGAAATTCGAGAAAAATCGATGGAAAATCAATGAATGTACCAAATCGTGAAGGTGTACATAAGATGTACAGATAGTCTAGACTTGTTGAGAAATTTGATTTCGTTGAAAGTACAAAATAATGAAAATTCAATGGAAAAGTATGTACGTTAGATGTATAGATCATATGAATTTATTTAAAAATTTGAATTCGTTGAATGTACAAAACTATGAAAATTCAATTTAAAACTTTGTACTAATGTACTAATCATCCTGATTTGATGAAAATTTCAAAATTGTTGAACATACAAAATCGTGAAATCTCAATGGAAAATTGAAATTGTTGAACGTACCAAATCGTGAAAATTCAATGGAAAGTTGTGTATCATGGTTAGCGTACGCGAGTCTTGGAAGCGTCGGGCATATCATGGTTAGCAAACCTACAAAACTAAGTATAGATACCACTGCAATAGAGTTCACCGTAGCAGAACCACCATGGTTAACCCTATACAAGAAGAGGTGTGAGTTGGAGGTGTATTGTCGATGGCATGGGTTACGAGTTCCTAAGGCACGCTCAGCCGAGTTACCTAGAGATGAACCTGCCAACATACTTGCTCGCCTTGAACAAGAGAACAATCAAATGCAAAGGCGATTAGACCGTTTTCATGCAATCCAAAAAACTAAGAAGCATCTAAAGGGGAAGGCGCAAGAGTGAGCCATCAAGTCTATTAATGAATTTATTGCGTTAGATGATGAAAGAGATATTTCAAACTTCTTAGATTCAAGTAATGATGATTTCCAAAAATTTCTACCTACGAACATTAGACATTGTTGTTAATGTCTACACGTTCTATGCAATACAAAATGTTGTTGTTAATGTCTGACAACTGATGATTATGTACATTCAACTTTTGCAAATCTAAAGATTAATTGTTCATTAACTGTTGAGTTTACACGATTTTGTTCATTCAACGATTTCAAATTTTTCAACAAATTTGGATGATCAATACATTAGTACACAGTTTTCCATTTAATTTTCACGATTTTGTACATTTAACGAATTCAAACTTTTCAACTAATTCAGACTATCTGTACATCTAATTTACACAATTTTATTTTATACTTTCAAGATTTTATACAATCAACAAATTCGAATGATCTGTACATCTAAATTTTGTTTTTTACAAATTCGAACGATCTGTAAATCTAATGTACACAATTTTCTCTTGAATTTTCACGATTTTGTACTTTCAACGAAATCAAATTTCTCAACAAGTCCAGAATATTTGTACATCTAATGTACATAACTTTCCATTGAATTTTCACGATTTGGTACGTTCAACAATTTCGATTTTCCATTAAGATTTCACGATTTTGTATGTTCAACAATTTTGAAATTTTCATCAAATCAGGATGATTAGTACATTAGTACAGAGTTTTAAATTGAATTTTCACAATTTTGTACATTTGACGACTTCAAACTTGGAAACAAATTTGGATGATCTGTACATCTAATGTAATTAATTTTCCATTAAGTTTACTCAATTTGGTATGTTCTTCAACTTTCATTTAAATTTTCACGATTTTACACACTCAACGAATTCGAATTTTTCAACAAATTCGTACTATCTGTACATCTAATGTACACAATTTTTCCTTGAGTTTTCACAGTTTTGTACATTCAATGAATTCAAATTTTTAAACAAATTCATACGATCTATACATCTAACGTACATACTTTTCCATTGATTTTTCATTATTTTGTACTTTCAACGAAATCAAATTTCTCAACAAGTCTAGACTATCTGTACATCTTATGTACACCTTCACGATTTGGTAAGTTCATTGATTTTCCATCGATTTTTCTCGAATTTCTACATTCAACTAATTCAAACTTTTTTACAAATTCGAATTTTTCGAGGCATTTACCATTAGGTGATTTATACGAATCATTCATTTTTCTTTCATGGAGTTTGTCCATTATTCACATGGTTACATATTTAAAAAAAAAAAAAACACAAAAACCATTTAAGTGCAATAACTGCGCCAATGCTAAAAATAGTTTATGCAGAAAACAGTGAACAATTTTTATAAGAAAACAGTGAACAGTTTTAATTAATGCAAAAAATGGATTTTATGAATGCGGTAAGCAGCTTCGAATATACAGTAAACATGATGTGTAGAGAGAAAATTTTATTAACGTAGAAACAGATTTTATCAATGCAGAAAAACAAATTCGATTATTATGAAATTTAAACATGAAAAAGTATTCAGATTTGGCTTTTAAATTTAGAAAACACGATTTCACTAGGTGTTTTATGAGAAAACAGTGCACAATTTTTTAAATAGTGAACAGAGAATAATTTACACAAAAAAGAGAGTGAACAATTTTCTAAATAATGCTGAATAGAAAATAATTTTATGCAGAATACTAGAAATAGTTTATGCAGAAAATAGTGAACAATTTTCATGAGAAAACAGTGAACAGTTTTACTTAATGTAGAAAACAGTTTTACTTAATGAACAGTTCTACATTCAACTAATTCGAACTTTTTTACAAATTCGAATTTTTCGAGGCATTTACCGTTAGGTGATTTATACGAATCATTCATTTTTCTTTCATGGAGTTTGTCCATTATTCATATGGTTACATATTTAAAAAAACACAAAAAGCATTTAAGTGCAATAATTGCGCCAATGCTAAAAACAGTTTATGTAGAAAACAGTGAACAATTTTTATGAGAAAACAGTGAACAGTTTTAATTAATGCAAAAAACAGATTTTATGAATGCGGTAAGCAGCTTCGAATATATAATAAACATGATGTGTAGAGAGCAAATTTTATCAACCTAGAAACAAATTTTATCAATGCAGAAAAACAAATTTGATTATTGTGAAATTTAAACATGAAAAAGCATTCAGATTTGGCTTTTAAATTTAGAAAACACGATTTCACTAGGTGTTTTATGAGAAAACAGCGAACAATTTTTTAAAGTGTGAACAGAAAATAATATACGCATAAAAGAGAGTGAACAATTTTTTAAATAATGCTGAACAGAAAATAATTTTATGCAGAATGCTAGAAATAGTTTATGCAGAAAACAGTGAACAATTTCTATGAGAAAACAGTGAACAGTTTTAATTAATGCAAAAAACAGATTTTATGAATGCAGTAAGTAGATTTGAATATACAGTAAATATGATGTGCAGAGAGCAAATTTTATTAATGTAGAAACAGATTTTATCAATGCAGAAAAATATATTCGATTATTGTGAAATTCAAACATGAAAAAGCATTCAGATTTGGTGTTTAAATTTAGAAAACACGATTTCACTAGGTGTTTTATGAGAAAACAGTGAACAATTTTTTAAACAGTAAACAGAAAATAATTTATGCAGAAAAGAGAGTGAACAATTTCTTAAATAATGCTAAACAGAAAATAATTTTATGCAAAATCGTATAAATAGTTTATATAGAAAATAGTGAATAATTTTTATGAGAAAACAATGAACAATTTTAATTAATGTAGAAATTAAATTCATATTTTGAAATTAAAATCTCTATATTTTACAATGCTTCTGTTTAAATAAATAAAAACAAAAAAAAATCCACTTACTTTTATCTTTATGTTTATTTGTCGATTATCCCCAAAAAAAAAAAAAAAAAAAAAAAATTTACACAGTACTCAAGTTTGGGAAACTCGAGTACTGTGTAATTTTTTTTTTTCCATTTTATTTATAAAATGTACTCGAGCCTGGTATACTCGAGTATTGTGTTGCATGGAACTCGAGTTTACGAAACTCGAGTACCACATAATTTTTTTTAATCGCACGAATTCCAGCTTAGTAGCGCCACGGTGGCAAAATTGAGAGGAACTCGAGTTTCTGAAACTCGAGTTCTTGAAAAAGTGGTAGTTTCCTATTTATTTCCGAAACAGTGTTTTTTTCCTAAAAATTTCAAAAATAAGTGGTATTTGGCCATTTTGGCCGTGTTTTCTGTCTTTATCCAGTAAAATCATGTGATTTTACTGTTCACGTGCAGAAAAAAAAAAAACTCAAAACTCAAAACGTGGACGCAGCTTTCAGCTGAATCCAAACGCCCTCGTAGTCTTAGTCTACAACCAAGTTTGTTGTCAAACTTTGTGAAAAGTTTAATTATGTTGAACCTAAAAAAAAACTAAGGGTGGTCAAAATTTTTCTTAAAATAATTTTTTTCCTGGCTTCAATGTGGAGCCGCACCTGTGCCATTGTCACCTCCATCAAGTGGGATGTTAAGGTCGAATCAAGTTTTACAACAAGGTGAAGTTTTCACTGTAAAACAAAGTCTTATGTGCAAATTGGAGCATCTCTTCTAAAGTTTTCAAGAACCGAAGATGATTTGCAGTTTTGGGTTTTGTTTAAATTTCTGTGTAGTTCTCCCCTGATATGTAATATTGCTACTATTTGTATTGGTTCTGCAGTGTAGGAGAGGATCTGCTGTCCTGTACTGCTGTGTGGTTTGGTGTTGTTTGTGTGGTGCATAGTTTCACTGAGTTGTAGAACTTGTATTCATTTTTTCTTTTATCGCTGAGTCTGATTCATCAAAAAAAATTCACACTACATTCTTGCAGAAACAGAAAAGAAAGGAAGGGAGAACTTGGAAAGCTAAAAGGAAAAGAAGAATAGAGAGAAATTCCAAAGAAACAACCAGTTCTTGCTCCTTTGCTCCTCTGTGCCTTGCAACCATGGCTAGTTCCACTGCTCCACCCTTGGTCCTTGCAGCTTTGCTCTTGAGTTTAGGCATCGCACTGGTCTTACCTCAATTAGTTCTGTGTGTTGCAACCACAACTCATTCCGAGGGCCAAGAAAACTTTGATTCATCTTTATCAACCCCAACATTGACACATGAATATGA
This sequence comes from Quercus aquifolioides, assembly GCA_019022515.1. Lineage (NCBI taxonomy): Eukaryota > Viridiplantae > Streptophyta > Magnoliopsida > Fagales > Fagaceae > Quercus > Quercus aquifolioides. The sequence continues at coordinate 64,483,408 of CM032330.1, forward strand.
GGTCTTTGTTAGCTTTCGTGGGGCCGATATCCGCACAGGCTTTAAAAGCCATTTTTTTGCTGCTTTAAACCATAAAAGGATTGGTGCATATAGAGATGACATAGATCTCCCTAGAGGGGGAGAGATTGGACCTGAGTTGTTCAAGGCAATTGAGACTTCAAGGATTGCAGTTGTTGTGTTCTCGAAAAATTATGCTAACTCGGATTGGTGCCTTGATGAGCTGGTGAAGATCATGGAATGCAAAAGGCTTTTAAATCAAAGGGTGCTGCCTATATTCTATGATGTGTCTCAATCCGAGGTGCTAGAACAGAAGGGAATTTTTGCGGAGGCGCTCCTGAAGGGCCCTGAAGACAAGGTTAACAATTGGAGAGCTGCATTGACGGAGGCCGCAAACTTGGCAAGCTTGCATTTGGAACCATATAGGTAAATATTATATTACATTTTTTTTTATTAAAAAAAAAAAAAAAAAACTCTTGTTTATGCATTTATATTTTTTAAATTGAATTTAAGTTTTATTTGAACACAAATATTTTATAATAAATATCGGTTAGTAGCTATTATAATTATAAGACTTCATATTACATACTAGTTTTGTATAATTTAATGTGCATAATACATACTGATTAACATTTATCATTCTCTACATTTTCAAGATTAAAATGCAAAATTCACCATCCAAGTTTCACTTAATTTCATTTTAGTCTTCTAAATTTCAAGTTTAATTAATTAAGCATTTTCTGTCCATTTCTGTTAAATTTTTTAAAAAAAATCTAGAAAATGTTTTTCAATCATTAATTGGATTTCTTTAATTTAAAAATTTTGAAGAAAAAATTAAAAATTTGGACAATTAACCCCAACATATAACAAAATTTGATAAAGATGACTTGATTAAACAAACTTGAAACTTAAATGATTGTAATGAAACAAAAACAAAGTTGGAGGATTGAAATTGATTATGGTGAAATGTAGTTGTAGATATATAATGGGTTTTGCATTTTAGCATTTTTTTTTTTTTCCAATACAAAATTGTCAAAACAACCTCCATGGGAGAGTATGTGCTAGCCAAGTTCATTATTGGAGATAAAGACCCAACATCATTCCATTGTAACATTCCACAAGTGTATCCAATTTCCAAAAACAAGCAAAATTATGACTTTAAGTCACAATTTGTATCTTCAAAATCGTGACTTGAGGATACAATTTTTTTTTTTTTTTTTGAAAGGCAATTTTTCTTATTTTTGGAAAGTATATATAGAATGTGTACATTAAGGGATGCACTAAACATTACCCCATTCCAAAAAATATAATTAAAATAATTTTTCTTTTTTCTCATGTTAGTTTTTGTAAAAGTAAGAAACAACATAGAAAAAGAAAAGGCGGGGTTTTTGGAGTTTCGCTCCTAAAGTCAAGTTTACAGTAGCACAACAGTTTTGAATCCCGCTCGGAAGGTCTATTTCAGATTAGTTATGGGAATGAAATATTTCGGTATTGGTGTATACCGATACACTCATACACCGTTCGGGAGTTACTGCCTGGTGCATATATATTATAATAAATATAAATAATTCTATAAATAAATAAATTTTATGTAGTGTATTTTTAAAAAGAACTAATAAAAGAATCAGAATGGTCATTTTGTAAATAAGCAAGCATCATAGGGTATTTGTACTTCCGAGAATTTTCCCATTTTCCAATTCACCTTTTCACTCCAACCCACGTGACTACCCTGCCCTACTGTTTCTTTATTTCTATTAATTAATTATCTCACTATGACCTAACCCACTTCAATCTTATCATTTCAAACCCACGCCGTGTCTCTGTGAACCCACTTCTTCTTCTTCTTCTTTTCACAGTGCGTCTTTCTTGCTTCATTTTCAACTTTCAACCATGGCTCGTTCCTTTACTCCGTCCTTATCCGTCCTCGTTCCTTGGCTTTTCTTGAGTTTAGGCAGCGCACTTCAATTAGGTCTTAGTGTTGGAACCATGGCTCATTCCGTGAGCCAAGAAAACTCCCCAACGTTGACCTATGAATATCAGGTCTTCGTTAGTTTTAGTGAAGATACCCACAAAAATTTTACCTGCCATCTCTTTGTTGCTTTAGACCGCAAAGGGATTCATGTGTATAAATCCGGATTTATTCGGACTGAACTATTGAAGGCAATCGAGAAATCAAGGATTGCAGTTGTGGTGTTCTCTAAAAACTATGGTAATTCGGATTGGTGCCTGGATGAGCTGGTTAAGATCATGGAATGCAAAAGGATGTTCAATCAAAGGGTGATCCCTATTTTCTACGATGTGTCTCCATCTGAAGTTCGAAAACAGGAGGGCGATTTCGCGGAGGCGCTACGGAATGGCCCTGAAGACAAAGTGAATAGTTGGAAGGTTGCTTTGACGTACGTTGCAAGCTTGGCAGGCTCGCATTTGAATCCATATCGGTAATATTATTTACGTTGCAAGCTCCGCCTCTCTTCTTTATTCATTCCAGCCCTAATTTTCAACTATATAGAAATTTCTCTTTAAAACCCCACGTGAAAGCCTTTCAACTCTGAACAATGCAAAGATTAAGAAAACAAAAGCAGTCTCCATAATCATAAGTTGGAAAACAGATGCAGCCTCCGCTTCATCCCGTAAGTTATGTTCATTAAATTTTGGCTTTAGGAGTTGGGGGAGAAATAGGAATGCCTCTTCTACGAAATATGTTTTTCTAACATCTGTTATCTCCGTCTCTTTCTCTTATATATCTTTTTCCTTTTTCTGATTTGGTTTAATGTGGCACTCTCATTGAATGCCAGGTAAACAAGCCCATGCAAAATCTGGATTTATGATGGACTTGTAGTTGACATATGGATAACATGCAGTAATGTTTAATGTTTTTTTTTTTTTTTTTTGTTTTTTTGGATACCAGAGAAAACATTCATTGCACCAAATAACATTACATCATAGTTCATGTGACATAACCAATGTCTGAGATTATCCTACAATGATGCACTGGGAAAGAGGTAGTTATGTAAGCTAAATCCAAAACATGAGAATTAACCATAGTAGGAACTAATAGGTGGTTTACAAGGACATTCTGCTGAGATAACTGCTGAAGGTCATTGTAAAGAGACTTTTCCAACCAACCAGGCTTCCTATAGTGGTTGCATAGCTTATCAAGCTTCATACTCGTGCTCAAAATCAAAATTCTATTGAAGCCCAGCTCCTTGGCTCCAAATATTGTTGCTTCCTCCCACAACTGTTGCCACTTGAGAAAATACTGACTCCCTCCATGTTCAAGGTTTCAAAGGCAGCACCACTCTTCTTGGACTTTTTGTTCTTGTATGTAGCTACTTTTAGAATTATATCCCAATTGTGATTTGTGAAGATCTTCCCCTGCTGCTGCCTTGTAGAAGTATTCTGCATCCTCTCCATAGAAAAAACTTGTTGGTACTTGCTTATACAAGATTGGGCAATTAGTAATACTTCCTTAGGATTAGGCACCTTCCCTTGATGTAGAACCAGGTTCCTATGATTCCAGATGGACCACAGAATGGTAAACATAGATTGCAGGTATAGCATCATGTTATCCTTAGAGTCCTCCTTATTTGTAATAGCAGAAACCACCCACTGCTTCACTGAACTAGTGACTAAAAAATAATTTCTAATTCCTAAACTTGATCCATGCCGAATAGCTCTAGCAAAAAGGCATTGAAGGAATAAATGATTGACTGTTTCCTCTTCTTCATTGCACATGAAACAAACATTGGAAGCTGCAATTCCCCTGCATCTAAGCTTCTAAAATATAGGTAAGCTATCATGAAACAGCTTTCAGATAAAATTGAGGACTTTCATAAGCAATTTCACTTTCCACAACAATTTCCAAACCGAGCAATGAATCCCATAATATTATTGATCTTGAAAGATAGGTGACCTATTCTGTTGGAGCATAAGATAGGCCTTATTAACTTTATTTTCCCTAGAATTTGAAAATTTCCAAATCAACTTATCCTTCATATTGGCAAACTTTGAGATAGGAATGTGCAAAATTTCCTCAGCAATTGGGGCCTGGTACAAATTTTTAATTAAGTCCATTTTCCATAGGCCAGTCTCCTGATTAATAAGGTCAGCCACATATCCACCAAGAAGATTAGCATCTCTCAATTTCTGCTGGAATGTTTGGAACCAGTCAAGGTGGGTAAGGGGTATCTGAAAACCTCTACCAACAATCGATCTACCTTGATGCAATAAAGGGGATTGGGTGACTGCAATGTTTCTCCCAAGTCCATGAATGGTTTGGCTTAGGTTTATAATCCTGCAAGGAGCTTCTATGAAAGTACTTAGCGTCTTAGCCTTTAAGGTTTTGGCTAATAAGGAGTTGGGGCAATGTTGAATTCTCCAAAACTGTTTTGCCACCAAAGCTTGGTTAATTAGATTAAACTTTTTAATACCAAGTCCTCCCCTCTCCCTAGGCTGGCAGATCTTATCCCAGTTAATCAAATGCAACTTTTTATCACCCACATTATGACCCCACCAAAAATATCTGACTATTTCATCAAGTTTGGAACAAACAGAATCAGGAATCCTAAAACAAGAGAAAGTATAAAGGGGTAGAGATTGAAGGACAGAGGAGATCAAGGTTGTCCTGCCAGCTTAGGAAAGAAGTTTAGCCTTCCATCCTTGGAGCTTGTTTTGAACTCTATCAATGACAAAATTAGCCACTCTCCTTCCTCTAAGTTTGAAATTCATACCTAAGTATTTATTAGTATTTATTAGTAATGTTTAATGTTTAATGTTAAGGCTGCCTTTCTTTTTATATATATTTCAATAGAAAAGCCTGCCAAAGTATCATCCATAGATCAACCACTATTACCTAAAAATGATGGGACTTAATCGTAAAAGTACACATTCAAGCCACAAAAGTTTGAAAGAGATTGAAATTCAAAGTTGTTATTGGTTGATTTGTGTTGTTTTATTGTCATATATTTTAGGAAGACAATATTGTACTATTCTTTGATATATTTGCTTATTAGCATTTGTATATTAGAGGAAGCTTTCAATAAATATTCTTAGGTTTTATTTGATTTTAGGTATCATTCTTTTGCAACCTATATGGTTTTTTTGAAAATCAATGGGCAGATTTGAAATTATAGCTGCAAAACAATCACATTAATTATAGGAAAAAATATTTTTGTCTTTCAATTTATTACTAATGGTTCTTTTAACATTGCAACATTTTTGTTTTTATTTTATTTTATTTTATTTTATATTTTGCTAAATATTCGGCTAAGTTTTCCTATTAAATTATAATAATATGATGTTTTACTATCCATGTTTTCATCATATTGTTATTATATATATATATATATACACACACACACACACGTGTGTGTGTTTGAATGATAAGAATGCTACCATTCTCTATTTTATATATGGTAGCTGACACCCTTTTCAATTCGAAACCAATATATTTTTAGTTTTATGTTTTACTAGTATTTCTAGTGAACATCCAAATTTTCATATTGTTATTATAATGTTGAATTTCTTTGGTTGTTACTGGGAAGTAGTAGTTGGTTCTAATTTGCCATAAAAATACTGTAAATCAAATAAATTTCAATGAATAAGCAATTAGATATTTGGCATTTCATTCCATTTTTCATAGCTCATTTCCTCTTTATTGTATGATCAGTTGATCACTAACTCAATTCTTTAAAAAAAAAAAAAAAAATGTGGTTTCGCTTGCATTTGCAGTCTGGAATCGGAATTTATAGATGAAATTGTGGAGAACATTTGGAAAATACTAAATGAGGAGGAATCAGCTACCGCCCCAACCCGTCGTCAACACTCTGTATCAATCATCCCTCCGCAAAACGACGCTTCATCCCGTCATAATCATATTTCTGAGTGGACTCCCTTTTTTTTTTTGAAAAAATAAACAAATTTGTCTCATACGGTGCGGTAGGTCAGTAAGAGAGTCTTTCGTTTTTGCTGAACAGAAAGAGAGTCTTTCAAGTACCTTTCAACCAGTCTTTCTAACTTTGAATAATATAAAAAGATAGAAAAGAAAATCCCCTTTTTTTATCGCCATTATTATTGCTTTGTTTCTACGTGGGGGGCTCCACATCAACAAGAAGTATCTCTTCTCTCCTCTCTTTTATTCAAGAAAGACAGGTTCGTGGTGCGAGACCGCAGGGGGCTTCCAGCTTTATGAAATTAAATTGTAGCATATTTGTTTTATTTTTATTTTTTTGGTGCTAACATTTGCAAGTGTGAACGAAATTTTAAAAAAAAAGAAAAAAAATTTTAAATGCTTCAAGTAACTTTTTCCTTTTATACTTGAATTTATTTTGACTTTAATATATTGAGGACAATGCAATATTCTAGTTGGAGGGAGAGGTATAAACTTTTTGTTGCACCGTGCATGATTTTTTTTTCTTTTCTTTTTTGTTGCAACTTTTCAATTCTTAAAAAAAAAAAAAAAAAAAAAAAAAAAAAAAAAAGAGTTTTGCTCTTTGTTTTTGTGGTTTTCAACTATTTTTGGTTGTGTATGCCATGAGCAATATTCAATTAAGCTTGAAAAATTAATAACATGGTTGAATAAGTAATCTTCCAGCTTAAATTTAATTGGTCTAGTTATTTTTTTTGAGAATGGTTGTGACTAAATTGAGTAAACAAAAGCTGGTGAGATTTTGACTCTTTAGACTGACATATTCATATCAGTCTCATTATTTTTTCATGTGAACTTGCCTTGATTTTCTTTGAGGTCATACTGACACATGCATGAACATGATTAAGGCCCTCTTTGTTATAAGCTACATAAGCTAAATAGCCTACCTTGTAATTAATTTTTCCCTTTGTTGAACCCCTTTGAACTTTATTGGTGTTTTTTTCGTTCATTGTGAACCTCTGTTATAAGCTTTAAACCTGAAAAACAATGCCTTTACCCAAGCCGTATAGCTAGTGGAGTATTGTTCATCATTATGATATGTATGGGTGTGCAAGAAATAAGTGTGGGGGTGTCTGGATTTGGTGTCTTCATTCTCAATTTGTGAGTTCCATTGTTGATGTAATTCTGAAAAAAAAAAAAAAAAAAAAAAAAAAAAAAAAAAAAAAAAAAAAAAAGTGACAGAAGAAATTGCTTTTAATATTACAAACTGTCCATGTTCATAATTCCTCTTAAAATTTCAAGAAAGGGGTCTGTTTATACATGATACAAAGGTAAAAGCGGCTCAATGGAGTGATTGGTTTTACATCTCTTATATGTTCAAGCTTGAGTTGATTCATTTTTTCTCCACTAGTTTTTAATATTACAAACTGTCCATGTTCATAATTCCTCTTAAAATTTCAAGAAAGGGGTCTGTTTATACATGATACAAAGGTAAAAGCGGCTCAATGGAGTGATTGGTTTTACATCTCTTATATGTTCAAGCTTGAGTTGATTCATTTTTTCTCCACTAGTTTTGATGGCTTTTGAGCTACAATCCCAAATGTTTCCTACCTTAATCCTGAACCCCATTACAACTCTTGAAAAGTCCTTATGATTAGTGTTATGCATGTGATCCATGTGGTGGAGAATGAGAAGATATGCAAGCCTATGGTAGATCATTTTCATTGGAATTAATTTGAGCGAAACACATATCCTTCAAACACATGAGAGTTGAGTGTTTATTTCCGGGAGGGTTTACGTATTTAGTTTACTCCATCTTTAAGTGAAAATGCTTACTAAGTAATTGTAAATTGTTTAAGAATGCTTGTTCATGATATGTTATGAGTTTTGAAGAGCTTGGTTGCTCTTTGCTAATGGTGTATTTGGTGTCTAAATGTATTCATTATTCTTATATTTTGATTTAAGATACAAATGGAGGCATTAAGTGCAAAACGAAACTAATTGGGCGATTTTGGACAGTTTCGACATTGCTTCGTAATTTGGGCATAACTCTCTCATCCGAGCTCCAATTGAGATGATTCAAGATGGTATGGAACGTCAAGAAAAAGCTCTACAACTTTCATGTTTTGAGGTTTGAGAGATACTGGCTGCATCAAGGTCGAAATCGGGCTTGAAATAGTTACACCAGAATTGTTGACGTTCTAGAACATTTCTTAGCCTGCAATTCTAATACGCGGATCTGATGCGGTTTATTTTCGAAAGTTTCCAGATCTGGTGCACGAAATTTTTAGCTGAAAACACCACTTTCTTAGTTATATTAGAACCCTATTTTATTTTTTTTCTTTAATTAGTCAGATTTAGATATTGTTATTTTAGGATAATATTTAGAATATTTTTAGGAGATCTTGAAGGCTTGGAAAAGAGGGAATTAACATGTATAAAGGGGGAGGAAAAATCAGACTTGAGACACGCCTTTCTCTCCCCTCTTCTCTAATTTTCTCCTTCGAGTTTTCATCATGGCCCCGCTTGCCTAAACTTTTATACTTGGTCGAAGGAAACGAAAGTCTCGGAATCAATAAAACTGTGAGATTGATTTTTTTTTATTATTATTCAATTTTATGATTTGAGTATCAGATGTTCTTCTATACCTATTTTCATGATTGTCTCGTTTAATTACTAGGAGGTCTACTAGTTTATTATTCGTTGCAATCTACTACTAGGTTAGATATTAAATCCGTAATTATTTTATCTCTCTAATTTGTGAAGCAACCAAGATTTAATGATTTGCTGCGTTAGAAATTATTAGATCTTAGGAAGAACGCTGAAATAAATTAAACACAACAGCTTGTGCTTGTGTTGTTTAGTTTCATCGATCTCTCTAATTCTTAAGGCTGCTACTAGATTAAACTTTTAGCGCTTGTCTTAGGTTGTTTAGTAGTTAGGGTTTATTAGATTGCTTGTTTTCTAATTAACTAAGATAGGAAAATAGTTCCAACAGTGAATATTCAAAGTGTGAATTGATATATACTTGCATTAATGATCAGTTGTAAAATCTCGATGGTAGATGTTGACTTAGACCAAGGTTTGTTCTTTTGATTGATTTCGATACTTTAATTTGAATTGTTCCTTAGTTGTTTTTCTTAAAATTGTTTTTGTTACACTCAAACCCTTCCCCCCCCCCCCCCCCCCCAATCCTTGTTCACGTGGCATAAAACTAGGTTAGATACTCTTTGTGCGAACGATCCTTACTCACACCACTACATATATTTTTTTAGGAGTATAAGTTTTATTTTTGGTTGCCTACGATAGCACACCACACACACATACTCCAAAAGTGAAGCTAGTGAAAACTCTTTAATATGATGAATAATATCCCAACTCAAAAATAGTTCATTGTATAATATAATAATAAAGCAGACTAACATTTGCTGTAGGAATTTTCAGGAAACCTTTGACTTTTGTAGGTAAAGTCATTGCAAACCCTCACAAGAGTAAACTCGTCCACTAGGGTGACCTAGGGGTTCAAAGACTTGCTGCACATGTGCAGTGTAGTCGTGTAGCCTACGAAAGTAGCTTGGGTTTTAGTTTTAATTTTTCACTTTCAGTAGACATGGGTGCTTTGTAGATTGCTAGGAACTAGCAAGATTTAAGTTGGGAGGTTTGATAATGCCTTAAAATGTATACTTGTTATATATTTATGTACGCTTTATCCCCTAATTACTATGCTTAATTTGTATAATTAAGCCATGATTTGCATTAGTCCCTATTATTTATCTTTACATAATTTCTTGAATAAGATGTCATTCATTGCATGTAATTTTTTACTTTTAGGAAATCATGTGAAAAAAATGAGTTTACAGAAATTTGTGAAAGAATGGAGGCCAAAAAAAAATTAAAGAAGAGCTAAAGGACCATGTTTAAATGTCTAAGGAGGTGCAACTGGACTTTGTTAGGGTGATAGTCATTGCAATTGTAACAGATTGCTATAATTGTATCAACTAGGATATTAGTTGAGTATTTTTATTGTTGTTCAAAGCAAAAATTTGCCAACTAATTGCATATTCTCAATTGAATGTTTTTTTTTTTTTTTAGTTGAATCTTAATTTAATTTATTTTGGTGTTACAGTGATGATTTGACCAAGCTTAAATGCTTTCGCAATTTGTTGATGTGCAATCTTATGACATTGGAAGAGGGAAATGGAAGTTGTTGAATAACAAATGAGAGTTTGCTTTCCGCTGAGCATAATTGTCTAATAAGATTGCTGGTTTCCAATTGATGATTTGGTCACTTGTCCAAGACCTTTTGTGATTGAGAAGTTAATGCTTGGACATTATGGATAAAGAACTAAAAGGTTTTAGAGAGTGAAAATCGGCGATTGTAATATTATTTTAGAGAAATCAAATTGTTTTTCTCTTAATTGTTGCTCCCTTTGCCTCTATGGACTTATTTGCCACAACTATCTACTGTCAATTGTAAGCAACCGAATTTATGAAAAAGGCTTATAAATGCACAATTCTAAATAAGTAATCAGCTTCGATCAATCATAATTCAAAAACTTATGGTAGGATCCTTCAGTTGATTTTAATAGGCCATCCATATATAAAAGCATAATTGGTTTCAATCATCTAATCATCTTTAAAGCATTTCACGGAACCATTTGCTAGAAGTACGTAATAGAACGAATGACTTTGCTAAAACGAAAGTGTAAAAGAAACAAATACACTTCATTCATCTCAAAACTGCTAATAAAGAGCCTACATCTTATTAGCTCAGTAGTAACTAGTGAGCTCATTATACAAACCGCATCCTGTTAAGAACCTAATTGGTTCTTGGTGAAAGAAATGGTTCTTCGAGGGAACCAAACTCTACAGAATAGAGAATAAGAAGAGGGGAAAGTGTTTAGAATAACAAGGAAACTTAAATAATTTCTTTGATATTTTTTTTATTTACAATACAAGACCTTCTATACATTTCATTACTAAAGCCCAACTAGGTTTCAATTTCCATTCATTGCCATAAGATCATTACCCACATTTATTGCCATAAGATCACCATAATTCTGCCTCAGGAAAATTGATCAAACAAAAAGCCGAAATGCGCAGCAAATTTTGTAGAGGATGAATGAACAACTTTCATTAATAGATGACACTTGATCACCTGAAATCACACAAAATAATAAATTATAAAATGATTCTACTCCACTTCTAAATAAAACAGCCACTTTTTGTTTGCAAGGACCAAGAGAAGGATCCATCCCCACATGGAAGACATGGAAATGAACAAATTCATTCCTATTCACTTCCCCAGCTCAAACTTTCAAACTAGTAAAACCATTCTCATTGAAAAGAGTAAGGGATGGCAGTCCAAATCACATGGAAAACAAAAACAATATCTCATTCTCAACTTACTCCATAATTCAATATCTTTGTTTTTTTAAATATAAAATTCTTATTCAAAAAATAGAAACATCACAGCCCAAGAACACAACGTATCCAAGACAATTCTAAGTATAACCCAATGTATCGTGAACAAAGAAAACACCAAAGACCATAGATTTTGTGCATTGTGGCAGTGAAGGAGCAGATGGACAATATCTATCTCACCACCAGCACAACCCTCCATTGGTTCCTATATGCCCCTGCCACCGCTACAATAATCCACCATCTCTCTGTTACCAAGTATCTCTTCACCTCATCTCTCTATCTTAACCAATGTAAATGCATTACTATTCCAATTCAGAAAGGGGATTGTAGGGAGGGAGATACAAAGTGAGAGGGAGGAAGAGAAGAAATAAGGGGGTGTTTGTTACTGTTCTTTAAACAACAATTTTTAGTATTTAAAATAACATTACATGTATTTTCACACGCATTTTTACCCATACATATTTTCACAAAATAACAAAAATGTTACTAGAAATCTCTTACCAAATATGCTCTAAGTTTTTGTAAATTCCAAGGTGAAAAGAGGGAGAAGGAAGCGGGGCTTTCAAAATTTTCATGTGTGATTTCGTCATTTTCTTAGTGTTGGACCTGGGTCTGTAAATTGATGTGTTATATTTTAAGCCAGGTGTCAGTCTTTTATTGGTTTGGAAACACCAATTCAAATACTAAGTTGGTTATACTAGAACACCTTATATTTTCTCCACAAATTAGATCGTTCCCAGCCTATAATAAACAATTGTTAAAAGAACATGTTACTTCTATCCAGAATTAGCTCTTGGGAATTGGGACCCATTCCTTCTTTTCTAAAAATAATATATATGCCCACCTCTGTATATTTGCTAAGTTATTTACTGCCACGGTTGAACTTTATAGTTATCATATCACGTGTCTCATTGCATGCTAATATATGTGAAATATGTGGATGCCATAAATGCTAGTTCTTTAATTGGTACATTATGATCTGATATCCAACACAATATTGAATAAATTAAATAATAATAATAACAACAGTAGTAGTTAGGCCATATTCTATATATATGTGTTCATAATAGTAAGCCTTATAATCTAACTATAGTTTTTTTCATTTCAATATGTGAAATCTAGGATTCAACTTGTTGTAGGTGAAATTTGTCTTCATATGTGAGATGGTACATTAGCAAGCTTGGAAAATCCCATTTTTAACAAATTGGGTTGACCCTAGCTAGCTAAATAAAATTTGATAGAACATAGTTGAATCCTATTGGCTATTGCTAGCAATTTATCCTAAACTAGTTGCAAACCTACGCAATGCATGAAATTAGGTAATCATTTTGTAATTGTAATATAATGTATAATTTGTTATCTAAAATTTGTTAAAGATAATTTTGCTCTCCCCAAAAATTAAACAATTTCTTAAATTATTTCTCATCTTTCTATATCTACTAATATATCATTCTATTATTTTGGATGTGTTTCATTGGTATTATTCTTGTATAAAATGGTCCATATTCTTCGAAATTATGTTATAGTGTACGTGTTATTTTTTTTCTACAAATAAACTTTTTAAGTTTCAAATAAATTATTCAAATTATCCACTCTATTAAAGGAAATTATTATGATAATCAAAACTTGTAACAAATTTATACTGAATATGTGTAATTTATTTTCTAAATTTTATTGTACATAACTTGTTCTTCCTAAAAATAAAACAATTTCAAAAAGTAATTTACATCACTGTATTTTTTACAAATATATAATTTTTTAATTTTTTATGTTTTTTTATTGATATTATTATTCTTTTTTGAAATGGTTCATATTCTTCTAACTATTGTTATTATGTATTATATTTTCCTAATTTATTTTAGCACAATTAAAATTTTTAAGTTTTAAAATTGTACGGCCCCCGCGCCAGGGCCTATTTGGGCCTGGGACCCTGGCCTGGATGTATGGCCCATAAAGCCAATCTTTTTCTACCTAGCGGCCCATCCCAAAGCCACACATGCTGCGGGCCCAAACTTTGCCACTTCATCACTTCTCGGCAATACGGTCCCGGGCAATGATGAAGAAGCGACGTTCGAAACACCCCGTCCTTTACATATTCGGTCGTGCCTCAGGAGGCACCGCTGCCGAGAATAGTTGCGGAAGTGGGAACCAAGTTCCAAAGCCATTCTCACCGCTTCCCACTCCTACCTAACCACCCATTTATGGTCGATAATACTGGACCGCTTGTTGCACTAACTGGTAAGTGATCATGACCTCTCCACTAACTTTGAACTATAAATATGAGAAGTGTGGGGAAGATTGGGGGTTGGAAAATTTACTGTAAAAAGAGGGAGAGATAGATAGGGAGCAGAGTGAGAACAAGGTGATTCAGACCATTGAGGAGAGAAAAGTGATCTCATTGAGTCTTAGTGCCAAGAACGACCCAGTGTAGGAAATCCAAACCCATCATACAAGTAAGTTGTGAGTCCGAGTGAGGCCCAGCCCAAGAGGCTTCATTTTTGGGCGCGCACAACTGGCGCCGTCTGTGGGAAACTCCTACTAAGCAGTGGTTCTGCCGAGACTCGTATGCAGGAAGATGTCTGGAAGTAACGCCGAGAGTGGCTCGGCAGGATCTTCCCGGGGATCCACCTGGCGGGAACAAAGGCAGAAGAGACGTGAATATCGGGCTTACGAGTAATTGGAAGAACGGTCCGGCCTCGGAGAAGGGTCATACCAAACGCAGAGAACAGTGTCCAATGCTTCGGGGCATAGGCAGTTTGACGAGAGGGATGAGGAACTTGAACGGCTGTGCAGGTTAGTACAAGACCTAGAGTTGGAAGCAAGAAACTAGCGTCGCAGAATGGATCAAGACAACCGGAGGAGAAGGCTTGATGCCGGGGAAGAACGACGTGGAATGGGATCGAATCAATCAGGATCCCACCACCACCGGGAGCGTTCACATTCGAGAGAGTCCCGTCGGCGCCAAGACCTTTCACATTCAAGGGAATCTCGCCGACGACGAAATCGCTCTCGTTCGCGGGAGTATGGAGATCGGGGCTCGGATTCTCCAGAGGAGAGACGGCCCCAGAATGCGGCCATGTATGCGATGAGCCGTGCACTGCGCAGGGCAGCTCGGTCCCTGTTCTCAGCAAACATTGAGCGGGCGCCAATGCCAGATAGATTTGCGCGCCCACCTTTCAATTCGTATGGTGGGAAAACGAACCCGGTGGAGCACGTCAGCCACTATATCCAGATGATGTCTCTACATACCCGCAACGTCGCTTTGATGTGCAAGGTTTTTCCCTCCAGCCTTGGTCTTATAGCTTTGAGGTAGTTCAACGGGTTGCGCAAGGGCTCCATCCACAGTTTCGCAGAGCTGATACAGGAGTTTGGGACCCAATTCGTAACATGCAACTGTGAGCCGCAGCCGGTGGACATGCTGCTGTCCATGAAGATGAGAGCAGGAGAAACCCTTCGTGATTATGCTAGCCGATACTGGGAGCTCTACAACGAGATCGACGGAGGGAATGAGAAGATTGCCGCAAGCACTTTTAGAATGGGATTGCCCGAGGAATCAGGGCTGAGGGAATCGTTAACTAAGAAACCTTCCGAGGATATGAGGCAGCTAATAAGGCGCATTGAAGAATATAAATGGCTGGAAGATGACAGAATACAAAGCAAAGGAAATGCGCAGATGACAGCCCGTCCTCGGCAGAGCAGTTTTCAACCAAGGGCATGGGGGAATTTGAGAATTCAAGAACCAGAAGCACCGATAGGGCAGGTGAACGTGACGTTCAAGGAGCCCGTGCACAAAATTGTGGACAAGATTAAACACGAGCCATATTTCAGGTGGCCAAACCGGATGGTTGGCGACCCCTCTAGGAGGAATCAGAACCTATACTGCACCTACCATAAAAACAAGGGACATACCACCGAGCAATGCCGAATGTTGAGGGATCATCTCAGGCAGCTGGCTAAGGCTGGGCACCTAAACGAGTTTGTGACGGATGTCGGGAATCGAGGAGCAGGGCAGGGCGCCCCACAGAGAAGGAATCCCCTTCCACCCCCTCTTAGGGTAATTGATGTTATCCACGTCGTCCCGAGGGGCATTACTGCGACAAAGGGGAAAGAGGTGTTGACAGTAGTATCAGTGGAAGGAAGTTCGGACATGCCGCCTCCCGCAAAGAAGATAAGACCCACCCGAGAGCCGATCGCTTTCGACGATAGTGATTTGGAAGGAACAATTCAGCCGCACGACGACGCATTGATAGTCACGGCCAGGATAGATGGCTTCGTTGTGAAGAGAATAATGATAGACCAGAGAAGCGGAGCTGAGGTTATGTACCCAGACCTCTTCAGGGGGCTCAAGTTGAGGAACGAGGATCTTTCAAAGTACAGCACACCCTTGGTCGGGTTCGACGGGAAAGTGGTAGTTCCCGAGGGGCAAATTTCTCTACCCGTGAACATGGGGGGCAAGGAGGTAGTGGTAAAGTTCATAATAGTCGCCTCGTTCTCCCCATACACGGCAATACTAGGAAGACCATGGATCCATGCAATGAGGGCTGTCCCGTCCACTCTACACATGAAAGTCAAGTTTCCCACCGATTATGGTATCACTGTGATACAAGAAAGCCAGCGGGCGGCCAGGCAATGTTTAGTCGCCATGGTCGATTGGAAGAAAGAGCAAACCGACCAAAAAGAGCAAGCCGAGCTTAAATGTCCGTCATCAGGGACTCCTTTATAGCAATTACAGAACTCGCAAGAGGAGAAGGGGGCCGCGCGCACCGAGAATATGCTCAAGGTAAAGGTATTGCCGGATGTAGACAAGTACTTCCAAATAGGGGAGAGCATGGAAGACCAGGAAAAAGTAGAAATGTTGCTACTCCTAATACAGAATGTAGATGTGTTTGCATAGAGTCCATATGAGGTGCCCGGGGTAGATCCCGAGTTCATCGTCCATAGACTTGGAGTCGACCCCTCGTTCACTCCTAAGAAGTAGAGGCCGAGGAGATCGGCTTGGAAGCATGCCGATGAGGTGAAAGCGGAAGTTCGAAGATTGAAGGATGTTGGGGTGATTAGGGAAATCTTCTTCTCGGATTGGTTGGCGAACACCGTGGTGGTGAAGAAGAAGAAAGGCAAGTGGAGGGTGTGCGTTGATTTCACAGATCTGAACCGAGCCTACCCGAAAGACCCTTTTCCCGTGCCAAAGATTGATCAGCTGGTGGACGCCACGTATGGGCACCCGAGGATGAGCTTTCTGGATACTTTCCAAGGGTATCACCAAATCGCGTTGGCCCCTGAGGATCAAGAGAAAACGGCGTTCATCTCCCCGGAGGCCAATTATCACTACACGATGATGCCCTTCGGACTAAAGAACGTCGGGGCCACGTACCAATGAATGATGACGAGAATGTTCCGAGACAAGATAGGGCGTATTGTCGAAGTGTACATCGATGACATAGTGGTGAAGAGCAAACAGGAAGCACTACACATGGAGGACCTTCAGGGGGTTTTTGAGGTTCTCCGACAGCACAAGTTGCGCCTTAATGCGGAGAAGTGTGCATTCGGCGTAGGGGCCAAAAAATTCCTGGGGTACCTGATCACTAGGCGGGGAATTGAGGTCAACCCTGACCAAATTGAAGCGGTGAAAAGGCTGAAGCCACCAAGCAACCTGAAGGAAGTGCAAGTGTTAACTGGGATGCTAGCTTTCCTTAATCGGTTCATCTCCAAATTCGTGGATCACTGCCGACCATTCTACCAACTGCTGAAGAAATGGACTGGATTTCGGTGGAGTGAAGAATGCGACAAAGCCTTTATGGAGCTGAAGGATTATTTAGCGCGGGCACCCATGCTTACAGCACCAGAACCGGGTGAGGATTTATTCATGTATCTGGCAGTATTTAAGCACGCCATGAGTGCTATGCTACTAAGGGACAAAGGAATCCAACAACCCGTGTACTGCATCAGCAAGACTCTAGTTGACGCCGAGACGAGATACTTACCCTTAGAGAAGCTCGTGTTAGCCCTAATACACGCCACCAAGAAGCTGCCGCACTACTTTCAGGCTCATACAGTATACGTCCTGACCGAGTATCCCTTGCAGTCACTATTAAAGAGGTCAGACTTCACGGGCCGAATAGCAAAATAGGGGACTCGACTTAGTTTTTTTGACATACAGTACAAACCCCGAAGCTCGGTGAAGGGCCAGGTCCTTGTAGATTTCATCGCTGAGTTTTCGCCTAAAGGGAAAGGGGAGATGGTTTGTCGTCTAGAGGTTTGCCCGTGGACGATGCGTCGAGCTCCACGGGGGCCGGTGCAGGGGTTGTCATAATCACCCCAGAAGGGATACAGTTGGAGCACTCGTTTAGGTTGGGTTTCAAAGCATCCAACAACGAGGTAGAATACGAGGCTTTTCTGGCCGGATTGACGACAGTTTCGATTTTAGGTGCTCGGGAAGTGGAGGTGTATTCAGACTCGCGTTTGGTGGTTAATTAGGTGCAAGGCAGTTTTGAAGCCTGAGATCTCCAAATGAAAGCGTACCTGGAACAGGCGAAGCAGGTTATAGCGAGTTTCAGCACGGTAAAGGTTTTCCAAGTGGCTCGAACTCAAAACAGACACGCTGACTCCCTCGCCACGCTGGCATTGTCTGTAGCTGAAGAAATACCCTGGCTAATTAAAGTCGAGCTTGTTTCAAAGCCGAGCGTCAGGGTGTTGAGTGATTCGGAAACTGTAGGGATCGATGTCACGGCCGTCACAACACTCGGGTCGTGTTGGATGGACCCCATCATCAACTTCCTAGCAGAGGACCGACTCCCGAGTAATGAAAAGGAGGGCAACAAGATCCGTAGAATGGCTCCTCGGTATTGGCTATCAGAAGACCGGACTTTGTATCGAAGGTCCTTCGGAGGGCCATACCTTTTGTGCTTACGCCCAGAGAAGGTGGGCAAGCTCTTGGCCGAGCTTCATGATGGAGTGTGCGGCAGCTATGTGGGGGGACCTTCATTGGCACACCGGGCAATGACTTAAGGGTTTTGGTGGCCTCAAATGCAGAAGGACGCTACCGAGTATGTGCTTAAGTGTGAACAGTGTCAGAAGCATGCCCCTCTAATCCATCAGCCCGCAGGCCAATTGAACCCGATCAGCAGTCCCTGGCCTTTTGCACAGTGGGGGCTGGATATCATCGGCCCATTCCCCCGGGCGACGGGTAATCGAAAGTTCGTTCTGGTGGCTGTCGACTACTTTACCAAATGGGCGGAGACGGAAGCTTTGACCAATATATGGGATGTGGATGTAAAGAAATTTGTGTGGAAGAATATAATCACAAGGTTTGGGGTGCCGATCTCTCTTATATCAGACAATGGGCTACAATTTGACAGCCGTGCCTTCCGAGAATTCTGTGGTGATCTCGGTATCAAGAACAGGTACTCAACTCCAGCGTATCCCCAGAGTAATGGTCAGGCCGAGGCTGTAAATAAAGTGATTGTGAATGGGCTGAAGAAAAGGCTGGAAGGTGCGAAGGGGAACTGGGCCGAGGCGCTGCCCAAAGTCTTGTGGGCGTACCGGACAACTCCCAGAAGGTCCACCGAGGAGACCCCGTTCTCTCTCACGTATGGAGCGGAAGCCGTGATACCTACTGAGGTGAGTCTGTGCAGTGCACGAGTCGCAAGATTCGATCCCGCCCAAAACGACCAGATGATGGTGGGGTGCTTGGACAAGTTGGATGAATGCCTTGAAATGATGACTATACGGCTCGCGGAATATCAACAGAAACTCGCTTGGAGGTACAGTCGAGACGTAAGAACGAGGGAGTTTATTGCCGGAGATTTGGTTCTCAGAAGAGCCGTGGGCAACATGCGAGATACTAATGCCGGAAAATTGGCACAGACGTGGGAGGGGCCCTACAGGGTCATTGCGGTGGCCGGCATCGGGGCTTACTACTTGGAAGACCTAGACGAGAGACCGTTGCCCCGATCGTGGAATGTCCATAATCTAAAGAAGTACTATCACTGATAGGCAATACGCCGAGCATAAAGTTAAGTGAGGTGTCTTGTATGTGTTTTGTTAATGATAAGTAATGATGTTTGCTCATGCAGATTTGTGTCGTTCTACCCCTGACCCTCGGTTCGATCCCTATCACCGAGCAGGTGGAAACCTTACAGTTTATTCTAAGGACAGAAACCTGACCCTCGGTTCGATCCCTATCACCGAGCAGGTGGAAACCTTAACAGTCTATTCTAAAGACAGAAACCTGACCCTCAGTTCGATCCCTATCACCGAGCAGGTGGAAACCTTAAAAATATTCTAAGGACAAAAACTTGACCCTCGGTTCAATCCCTATCACCGAGCAGGTGGAAACCTAAAATATTCTAAGGGCAAAAACTTGACCCTCGGTTCGATCCCTATCACCGAGTAGGTGGAAACTTTAAAAATTTATTCTAAGGACAGAAACTTGACCCTCGGTTCAATCCCTATCACCAAGTAGGTGGAAACCTCCAAAATTATTCTAAGGACAGAAACCTGACTCTCGGTTCGATCCCTATCACCGAGCAGGTGGAAACCTTAACAGTTTATTCTAAGGACAGAAACCTGACCCTCGGTTCGATCCCTATCACCGAGCAGGTGGAAACCTTAACAGTTTATCCTAAGGACAGAAACCTGACCCTCGGTTCGATCCCGATCACCGAGCAGGTGGAAACCTTAACAGTTTATTCTAAGGATAGAAACCTGACCCTCAGTTCGATCCCTATCACCGAGCAGATGGAAACCTTAACAGTTTATTCTAAGGACAGAAACCTGACCCTCGGTTCGATCTTTATCACCGAGCAAGTGGAAACCTTAACAGTTTATTCTAAGGACAAAAACCTGACTCTCGGTTCGATCCCTATCACCGAGCAGGTAGAAACCTAAATTGTCCAAAAAGCAAAAAGCTGCTTCTCGATTCTTAACCCATCACCGAGCAGGCGAAAATCCTACAAATAATCTAAGGACAGAAATCTGTCTCCGAATTAACACTCTTTACCTAGCAGGAAGAAACCTTAGCCTATATTCTCCGAAGACAGAAGCCTGTCCCTGGTTCGATAGGCGTTCTCAGGCGGGATGGAACCTTAGTCTAAATTTCCCAGACGGAAAACCGTCCTCGATACAACCTTCATCACCGGGCAAGGGGAAACCTTACCCTAAAGAAGCAACCAGCGAAAGTTGATTACTCGGTCGAAGTGAAAGCACACCATAGTAAAGCATTCATGAGCATAACTTAAAATAGTGCATAAAATTTAAACTGATGTTTAGTTGCCGAAACTTGGCAACTCGAAAGATAGAAAATAAAGCCCAAAGGAAATAAATTGTTCCGTCACCACAGCCCAGTGACATAGGCAAACCAGTTCAACTAATTTCTTAAAAAGAAAAAGAAAGTATGAAAAATCTGGTTCGGCGGTTTACTTCAGATATCCGTGGTTTGAACAAAGGATGGGTCCTCAAGAGGCTGCTGGTCGGTGAAAGAAGTTGGCAACTGGACATTCCCCCCGATTTGATCCTCAGCATGAAGGTGGCTAGTTGCCTCCATGTCAGTCAGCTCCACATGAGAATCAATAGCATTCACCAGTTCCCTCATGCTGGTGGTCTCTTCTTCGTTGATAATAAAGGGTGCATGCTGCGCGGCATTTGGGGGGTTCGGGAAGGGGATTTTGCCGCGATCCCTCAGGGGAGAGTCCTCAGGAACTCCCATGGCTTGAAGGGCGGCAAACCACCCCTCCTCGAATCTGAGCGTGTGAGCCTGGCGAATGACCAGCTCCGCTGAATTCTCGGCATCCGCAAACCCCTCGTCCTACCACTTGCTTTCGCAAGCTTCCAACACCACCTTTGAGTCGGCCAGTTTTTCTTCTAACATAATATTTAGACTCTGCGCCTCCGCCAGTTTAAGCCCAGTGCCCCCCAGTTGCTTTTCAAGCTCCGCAGACCTCCCTTCGGCCGGAGCTCGTGCCTTCTCAGCTAAAGCAACTTTTTCCTCTACATCCTCGGCAACTTTTAACTTCTCCTTCGCCATAGCCTTAACAACATCCTTCAAAGCCTTCCCCCGCTCAGCATCTTCAGCAAGTTCCCTCATCCTCCCGTCTACAATATGTGATAGTTGCGCGGCCTGACCACACAATAATGACGTTTGTAAGGAGAAATGGAAAGTATACATATGAACAAGTAGAAAATCGAGGATGATGAAGTAAAATGGAACAGTTACTGCTATGGTGTGCCACTGCAATCGCCTCCCCAAAGACTCGTCTGTCCCTTCCGCAAAAGCGTGCACATCCTCGGGTAAAAGAAGGTCACGCGCCAAACTCTGGGCAATACGACCCCCATGACCTTTTTCCCATATTCGTACACTGGCCATCACAAGAAGAGGCTTGCCGTCGAGTTGGAAGGAGGGTTGCCATTCCGCCAAAGCCCGAGAAGTAGACGCCAGATTTACCCCGGTTGGTGCTACCGGCTCCCGGATAACGATGCCCGCCGACGGTTGGAGAGGCGCTTTGGAGGGGCGCATTGCCTGAGCTCGTCTGCGTCTGTTCAGCCGTGCGTTGCCTTTTTCGAGCACGGCTTGCTGGGGCAGGGGGAGGCGTAGGATCTTGGCCAGGGGTTCGTTGCTGCTGCACGGCTGGCTGGGCACCCGGGACAAAGCGGTTGATCGTCATTTTCTTCCTGGTCACCATGGCGCTGCCTTGGTCGGACTCTGTTTCAGAAGAGCTGATTGATTCTGCAGCTACACCTTCTGCCTCATGAACAGGAGCCTCGAACTTTACAAGGTTCTCGGGCTGGGCGGGAGCTTCTGGCTGAACTTGCTCATGAGCATGCTCTCGGCACTCTCGCGACACGCGCTCGGCTGAATTGTCACGTATGGGCTGGCGCTCATCCGAACAGATGAACCGGGGACTGAGGGCACGTGCCTTGCCTACAGTGAACTTTGGCGGGAGGAAATTTGCGTGCCGAACGTCTATATAGGAGAGGAGAGGGCTGTCAACTAACAAGGCTTGGCTAAATGCTTGCCAAGTTGAGTAAACGGGCTCGATACCAAGGATAAGATGAGACGCTCGGAGTTGTCCGTCCGAGTGAACAAAAATCTCTAACCTGAGCACAAAATTTAGGTCCCGAACATGCACTACTCTGAGATCCGGCTTGAACCTTTTGCTCTCTGTACGGGAGAAATAAAAGTTAGTTAGTAACTACTTACTCGGATCAAAATCAAAAGAAGTTAAATGAATAGCGTTTGGTACCGACCAACATCGCACGGTGAAAATGCGCAGGGGAGCTCCTCAGCAAACCAATTGCCGCTCACCTATACAAAATCTTCAGCCGAATTTCTATTCGAATCTGGTAGGCATGAAATAAGCCATACCCTTACATCCCTAGTTTTTAGATAATAATCCGAATCAATGTTGCCACACAAACTATACATAAAATTAATGTCATGATGATTCAGTTGCAACCCGAACAACTGGTTCAACCTACTCACGCAACTCACTACCCAGTAAAAGTTGGGAGGGACAAAGGCCGTAAAATCTGAGGGTACTTAGGATCAAAGGGTCGACCGGGAACCTAAGCCCACCCTCTAGAATAGCCATCAAAGGAAAGAAAATGGTATTTACACCACGACGCCTTTGGATGTTGATATCGCCCACATGACAGTAGGCAATATCGACATCCCTAGGAACATTATAGGCAGCCCTAAAGCTAGCCAAGGTGTTTGCAGAAGAAAGGAGGTGGGAGTAACCCATTGTACAAGCGAGAATTCTTAAAAGAAAAGAAATACTAAGATTACTGAAGAATGGAATGAAATGGAGCAAACAGGAAGAAGAAGAAATGGAACTTACTGTGGGCTCTAAGGAGGAGGTGTGTTCTGGGCTAGGAGATGAGCCACGAAAGTAGAATGCTCGG
The DNA here is from genome assembly GCA_019022515.1 of Quercus aquifolioides. Lineage (NCBI taxonomy): Eukaryota > Viridiplantae > Streptophyta > Magnoliopsida > Fagales > Fagaceae > Quercus > Quercus aquifolioides. Next base: position 64,506,593 of record CM032330.1, read on the forward strand.
CAGAGTAAAAGATTGAAGGATGAAGAATGCAAAAGTGAGGAAAAGAGACAGAAATGATTATTTATAGGGACAGGAAGTGAGATAAGTAGCATTAAATGATCTGTTGGCGGGAAACCACGCGAATCACCGCCTCAATTGCCACGTGCGTGACGCCTCGGTTCACGAACCGTCAAACAATGATGACGGATAAGCCATCAGTCAGGTTTAAACGCGTCTTTTGAGGGGCGCATTAATACATTCATCAACGGGCGGATACTGACTTTTTGGCTTCCCGGGTGGATTTCCACCCTTTGGGATCCTTGATTCATCCTCGAGAATGGGGAACGAATCAAGGGGGGGCTAATGTACGGCCCCCGCACCAGGGCCCATTTGGGCCTGGGACTCTGGCATGGATGTATGGCCCATAAAGCCAATCTTTTTCTACCTAGCGGCCCATCCCAAAGCCACACATGCTGCGGGCCCAAACTTTGCCACTTCATCACTTCTCGGCAATACGGTCCCGGGCAATGATGAAGAAGCGACGTTCGAAACACCCCGTCCTTTACATATTCGGTCGTGCCTCAGGAGGCACCGCTGCCGAGAATAGTTGCGGAAGTGGGAACCAAGTTCCAAAGCCATTCTCACCGCTTCCCACTCTCACCTAACCACCCACTTATGGTCGATAATACTGGACCGCTTGTTGCACTAACTGGTAAGTGATCATGACCTCTCCACTAACTTTGAACTATAAATATGAGAAGTGTGGGGAAGATTGGGGGTTGGAAAATTTACTGTAAAAAGAGGGAGAGATAGATAGGGAGCAGAGTGAGAACAAGGTGATTCAGACCATTGAGGAGAGAAAAGTGATCTCATTGAGTCTCAGTGCCAAGAACGACCCAATGTAGGAAATCCATCCCCATCATACAAGTAAGTCGTGAGTCCGAGTGAGGCCCAGCCCAAAAGACTTCATTTTCGGGCGTGCACAAAAATTATTATTTAAATTCTCATTTTCTTAAAGAGATTATTATGATAACTAAAACCTATCATATAATTACAATTGATATTACTCAAATAATTGATAGTATTCTTAACCAAAACTTGTCTTTTGTCATTCTTAAGTTAGTACACCAAATTGAACCAAATAGACTGAAGTGAGCTAAAATAGACCAAATTAGACCAAATGGATCGAAGTGTACAGAATGGACTGAATATACCGAATTGGACAGATGTGGACTAAATGGACCAAATAGACCGAAGTAGACTTAATTGGACCAGAATGGACCAAAGAGGACCAAATTGAACTGAAGTGAACGAAGCAGATTGAATGGACCAAAATGGACCGAAGTAAACTGTATAGACCAAAGTGGACCAAAAAAGACCGACTTGATATGTTTCCTTTCTTATGATAACTTGGACCATGGATTTGAGATGCAACTGACAACGCATGTCGCTGGAGCTGCCGATTTGGAATGACCCTGTAGAAAAACATGGTTTAAAGTGAAAAGATGCACATGGTCCAATGGGTGACCAGCAATGTTCTTAGGGGCAAAAATAAAGGACACAGTTTAAGTCTTTGACATACTACGACATAAGCCACAGCAATATCCCAGGAAAAAAAAAAAAATTATAAATCAAAGAGTAGCACTAAGCAAACTCCATTACCACCAATCCACAAGTGATATTCAATGCCAATCAATTACCAGATGGTACTAACAGGTGAACAAAGCACAATTGAAGAATTACTATATCCCAAAGATTGTTTCACAAGGAAAGCCCCCCACCCAAAAAAATGGCAATGATAAGGAAAACAATGTAACATACACATACAACTCTTCTCGAATAAATAAATACATAAATCTTTGAAACAAAACCGACATGTTAAAGACTTGAAGCCAGTGAGTTTGGACTCAAATGGCATTTCCTCATCCCATAAGAATGGATAGTCCGATAGTGTAAAGTCATAGATTCATAGGTTCAAAATGCATTGGCTGTCTGTCTAACTTACTAACAAAAAAAGACATTTATCAAGGCGTAATTCGTGCAACATTGCCTAATCAAAAAAACCTTTAAAACTTAAAAGACCATAAACTTCAATTACTTGCCCCCAAATATCCCAACTGCAGTTTCACATGCCCATACAATTCAAGCTTCATAATCTTCATACATGCACGCAATTAGGCAATTACACATAATCCTCCACGCACATACATACATTAAGCACAAACATCTAAACATACAAACACAAATGCATACATATTTCACAAGAGCCCATGCAAGACCCAATGCAAGACGTAGAATGGAGACATGGTTTGAACTCAAAATCAACCACTTTGATATTGTCATTAATTCAAAAAGTATAGACACTCAACAGTTTTCACGACTTTTTGCATAAGTAAAAATAATATCAGTGATAGATCCATGTGAAAAAGGTGACATTTCTCCAATTCCAACAACCTAAAAAAGTCATGTTGATTAAACAGTTAATTTGAATCATAATTCTAACAACAGTCCTGATAACGCCTTAAAATGTGTACTTGTTATATATTTATGTGGGCGTTATCTCCTTATTACTATGCTTAATTTGTATAATTAAGCCATGATTTGCATTAGTCTCTATTATTTATTTTTACGTAATTTCTTGAATAAGATGCCATTCATTGTGTGTAATTTTCTTCTTTCAGAAAATCATGTGAGAAATATGAGTTTACAGGAATTTGTGAGAGAATGGAGGCCAAACTAAAATTAAAGTGGAGCTAAAGGACCATGCTTAAACGTCTAAGGAGGTGCAGCTGGACTGCTTGGATCGTCTACCATAATTGGAAGCTTCAAATAAGAAAAGAAATCAAAGAGGCAGAATCTGAAAAGAAAAAATCTGATTTGAGCACTGATCAGTATTTTGGGCATTTCTCTCTCCTCAAAAATCCAATTGACACAATGGATGGGTTGGAACCGTGACTTAAATATCTACAACTTTTTAGTTTTGAGTTTTTCAAAATTATCAATTTTTGAAGGCCGAAATTAACTCATAAGTTGCTGCTGTAAACCTGGACAGAAATAAAAATAGTAAAAGTTTTATTTTCTTGAGACACTTAGACGTTAGGGTTTGGAAGGGAGGCTGCGAGAACGAATTTTGGGCAGAGAAAAACTTGTATTTTCCTTTCTCTAATGGCAGCCTAAACTCTTTGCTAGGGCTAGGGGTTATGTTTCTTCTATACGGTATGAATATTCAATGTGATTCTTTCTAGGATTTTATCAACAACATATTTGATTGTTCAATTAGATTTCTTTTGATGTATTAGTTTTTCCATGCTTTCAATAAGTTCAATCATGTTTTTCTTATTGTTTAGATGAATTTCTAATAGTTTCAAATAGAAATCAGGTTTTAAAGTGAATGGGTTTTTCTAAAAACTTTTCTAACCGCATTATCAATCTAGGTTATCACGCGTTCTTGAATTGTCTCAGTTTAACCGAATAATAAGTATTTAATTGTAAAATAACAATCAATTATGAAATATATAATATCTTAGATCACAAAGAATTTCATATCGATATAGGGAAACACCCCAATGCCCTAGTATTTACATTATTGATTTAAATAAGTTTTTATTATTATTTTTGTTAACAATCACCAATCAAAAGCATTTTTCTTCTTTACCCAAATTTTTGTTTAATTATATTGTCTTTGAATCTATCCTGCTCCTTGTGGTTCGACCTCGGTACTCCGAGAATTATATTGCTACGATCTTCTGCACTTGGGCGTGAGTAAGCAAGTCCATTCACATTCAAAAGCGTGAGTGATAGAGTAAAAGTGGTAAGTTCACAACTTTACCACTCACGACTTGCCATGTGAGCAAGTTGTGGCAAAATTTGTGGTTTTAAGATTACTTTTTTTTTTTTTTTTGTGATGAGCTACAAGATTCTTGGCTATTCAAACTTGTATTTACACATATAAAACACCAACATTTGCCAAGAGTCTTGTAGCTCACCTGGTATTTTTTTGGTGTTTTCAAAGAAGATGTTGTCTCTTCTATTATAACATTGAATTATCCACACACACAAAACTCACCAACATTTTATTTATATTTTTTCTTATAAATTACCCCTATTAGTTATTAGTAAATCTTAATTGAATTGACTTTTTAAAAAAATTGAATTGAGTTGAGTTGTATATATTTATTGAGTAATAACAGTTTGCCACTTAAAATTTGTTATGAAATTATTGTGTACGTAGCATTATTCTTATTTATTTATTGGCTGTTATATCATCTTTTTCTAGCATTTTGCTGAGGCCCATCCTTGTATCAAAGGCCCAAATGGAGTTGGGCAAATCTTCTGCTCTTTGGGTTGTAGACGCATCTGTCTTCATTTCGTGGACCATGATAACACAAGGCCCATATTGTTCACATACTATATGCTTTTACGGTATATGTGTGCACCAGTAATCAAGCAAATTTCCAGTACTAAAGTCCTATGCTAACGATTTTTTTTAGGTAAAATAGTAGAAGAGGAGGGAGGTGAAGTTGGAACCAAATACAGAGTAGCAAAAGATTTCATTACTACTGAACTATCACATGAATCGCTATTGAAACGATTTTCACACGGACTAAAATTCATATCTCAAATAAAAAAATTTGGTATATTATGTTTAAATTTAGTATTTGCCCATAGTGATTGTGTACCAACAACTAGACCTGCCGACTACTGAATGGCTGATTGGCTGGGCTATGTTTAAAGAAAACATAACACCAAATTATTCAGCATAACGACAAATCAAATTTAGTACTTCCTTTTGTTTTACTCAGTCATGTTTGTTAATTAGTTCAATCATTATTAGCTAGTTTAATAATTTAAGTACAACTTATTTTAAAGTTCATTGATTTTCAACGTTTAAATTGTACAGCTTATTAAGAATTTAAAACGTCACACATTAAACAAACCCATAAAATTAATTTGTCCAAAATAAACTGTCAAAGAACACTAAAAACTCTTTGTCAAAATTATTTGACAAGATAATGTAAATGAAAATCTTAAATTTTATATATAAATAAATAATGCAAAAGATGAGGCGGAAGAAAAAGTTCATGGAGAAAAAGAAAAATTTTAAAAATCATTAGTGGTGGTGTGTATACACACACACACCACCACCACCACAAACGATTTTTTTAATTTTTCTTAGCGTCACTCTATTAAACATGAAAAATGGTAGAAAAACTTTTTTTTTTTTTTTTATCTCTTCTTTAATATTTATTTATTTATCTTTTATTCCTCCTACACAACAAGTTTGCAAAATTCACGAACTAGCCAATCACTTTACACATAGACCTATCATAATCTACAATTTTTTAAATGATAGGCTAATTTGGGAATATTGTGAATTTTATTGTGTTTTTAGATTGTTTTGCAAAAAGATGTATGCATGATCAATAATTGTAGAGTAATTAGTAACTGATCACCTAAAATTTAGAAATCTCCAAATTTATATATATCACTCCTTTTATTTTGTACATTGACATCAGAGGCCGTAGAACTATTAAATCGATGAAGTATGGTCCCAGGTACCATATTCACATTCATTACAATAAGAAAAGTTGCACTCAATGAGTCAATGCAATGCGCATTCAACGTAATCCCCAAAAGGAGGTAGGTCATTGGTTTTTATTTTTTATTTTTTTTTTGGGATGTTTTAGAGGTTCTAAAAACATTGGATTATGAACTATTTAAAAAAAAAAAATTATATAAGAAAAGAAGAAATTAACTAATTTTTTTATAGTTTTTTATATTTCTCATAAAAATTGTGTTAACAATTTCTTCAAATTATTCATTAACAAATTTCCTAAGAGGTTGTTAATAGGATCCTTCTTAATATGGGTATGGAGTTTCCAAGAAAGTGCCATTAATTTTTGTTAACTTGTCATCATATAGTCATTTCCATATATACATATAAATTCAGTCTTTGGCTAATATTAACTTGTCATCAAATAGTCATTTCCATATATACATATAAATTCAGTCTTTGGCTAATAGGGTTCTACAATCCGAAACCACTACTGTATATCAAGGAGGTAAGGAGGTATCAGCATACTAGATATAAGAAATCATTTAAGGGCCAAAATTTAATCTACCCTTCCCACAAGTCTAAGCTTTGTAAGAAGACTACAAGGGCAAAACTTGAATTTCGAGATTGGGGTGAAAGTAATAACACTTATAAAATGAAAACAAACTTAGGAGGATCATTAACCATTTTTTCCCCTCTTCAGTGGTTATTTACGTATTTATTTTGGATACTCTTGCAGGAAGAAGAGCTGTCCATCTTGTTCATGAGATTGGTCTTTACAACTCTGTCTTTGAGAGTGATTCTGAGATATCCATTAATGCTCTTGGTCTTGGATATAGGACTTTGTTACACTCCTCCTTTGGTCATCTGATTAGAGACACATTATCATTTGCTAGCTCTTTACAAAGCTTTTCTTTTTCTCATATATTTAGCAAGACAATGTTTTGACTGATGTTTTAGTCAAAAGGGCGAGATTGTCTTTTCTTTTGCTAGTCTGGATGGAGTTTATTAATCTTTATAATTTTTTATGTTTATGATTTTCAAGTTCTTGAATAAGAAGCCGTGATGGTCTTTTTCTTAAAAAAACAAAAAGGTTTAGGTTGTGGCAAAATTAAATTGAAATACAAGGACAAAGCTTGAAATATTAGAAAGTTTAGGGAGCCACGTGCCCCCAAGTATTTATGTAGTTCTATCCTTAACTAGAAGCATGTCCTATTGTCCTATGTTCAGTGCTAACCTCGGAACCAATTGACCATTAATGATCCTAAGAAGACCATTAACCATTAAAGGAAGCTTCTTCTTTTTTTACTGAATTAAAGGAAGCTTTTTAATCACCCACATTAATGTTATAACTTATAAGCAACCAGACAAGTCCAATATCCTTCTTTCTACGGAAGCCCAAAAAATAAAATGCTATATGTTTTGTTGCACTTTGGTGTGAACTTTAAGAGCTCTTTAATTAACTACCAATATTTTATGCTTTTTGGTGACTTCAAACTAGAAGATTGGAATCTTAGGTCCCACAGATCTATGTGTAAATTGTAAACTGTTAATAATAAAAATAAACTTTTTTTTTTTTTTTTTTTTCAATTGTTTGTCATAGAGAAAATGAAGGGTTAGTTATGGAAACGAATGAAAACGGCCTCGCAACAGCCACCATTTTCTTTTCACCAAAATAATCAAGAAGTAGAGATTGGAATTTGGAAGTAGAGGTTGCAGCTTCTATTTCCTTATCAAACAAAACTCCCCCACCACTTCTCATCCAAAGGTAAGCAAGCAATACCTACTTTTTCCTTTCTTTCTTATGCTTTTTTTTTTTTCTTTACCTTCAAGTACATCTCTAGCTCTCTCCCACAAACCAAGTTGTTGGAACATTTGTGTCGTTTGAATATTCTTTTTATCTTACTTCACTTGCTCTACACGTACTCTTGAGAGTATTCTCAATTTCTCATACCTTCCAATCTCATTTTTTTGCTCATAATTTTCACATTTTTTTTTTTTTTTGGGGTTTGAGCAAGACTTTTGAACTCACTTCCAATTAGGCTGCATTGATTTTCTGCTGTCTTTTTGTCAAGTGTAAATGTGACACCCCAATGGTGTCATGGCACTAATTAGTTTCTCCATCCAATTGTCCGTTTCATTAAGTGATATTTTCTGTCATTTTAATCCTTAAACGGAGAATTATATCAAATTCCAGAAAGAGTAGGAAGCCATTATGCCTTTTGGATTGGTTTCAGCGTGGAACAAGCACCGGAGAAGCAAGTCTCAAGATCACATAGACCCTTGTATGTTCTTCACTTCTTCTCCTACTGTTTCTGCTTCTCCACAATATAGTTACATAACACTCATGTCTTCAACTTTTCAGGGGTTTATAAACCTGTGGAGTTTTGGCAACTTGAAGATCAAACCCCCCAACACACAAAAAGGCACCATGGATCAGTTTTCACACTCAGGGAAATGGAAGAGGCAACAAATTCATTCAGTGAAGAGAATTTGCTTGGCAAAGGAGGATTTAGCCGAGTTTATAGAGGCACTTTGCAATCAGGAGAGGTATGTTCTGCAAGTTTCTTTCTTAACATAAGATATTAATGGTTAGCTTCGCGTTTTTTTTGAAATTTTTTTTGAGGGAGGGGGTAGGTAGTATCTTCTCCACTCACTGTAAAGAAAAAGTCACTTGATTACATTGTTGAAAATTTTTAAATCATTAGCTCTACTAATAGTCTCTTGTTGTCGAGTAAAAAACTTGAATATGAATCCCGCTTAAACTAAAAAAATGTATTAAAATCTTAGGTTGATGATAAAAAATAATCATTATAGAACAGATTTCATAAGCTCATATTTTATATCGTTTAGGAAAATGGATAAAGCAAAAAGTAGTGTAATATTAGCATTCTAGTATCAACTTTTGCTTCTCTTTTGAATATTAAGGTCGTATCAGATTTTTTTTTTTAATTTCCAAATCTGTCAAATATATAATCTTTTGAAGATATATTTTTGCATTTCCTTTTCTTTGAAGCCATATATTTTCAATCTAAATTTTGCTACAATTTACGATATCCATTATTGCGAACATCATGTCTCATGAGGCAAACGATTATATTTTTAAGCCTTTTTTTTTTTTTTTCTTATTATTGGTTCTCTTACATTTCATTCTTCTTCTCTTTGTTGCGGTTCTTCGAGTTGTTCCTTTCTATGATGTGGGTCTTTAGGCCATTTTTTTTTATTTCCTATTGTTGGTTCTCCTACATTTCATTCTTCTTCTCTTTGTTGCAGATCTTCGAGTTGTTCTTTCCTATAATGTGGGTCTTCGAGATCTTCAACAAATGCAAGAATTTGAATAATTTGATTATGAATTATTTTTTATTCTATTTTTAATCCAAATAATAATATTTATTTATTTTAGGGCTCTTTTATTTTTATTTTTAGAAATATAGCAACTTTTATCATCTTTCTTTTAAAACTCTTAAAAGCTATGAAGCACGGGTGCGTTTCGGGACTCGGGTGCGGGTTCGGGTACGGGTGCGGGACTCGGCAATTTTTGAAAAAAGTGGGTGCGGGTGCGGTGGGACTCGGCAATTAAAAAATTATTTAAAATATTTTTATATAGTGAATTTAATATTTTTATATAAAAAATTCAAATAAATGGTAGAATTTATTATTAAAAAATAATTATTTATGATTTATTTTTAATAAAATCAATATTTTTGGTAATTGTAAACAAAAAAATCACATTTCAAAAAGGTTACTTTAATCATTTTTTAATTCCCAAACCCACCCACATTAAATAATTGACTTTTCCACCTCCTTAATATATTCTTTTCAGTTTCAGTTTCCAAAAAAATAAAACTTTTGTTACGTACTGTTCTTCTTCCATCCTTTTTTATTTTTCTGGTGTCTTCTCAGCTTCTTCTTCCTTCTTTTTTTTCCTCTCACAAGGCCAGATGAAGCAGAAAAATGGCAACTGCTGCCCATTTCGGCCTGTTTCGGCGGCTGTTTAGGCCGGAATCGGCCATATCGGCCTGTTCCGGTGGCCGTTTCGGCCGGAATCGGCCGTATCGGCATGTTTCGGTGGCCGGATCGGTTCCCGTTCCCGCCGGAATCGGCCCGTTTTGGCCCGAATCGGCGCGAATCTGGCCGATTCGGCGTGAATCTGGCCGAGTCGGCGCGAGTTGGAGAGAATCAAAAAAAAAAAAGAAAAAAGGGAAGAGTCGGCGAGTCGGACGCGGGACACCGCGTCGGGCCGCGTCGGACTCCGGTGCGGCGACCTTGGAGCCGCGTCGGTGCTTTCCAGCTTAAAAGCAAGGAGGCACCTTTCTTTTTTCTTTTCATTTTTAGTTCTTTAACAATGGATTCAAAAAATGAAAGTTGTTTTTGGATCAAAACTTGTTTATGTAATTCAAATTTGTGATGAGTTTGAGTTCAACTTATGTTCAAAATAAAATAAAATTTAACTAATTTTGAACTTGTAATACTTGTATCGACCACCGCACACCCTTGGTGCGGTGGCCACTTCACAAGTATAAATGCTTGTGGGGTGTGAGAGGCAAGGGCCGGGGTTGAAGTCTCCAGGAAAGAGCTACACACACATATACAATTAGATTAGGCTAGAGTAAAAATTCTATCTTGTATAAAAAAATAAAAATAATACTTGTGTCAATAATATTAGTTTACAACCTTACAAGTATTATTCATTACCATATATTTGTATTAACATAAGTATATTTCATCTTAAACCAAATGTATTGTTGTTCCAAGGTAATTTTGAACTTTTAATACATGTATCAACAATATTTGTTTACAAACCCTACAAGTATTATTCATTTCCATAAGTTTGTATTAACATAAGTATATTTCTTCTCAAACCAAATGTATTGTGCCAAGGTTTTCATATTACTCTCTTTTAATACTCGTATCAACAATATTCGTTTACAACGTTTTAAATGACTAAAGTGAGGTGTATAACTTGTCTTATTTGTAAGACATCTACAAAAACCCTAAAAAGATATTAGAAATTTGGAATTGATATCTCCAAGGGAGTAAAGGACTTCAAATTTCCAATAACAATGAATTTTACAAAATGTCATAATATCCATCAATACATCATCACATTAATTACCCTTCGTTTTGTAAGTATCTAGTATAGGATCATATTCATCCTTGATGTGGCCAATAATATACTAATGTGTCCATTAGAATTTACCAAAAAAAAAACTTTCTATCAGATTTCTTGCTATCAAAGCCTCAACAATCAGATGTCGCATGTTTCCAGCTAAAAGAAAAAGAACAAGGGGAAAAAAAAAACCAGAATATAAGAAGCCTCACAAGAATACCACAAAGACAAATATCAAGACCCATCAAGAATATAAGGGAGGAGTTCTGACCAAATAACAAAATTTGCATGGAAGATAGACAGTAAAAAGCAAGGAAAATAGAATATAAGCCCTTTGAGCTAATCTAAAAGAGCAAACAAAAAATTACCGAAAAAAAGAATCTAAGATGAACACAAAGTAAGAGAGACGTCATTTTTTCAGGTCCAACTGTAGTGACCTAACTCAGCATGATCAACCTGATCTCTTTGTTTAAAAAGACTATTTCTACAGAAATCAACAATTGCGTGAATTTGCAATTAAACAAATGCAAAGGTGGGCCATTTAGAAAGATTTTTTTATAAATAAAAATTAGGCCCATTAACATTTATCAACTTTACATCTCTCACTTCTTGCCACGCTTTTCTAGAACCTATTTTTACTATCCTTTGATTGCTTTCATCAATAAGTTCACATTCTTCTTCTACAATAATATTATCAACCACATATGGTTTTAAAAACTAAATTGGTCAAAAAATCGAAAAAGAAGCTGGTTTACAGTTTAACCTTGTTCTTGACTGATTTTTTTCCCCCCTTTTTGACTAGTTTTTTGTCGGTTTTTTCGGTTTTAACCATACCAATTCTAGATCCAATTTCTGATTCAACCAGTTGAACCGGCTGGTCCGGTCCGGTTTTTAAAACGCTTATCTAGGCGAGGCATAGGTGGCAGTACCCTCCCATAGATCTCTCTCCTAAAAAGAAGTAAGATGAAAGCAGATCAAAGCAAATATATAGAAACAGAAGTTATATTGAACCGCAAGGGAATCTAAAGAATGATTCTTAATGAGAACCAACTGTATTCTAGTCTCTGATTCTACCTTTAGAATAAAGTAAAAATGGGTCTCACAGTTGGTAAAAGCTGAATTTTCAGACAAGCTCCAGCAGATATGTGTCTTTGTGAAATTATAGTAGTTTAGCATTTTAGAAATAAATTTATTTTAAGCACCATGGAATATGAACCATTCTGGTGAAAGAATTATGAAAAGATTCACTTAGTAGGAATTTCCCATTAAAGAAACAACATAGGTTTGCAAACTCATTTTCAAGTGTCCAGCATTCCTAATTACCACTGAAGAAGTGTCATAAAAATCAAAGCTTAACTTCTGTTGTACAAAAGTTCTTTCCAAATAGCCAATGTTTTCAGTTCTCAACATTTTCCTTTGCTTAATAAGTAATCAGGTTTCTTGCTCATTCTCCATTCATATTTCAAGTATTAGTTATACAATATATGGTACATGAATAGATTACTAAACTATAAAAAATTTTAATTTCAAAACCAATAAATTTTCCAATGCCTGGCCAAGTTTAAGTAAGATATTACAATGGCTTGAAGTTGGATAATTTTTTTTCTCTCTTTTCAAATTTATGCAACATATGTACAAGCCATGTAGAGAGTATAACCCCAACCCCCAAGCCCCCAACCCCCCAAAAAAGAAAATAAGAATAGACTTTAATTAGTTGATTTTTTTTCCCGGTCTCTCCCCTTAATAATTTTATTTCCAATAAAAAGATTAAATCAATGGTTAAAGGTAAGCATGATTTCTTTACAAATCAATTCCTACCCTTTGCTCTAGCCGTAGAGCTGCAAGCCTGCAACCCATAAACCTAAAAATATATTGTGCCATTTGGTAATAGCCTGCAGAACCTTAACTAAACCTGCAATAATTATTCTAGTTCAATAATACTGCTAGAAGAACTAAAGTATCATCCACTCCAGGTAAATCAAGACTGAAGCACTGATATACAAGGATTGACTCCTACCAGTAAAAATTTCAACAGCCCCAGTTGCCGCCTCCTGTGATTTATTTGTAGCATCTTTTAAAAACAAATCAATAGGGAGCCAAAGTGCAAACCAACTAGTCCCGTGAACTTGATTTGCAGAAGATATCAGAGACTAAAAGAAAAGGCACCATAGAGTTGACACTAAAACCTAAAATCATAGAGTTGAGACTAAAGCCTAAAATCCACATATTCAAGAAAAAAGGGGGAGGGGTGGTTGTTACAAAAGATACTTGAGTTCTACAAGAAACATGCAAGTTGTGGCTATCATGTAGTTCAACTAAAGCCATAGGACATATAAAGTGTATATTTGAATCATACCTTGTTAATTTCTTTTCCTGCTGGAACAAGAATGCTAAATAGATCCTCTCCTGGAAAGTGTCAACCATGTGTTTTTTGCATTCCTTCAGGCTTCAGCCAGCCTTCATCATCAAACCCATCATGTATATTCAAAAGATCATTGAGCAGTCTCTTGGTAGGAGTAGCCTCCTATTTCAAAATTTCAGTCTAAAATATTAAGTAAAATATAAGTCTTATAATTCTTTTTTCTCCCAGGGAAGGTAAAGGAGAAAGGAAACTAGAAAATGAAAAGAAAAGGCCTAAAGGTGTAATTATGATGCGAGATGTGCTAGGCAAGAATAATTATGTAAGGAATTCCATTAAAAATCAGCACAATTTCAGTCAAGATTCAATAAAGTTCAGCATTTTGTTTTAAAAGTTGAAACCCATCAGCATATTTAAACTATCAACTTTATGCCAGGAACTTATAGATGAACAGTAGTGTATACCTCAACCCTTCTGTATAACATATCAAGACTTCTTACAGCATCCATTTCATCCTGGAAAAATGAGATAAAAATCTGAATTAACTCTAGAGAGAAGAGACTGCATTACATCAAATTCTGTTGAACTCAAACTATAGTAGGACAAGGGAAAGCCATATTCTGGAAAGGACAAAGGAGTTCCCAATTCTTGCTTATAAACAAAATTACAAATTAAGAGGTCTAAAGTAAATTTTGTTAGACATATCTAGTAAAACCTATGACTAGTCAATTAACAGCCAACTGCTTTACCACTGAGCTACTGAGCACTCAATTCCCGTTCTCAACCCCTGACCAATATCAGCTTGAAGTTCCCAGAGTTACAAGTATTGTATTGGAAGTCAAATTGACATTGAAGGTTCAATAGTATTTTGAACATTACAGTAATCAGTGATTGCAAGCATTTACATTGGCAAACTATGCAAAACATTACACTACAACAACACTGCATTGGAAGAAAAGATGCCACAGAAAATTTAGAGACAACAAAAGACCAGTTTACATCATGCAAGATCAAGACAATTACATATGACCATTAGAACAACTTCATTGAGTTCTCATTTCTCAATGGCTTCCTCAATTTTCTGCATATAAGAAAGTTAATCAACAGTTACAATTATCCTACATGAACAGTTTAGCTCAGCTTACCACTTCTTAAACATTGCTACATGCTACAAAAAATGTATGAGAATGGACAGGAATGAAATGGGATGTCCTTAGATATGACATAAATATAAGAATAAGGAAAAGGCTTTTACTTTACAGAAGGATTTCTATCGACCTGTATGTACAGAAAACACTCTTTAGAAATGAAGACATTCTCATAATTTTAAAGCCTCAAATATCCTGAGATTAAGCCATTTATGAGGTAATGGTTTTAAATTGTATATTCTGATTACCTTTACCACCTCTTCAGAAGCTCTGATGAAGCTTGACACCAGCCTTAGTGCTTTTCTGACATCTTCTTCAGGATACCCTTTCAAGTGTGTGTCAATTTCACGATACTCTTTAACCTTTCCTTCCTCTTCTTCCTCTTCCTGTTGACGTCTTCCATACAGCTCCTTTGTCTTTTCCCACGGCCGTGCTTGCCATTCCTAACCAGAGAAATCGTAGATATTACATGAACTCAACATGACAAGATTGTAGGTTATATATTCATGCAACATAATGTTATATACAGAATGCACATGGTCTCCCAATGCTCATAAATCAGGACCTGGACGATAAAGCTAGACCAGTGATTTATTGAACTGAGGGATTAATCATAAAAAAAAAAAAAAAAAAACTATATTCAAGTTGATTTACTTCTACGCATTTGCAGCTACAGCCTACACTATTCAATACATCAAATTTAATTTTGGAGGACATAAACAATGCAATAATATTCAGAACCAGTTTTTCTTAACTCGTAATACTTATCAAACAGAAATTGCTTAACTCGCAATAGGCGACAGTGAAAAGAGCTTCATCTTTTAACTTGCATGTCAATTGCAATTTCAGAAACATGAAAACTCAGATAGCTCAATTTGTAAAGCTATAAAGGCATTCTGTTAAGGATGTTATAGAAAGCACTTCAAATTGACCAAGAGTGAGTCAACCTTAACTTAAGCTATAATGAAATTTTTTATGGTAATAGAGATTTAAGTGTAACATAACCCTGCATGATGTAATTTTGCAAACATAAATATTAAATTTGGCGTTACTGTTAGAACCTAGTAAAACATTTCCTTGTGAAGTACAAAATGAATCCAACCCACAAATTTTTCTAAACTTTTATTTTGTATTAGAAATTTCCAAATCACTCTTAAGTCAATGCGCTGATGCACTGGCTAAGCTTGGAGCGTAGTCCCTGTATAGTTTTGCTGTTTTTTGTAACCCACCGCCTGTGATGGAGGCTATGTTGGCTTTTGATAAGGCTAATATGCATTGTAACAGACTTGTGAATTCTTAGTGTTAATGTTAGCTCATGGTTTACCAAAAAAAAAAAAAACGTCTAGCAAAATCATTGTTCTGTAGGTAGCAGCTTGAAAACAAATCAATAAGGCCCATTCTAATAAATTTCTTTAGCAAATGCATAAATGGAGAAAACCATCAACCATTTGACCTCTCTCTCTCTCTCTCTCTCTCTCTCTCTCTATATATATATATATATATATTATAGAAAAAACTGGTGAATCAACCAAGTCGGTACCCTAACTTCATTGCACATTTACAATAAACAATTAGAATACTTTTTCCTCATGC
This sequence comes from Quercus aquifolioides, assembly GCA_019022515.1. Taxonomy (NCBI): domain Eukaryota; kingdom Viridiplantae; phylum Streptophyta; class Magnoliopsida; order Fagales; family Fagaceae; genus Quercus; species Quercus aquifolioides. Next base: position 64,522,336 of record CM032330.1, read on the forward strand.
TGCTTTTTGTAAAAGTAAGGAACAACAAAAGAAAAGGCAGTGTAATCTCCAATAGATTAGGCACTTTTTACAAGGAAAAAAAAACATTTCTATTTCACCTACTGACTTTTCTAACACACCCTCCAACAATCTCTCTATCATTTTCTCTATTTTATTAAAGCTAGTTTTGCTCACACGTGCAAGGCACGTGTGTGATTCATTACATTAGATAAATAATATAATTTTTTTTTTTTTTTTTTGATGGGATAATATAATTTGTTACGCTATATCTGATATTGAAATCTAAATACAATATTTAAGAAATATTGATTGATAATATTAAGCAATATTCAAATCCTTCCATATATGAAAAGTATTAAGAATTTTTTTTTTTTTTAAAGAATTTAGACTGTATTATATGATCTATGCTCATGAGAAAATCAGCAGCTCTCCAACCAACGCCATTAGCACCTTAGCAGGAAGTAGGGCTCAAATAAAGCATTAATGTCAACATTCTATTTATTTGAGCTAGATTGCCCTTGACTATTAGCATCTGACAGTTTTCTAATAATGATTGTCCAAAATGACTGATTTTAGGCCTATAAGTTTAAGTAATGTAGTATATAAGCTAGTGTCTAAAGTACTAGCAAACCGCCTTAAAAACATCCTCCCCCAAATTATTTCTAAAAACCAAAGTGCATTCCTTTCGGAGAGGCTTATTATCGATAATGTTTTGATAGCGTTTGAATTGGTGCACATAAAAAGGAGGGGAAAGAAAACTTTATGGTGGTTAAGCTTGACACGAGTAATGCCTATGATCGTGTGGAATGGGGTTTTATTGAGAGGGTGATGGGAAAGATGGGTTTCCACGAAAAATGGATTAATTTAATTATGCAATGCATACCTACAGTATCTTACTATGTGATTATCAATGGAGCAGTGCATGGGTGTATTTATCCTACAAGAGGTCTCCGACAAGGAGACCCCTTATCCCCTTACTTGTTTCTTTTATGTGCAGATGGATTCTCATCTAATTAAGGACACAGAAAGGAATTAGTTGTTGAATGGAATCTCTATTTGCAGAGAATGTCCCATGGTTACTCATTTATTCTTTGCGGACAATAGCTTGCTATTCTGCAAAGCTATTGATCAAGAGTGCCGAAAACTAATAGATATTCTTGAGCTTTATGAAGCTGCCTCTCGTCAGAAAGTAAATGCCAATAAGTCATCTGTTTTCTTCAATCATAACACACCCCATGAAAGAAGACGTGAGGTGTTAAACATCTTTGGCCCAATGCAAGACACTAGACATAGTAAATATTTGGGGCTTCCTTCCATCATTGGAAGATCTAAAATTGAAGTTTTTGCTGAAGTGAAGGAAAGGGTTGGGAGGAAATTAGCGGGGTGGAAGGAAAAATTATTGTCCATAGGAGGAAAGGAGATCTTGATAAAGGCCGTAGCGCAAGCAGTTCACACATATACAATGAGCTGCTTCTTAATCCCGAAAGGGTTGTGTAAGGAGATTGAAGGGATGATAAGAAGGTTTTGGTGGGGGCAAAGACAAGAAGAGTAAAAAATTGCATGGGTGAGTTGGGATAAGATGTGTAAATTGAAGTCAAGTGGTGGTATGGGCTTTCGAAATTTCCAAGCCTTTAACCTAGCAATGCTAGCGAAGAAAGGATGGAGACTCCTAACCAATCCAGATTCCCTTTGTGCCAAAGTCTATAAAGCTAGGTACTACCCAATGGGGATGTTCTAAAATCAAAGCTTGGCTACAATCCCTCATATGCATGGAGAAGCATCTTTAAGGCACTTGAAGTGATCCGGAAGGGTACCCGATGGAGAGTAGGCAATGGCAAGCTAATCCACATATGGGAGGACAAGTGGCTTCCCACCCCAATAACCTATAAGGTAATCTCTCCCCCTCGGCCTTTTGATGATTTTCCTATGGTTTCTGCATTAATTGATGAAGACTCTAAAAGATGGAAGGTTGATACATTGAAGGCCTTATTTCTTCCATTTGAGGTAGAAACAATCCTCAATATACCGCTAAGTTACAATCTACCTGAGGATAAGCTGATTTGGGTGGGAAACAAAAGAGGGGAATTTCCAGTGAAGAGTGCGTATTATATTGCCCTCAATGTAATAAACCCAACAGGAAGTGGAGAGTGTTCTCATGGTGATCCTAGAATTCCTTTATGGAAATGGATTGGCAGTTAAAAATTCCTCCAAAAATTTGAATATTTACATGGAAAGCTTGTGTTAATGCTTTACCAACAATGCTAAATTTAAGGAAGAGAGGGGTAAACACAAATGGAATGTGCCCTTTGTGTGGAAAGGAAGCCGAATCAATCCCTCACTCTCTTTTTAAATGTGATGTTGTGAAGGAAGTATGGGATCAGTGGAAGGATTGTACAATTGTAATTGGGGCTGAAAACTTGGATTTTGCTGACACTGCATTAAGATTGTTACATGCAGGAACTATTAGGGACTTGGAAACTATGGTTGTGGCAGCTTGGGCTATTTGGCTTAATAGAAACCATAGGGTGTTTGAGTCAGTCAGCCAAGGGGCAAGTCAGTTCTGGAATTTGGCAATGAGTGCGCTACTAATTATAAAGAAGAGTCGAAATTTTTCCTATTGGGTCCGTTGTCTTGTGAGGTTAGTTGGAAAAAACCCCCTGCTAGTGTATACAAGATAAATGTTGATGGGGCTACTGCAGATGACGGAAGATGCTCAAGCATTGGGTTGGTCATAAGGGATTTTAGAGGAGAGGTTGTTACTGCCCTTTGCAGAGTACTCCATGGCAATTTTTTGGTGGATGAGACTGAAGTTCTAGCAGTGGAAGTGGGGATTCTACTTGTAAAGGAAATGGGCCTTCATCATATTACTATTGAATCAGACTCACTCTCTGTAGTGCAAAGAATTTTATCCAAGGAAGTCAAAGGAGAAATGGGCCATATTGTCCAAGGAATTCTTACTTTTCTTGAATGGTTTAGCAGCTGGCAGGTCAGGCACCTGAAAAGGGAGTACAACAGGGTGGTGCATGAGCTAGCTCAATTTGCTAGATGTAATAATATTAGTCAGGTGTGGAGAGGTGTGTCTCCTCCAGTAGTGAGAAATCTGGTCCACATGGACTGCTTGTAACGGTGCTGCTCCTTTTACTTTGTTGTACTTCAATTTCAGTTCTAATGAAAGTTTATTCTCATAAAAAAAAACAACAAAAGATTGAGCATCCAATAAATATCTAATCATACCATTTCATTCCACAATCATTGAATCCATTAGTTTTTCACTTTTTCTCAACACTTTTAACCTCCCCACCCCCCCCCCCCCCCCCCCCCCCCCCCCCCCCACCAAGAAAAATTCATAGTATGATCTTAACAAAAGAATAAAATAAAAACAGAAACTTATCAATCACATCATGGTTGTTCTAGTGATTACTCTGATTAATCACCTTTGTTAAATCGGGGCATGCATAAAGAAAACGGAAAAGGAATCAATGGTGAACATAGTACTTCAAAGTTCAAACAAGCACCAAAAGCAAGTAGTTGATTTCATGCAAAATTGTAATACCCATCATCACAATATCTTCACATGAGGATGATGCAAGTATCAGCAGTATAACTAATTTAAGAGGAAAAAAAATAACCCACATTGCATCACAACCACTGAATTTCAAAAGTCATCTATAAGCAGCAAGTAGAAAGTCAACATACCCCTCCCTTCCAAAAAAAAAAAACTCCTTTAACCAGTTCCTATGTCATATCGGACTTCTCAAATTGGCAACATATCCATGTCAAACAAGTATGCAACATAATAATTTCATTTACTCAACAGCAGGGATGGAGCTACAAAATGATTTGGACCCCTCAAAACAAGTGAAAATTCATTCTCATTCTTTGCAGATGAGGCAGATACATGTTCTTTGGGCAATAAGTTGAAGGTCCTTTCATCACAAACTTATGAATGTATCATACGTAAACTGAAAACAGGCAAAGAGAGAAAATGTGGGTGAAGTTAGTGGTATTGTGTATTCATGTTTTTTTCAGTGTGATAGCCAAATTTATTTTGGACCCCATACCAGTTGAGTTTTATTAACCATAAAATAAAAAAGGCAAACAAAATTTAGGTTGCTATGTCTTAGGTTCTTCAATTAAAGAAAGCACTGTCTGTGTCTCATTCCTCCAGACACCAAACACAACACATTTTACAATTACAACAACAAAGACAATTGCCAAATTGTAAGCCAAACTAAATATAGATATTAAGACATAGAAATGAACTTCCTATAATAATAATAATAATAAGAAGGTCTCACTCTCCTGAACTACTGCCCATGACATTCACACAGTACACCAATCAAAGCCTTGGCCTTCTCTAATAAAAGCTCTTCTTCTTCTTCTTTTTCTCTCTCACAGAGAGAGCTAAAAATGGACTGACACCTTTTTACTTCTTCTTCTTCTTCTTCTTCTCCCTCATGGTCTGTTTAGTCTTGTTTACTTGTGTGAGTTGTGTCTAATACTGTGTATGTCAAAGTCAATAAAAGGAACTTTAAAAAGACCAAATAGCACCCACACCAGTGTGCGAAAAACCGAAACAACTGACCAAAACTGAACTGAAATAAATATATAATAATTTATATTATATTTTATATTTATATGGCCTTTCAAAAATATTGGGCAAACTTGGGTCTGGCGTCTGGGCTTGGCCTTGCCAAAATTACTCAAGCCCACTGCCCATTAGATAAGTTAGATTAATTAACTAAAATTAAACTAATTAAATTAAATTAAGAGTTTAAATTCAGTCCGGAGTTGGCATAAAACACTACTTTTACGCCAGCCAATGAAAACATGCCACGACGTTATTTGGCTTTATTCATAATTCTTATCTTCTTCTTTGGATTTTTCTTTCTCTCTCCATTCTCTCTGTAACTCTCTTCTCGCGTCTTTTTTTTTTTTTTTCCTTTTCCATAGCATCAAATCCATTGCTCTTCCCCACACTGATCCATGCATCAACGCAATGACAATGGACATTAAATCTGAAAGTAAAAAAGAGAGCCAAAAAACAAGCATATCATCCTCAAAAAGTAAAAGCTTTTAAATCTTTAAGCTCCCAAAAAACCCAAATTCAGCACCAAACAAAACCCACAAAAATTAATCATGAAATATCTCATTTATAAATTCAGAGCCACTTGAATTCATTCAAGATCAGTTCTCAACTTAACATGAAGAACTAAAAATCCTCCATCACAACACAAAACACAATCAGTAATATTATAAATTAATTAATAAATAAATAAAAGCCAAAAAAAGAAACATTCGGAGTATCACATTCACTCACATTGGTACTCTGAAACTACCAAATAGACATACTTTATTCTAATTTCTAAGACTGTGAACCCAAACAAACAAAGAAGCAAAGAATTAGAATGTCACATTGGTACTCTGAAACTACCAAATAGGTATATTTTATTCTAATTTCTAAAACTGTGAACCCAAACAAACAAAGAAGCAAAGAATTAGAATGTAGAGTGGCTCCTCTGACACATTCATAGCAATAAACAAACAAAACCCATTAAAACAAATTCCAGAACAAATTTTAGCCCAATACGGTGTGTTTCAGCTATTTCTGTGCTTTTCAGTGAATACTGGCCAAAATGCAAGCTTCGGCCGGAATAAGTTTTGGTGTTACTTTTCTTTTCTTTCAACTTGTTTCTATCTGAAACTTTTAGATTTAATGCCCATTGCCACTGTGTTGATGTATAGATCAATGCAGGGAAGATGAGTACACAAAAGAAGGAAAACAATGGATTTGATGTTATGGAAATGAAAAAAATGCGCGAGAAGAAAGAGTTAACAGAGGGAACGAAAAGAGAGAAAATCTAAAGAAGAAGAAGAAGATGAGTGGATCCATGAGAGGAGAGAGATGAAATACAAGAATAAGTCAAATAACGACGTAACATATTTTCATTGGCTGCGTAAAAACAGTGTTTTACGACACTACTGGATCGAATTTAAACTCTTAAATTAATTAAGTTAAACAGAAACTAATTGAAAAAAGAAAAAGAAAAATAGAAACCCTACCTACTCTACTTTCACTTACACGCCTCCATCACTCCGTCTCACACACACCAGCCTCCGTCACTCCGTCTCACACACACCAGCCTCCATCAGTCCACATCTGCCACCGGCATCCACACGCCGGCCTCCACATACACAAGAGAATTTGATTTCTTTCTTCCCAAAACTCAAAACCCAGTTACAGACCTAAGAGAGAATTTTCTTCCACGGCATTTATTTTTAAAAAAATCATAAATCACTTTCTTCTCCTCAAAAAGACCCGAGGCAGATCGGCCTTGTGTTGACTTGCGGATTTCGGTCTTGATTTTGGGTAAGCTTCTGTTTCATTTTTGACTGTTTAATTGTTTGTTTGCGGATTTGGGTCTTCATTTTTGGTTTAGGTTGTGTTGTTTTGACTGATTAATTGTTTGCGGATTTGGGTCTTTGATCAATTGTAATCTGTTGATGAAAAATTAGAAACAACCTTTTGTGTTATCATGCCAATTTACTGTTATCTTCCCTCATCATAGAAGTGATATTGCCAAATAATTGCTACCGCGTGCACAAAGTTAAACGGACACTACTGTTTAGTACAATTAGCTTTCAGAGAAATGCTCGGGTATACAGAGAGCATGTTAAATCTGAAGATGCAATTGCAGTTGCCTCAGAGATTTTTTTTTTTTTTTTCTCTCTATATGTTTGTCATGAAACTTAAATTATACAAAATCTAATAAAAATATTTTAAAAATAACTTTTGACCAAAAAAAAAAAAATTCACACACAAAGATTTAAAGTCTTACCATTTCTTTTTGCAGAGTTTTCTTATTTTGAAATTGTTACATGATAGTCGCATTATCAATATTGCAAGCTACATACCTTCCAAAATTTTGATTCAATAAAAATTTCTTGAGCTTTTCTTTTTGTTTGTAAGGACCTAATATATTATTAAGGTACCAAAGTTTTAAGAACAAAATTTAGCTACAAACTTAGTTGTAACTTAAGACTATAATTTTTGCTAAACAAATTAACATGACTATATATTTTCAAAATCTAACTATTGAATTGCATGTTCTTTATATTTTTAAAACGCATATCAAATTTCATGTCAATAGAATGTTATTTACTATTCGTTTCATAAACTTATTTTTTATGTATAATTTTAGACTACAAAAATTTGGAATTTAAACATTTGATTGATGACAAGGTGAAATTTTCAAAAGATAATGTAAATTTGTCAAAATTTACATTTAATAATCTAATAAAAAAATATTAAGTGAAGTTGTAGTTTTAGTCTAGAACCAAAATTGTTGTCAAACTTTGCGCAAAGTTTAATTATGTCCGGCTTAAAAAAGCTTAGGGTGGTCAAAATTTTTCTTATAATAATTTTTAAAATATATATATATATATATAATAAATTTTTTTTCCTGGCTTTAACGTGGAGCCGCCCCTGTGCCATTGTCACCTCCATCAAGTGGGATGTTAAATTCGAATCAAGTTTTACAACAATGTGAAGTTTTCACTGTAAAACAAAGTCTTACGTGCAAATTGGAGCATCTCTTCTAAAGTTTTCAAGAACCGAAGATGATTTGCAGTTTTGGGTTTTGTATAAATTTCTGTGTAGTTCTTCCTCTCTGATATGTAATATTGCTGCTATTTGTATTAATTGTGCAGTGTAGGAGAGGATCTGCTGTCCTGTACCGCTGTGTGGTTTGGTGTTTGTGTGGTGCACAGTTTCACTATCGCTCAAACGCAATCGGAGAGAGAGAGAGAGTGAGAATGATAGCCATTACGAAGCCGCAAAAATGGCGAAGCATATCGATGATTCCTTTGAACAACCTCATAGCTCGCTGCGATGTCGTTTGTATCCGCCGGCTCTTGCACAACGGACCTGACACCCTTGAAGAGCTCTTGGACCGTCACTTGGCGAAGGAACAAAAACCTACCCTTGACGACGATGAGGCTGAGCTGCTAAATCGTCGCCGAGTCACCAGCACTCGGCGCGAGGCACTGAGTCTCTACAGGGACATCCTCAGGGCTTCCCGGTTCTTCACGTGGACCGATTCGCGAGGATTCCTGTGGCGAGACATACTGAGAGAGAACGCCCGGAAGGAGTTCGAAGCTGCCCGGTTCGAGACCGACCCGGAAATCGTGACCCGGTTGCTTCTTGGTGGTCAAGATGCTGTGGAATCGGCTCTCGAAAAGCTCGCCGAGAAACATAGGCAAGAAATTGAGAAGGAACGTCGTGATGATGGAGATCAACGGTGATTGTTGACCTTCGGTACATTTTGATCTTGATTTCGATCTCTTTATATTTTGTATTTGTAATTGTAATTGAAATTGAAATTTCTGTTGTTGGTTGAGAAGTGAGGAATTGGATCGTTTACCTGTAACTGTATAACTGTTGCTGTGCATATAATTTTGGTTGAATGTAATTATGGTATTTGAATAGGGAAAAAAGGCCTTAATTTTGTGTTTAGGGATTTCGAATAGGATACAGTTTTTTTTTTTTTTTTATTCCAATTATAAAATGAACGTAAGAATTTCTTTACACATCAGGCCAAATGCAAAACCAATTGTTTAGTCTTACTATAGGCAATGTCATTGCTGATTGCACATGCTCTCTGGAGAGAACGAAAGGCCCAAATGGAGTTGGGCAAATCTTCTGCTCTTTCGGGTGTAGACGCATCTCTGTCTTCATTTCGTGGACCATGATAACACAAGGCCCATATTTTTCACATACTATATGCTCTTACGGTATATGTGTGGCCCAGACGCCCAATAATCAAGCAAATTTCCAGTGCTAGAAGTGCTGCGCTAACAATTTTTTTTAGGTAAAATAGTAGAAGAGGAGGGAGGTGAAGTTGGAACCAAATACACAAGGGGTAGCAAAAGATTTCATTACTATTGAACAATCACTTGAATCGCTAAATCACATCTCATATTTGGTATACTATGTTAAATTTAGTATTTGCCCATATTGATTTTGTACCAACAACTAGACCTGCAGTCTACCGATGGCTAGGCTATGTTTAAAGAAACCGTAACATCAAATTATTCAGCGTAACAACAAATCAAATTTAGTACTTCCTTTTGTTTTACTCAGTCATGTTTGTTAGTCTAATCATTATTAGCTAGTTTAATAATTTAAGTACAACTTATTTTAAAGTTCATTGTTTTTCAACGTTTACACTGTACAGATTATTATTAAAAATTTATAACATCACATATTTGTTTGTTTGGGAACAAATTATAAGCTAATTTTTTTGCATTTTATTATTTATGTATAGTTTATTAAAACTTCACTTTTTCAAAGTACAAATATACATTAGTACACTTTCAACAAAAATATCTTTAGTAGAAAACTAAATAAAGTGTCTGGAAAGGGACACATAAAAAAATTCACTTTTTTAAGCAAACCCATAAAATTAATTTGCCCAAAATAAATTATGTCAAAGAACACTATACTCTCTGTCAAAACTATTTGACAAGATAATGTAAATGAAAAACCTTAAATTTTATAAATAAATAAAAAATGCAAAAGATGATGTGGAAGAAAAAGTTGATAGAGAAAAGGAAAAATAAAAAATCATTAGTGGTGTATGTGTGTGTATATATATATATATATACTGAGCAACAGAAAGAATATCATGATCCTTGTCTTAATAGTGCCACTCTATTAAACATGAGAAATGGTAGAAAAAATAGATTACCAAACTTTTTTATATCTTATTTAGTCTTTATTTATTTATTTTTTCTTCTACACAACAATTTCACAACATTTCTAAACTAGCCTATCACCTCACATATGGACCCATCATAATCTAAAATTTTTTAAATGATAGACTAATTTGAGAATATTGTGAATTTTATTGTGTCTCTATATTGTTTTTTTCGCCTTGTCAACATGTCATCTATGTCACTAAGTGTGCATGACCTAACAAACTGATTAGGCTTTTCTATATCACATTTCTCAATTTGTTGTATTTTTTAGACCTATGGTGCTAAATTGCTACTTTGTGGAGATTTTATATTTAAATTGAAGTTTTGATTAGTAAAATAATAAAGGTTAACATTTAAAGGTCAGGCATAAGTCCAGTGTCCAATGGCACTAGACTCGTTGAAAAGGTGATATGTATCGACTTTTAGACACATGTCACCATATGACCGGGTTCAGTACACTGATACACTAGATCTAAACCAAATCCAACATTTAATAATCTCCTAACTTTTACTTCACTAGAGGCAGCAGAAATTCTAATAATTTTGTCCTTTGTTCTTTGCAGTATTAGCCTAATCTAATGGCTTGGTAATAATCACATAGAATTGGAATTCATAAGATGAATTAATGGCTTGTATTGGGGTACTGTGACCCCATCCCTGCACAAGGAAAAATGACAGTATATTTAGAGCTTGTTTGGGATGTGATGAAAAGTTCAGCTTATTTGAGTTTTTAGCTTCTTTTTTATACTATTTATGAGTTTTATTGCACTTTTTAGTACTATTCATAGGTCTCATTGGATTATTCAACTAGTTTTTAACTTCTTTTTTTCTACACTTTTAACAAAAGATTTCAGTTTCAGCTAAATAAAATGTTATCAAACAGATCATTAACTCGAGTACCATAGTTCTATCATTGTACAGTGACCTTTGTGTAGTGGTTTTCTTGTACTAGCTTTAGTTTCTTGGCAGTCTCTGTTTGTTTGTTTTTTTTTTTTTTTTTTTTTTTTTTTTTTTTTTTTGGGTGCATTCATAAGTTTTAAATGGAATAAAATGTGGTAATTAAACTACAATATCTGTCCAGTAAATTCTATGCGGATGCCAATCCCAAAATAAACAAGATTGTGATGTGACCTAGCACCGATAATTGAACATTGAAACAACTTCCAAGTCAGTATTTCATGGGTTGATTCATTTTTTTTGCTGCCAAGTTTCAACACACTAATATTTATTTCAATGATTGGCAAATAAATAAAATTCATTGGACAAACACATAAGCCTCGGGTTATAATTAATGAAAAATTTTGGGGGAAAAAAAAAAAAAAAAACTGTGTGGCTAGTTTCTATTAAAATACCTATAGGGAAATGCTTCATTTACATACATAATTACGTTCAGAACTTAAAAAGTTGAAAAGCCACACATAGGTTTTTTTTTTTTTTTTAATGAAAAATTTATAACTTTATTATGAAAAAGATCAATTCAATATATCATGAGTAATAGCTAACTTAATAAGTGATGGATTTTCTATTATCCAGGTGTTGAGGGTCATTTTTGTAAAACCAACCCAACCCAGCAAAGCAGGCAATGAGAGTGGCAGGCATAGAATAAGACTGTTAGGCCCGAGCGGCAGGAAGAATAGAACACAGGCCCATAACATGAATAAATAGGTCTTGAGGAAGCAAATGGGCCCAAAGGGCCCGGAAAGAGAAAAATGATACCTATGGGCAGAGTATGATATGAAAAAGCGAGAATGGGCCGCGGCAGGCCTAAGGCAATGTAAACAAAGAAAGTAGGGGTTGATGGCAAGCCCATGAACCCCAAGGATGAGTATAAGGAGATTGGGCCGGGGAAGCCCAATCAAGTTAGTAAAAGCCCATGGGAAAGCAAAGTCAGTAAATGGGCCGAGGAAGCCCAAGGAAAGTAAAAGGGCCGCAGGCCCAAAGAGAAAGAAAGAAAGGGACAATGGAGCCCATGAGTAAGAACACCAGTAGGCTCTCTTAAGCCACTGGGGGAAAGAATGGAACGGCAGGCTTGAAAGAGGCCTAGCAGGAACGTATCGTCGTGGTAGGAAATGCCAAGTAATGAAACAAGACATGAATACAAACCGAGAAATGGGCCAAGAGAAATGTGAAACCCAGTGTTAAGAAAAGCCCAATCCTAAAGGGAAGCATTGAAAGTACAGAACGGCCCACATAAAAGAACAAAGAAGTATGGCAGACGAATGCAAGCAAAGCTCCAGAGCACAACAAGCACACGGGCCGCAGGCGGGCTTTTGAACGTACATAAACAGGAAAGCATGCGCAAGGCCCAGGTGCCACCAGCCTGTACCCAGCCACTATGGGTCATGGTGGGGCCATGGGTCAGTGGAAAGAGGTAAAGGGGGGTGCGGTTTGGTGGTGGGGAGGGGGGAAAAGGTTTATTTTACGTTCCCTGTCCAAACCCTTTTGGGAGGTACGTCTTGCTGGGATGACAGATCGCCCAAAAGAGGTAAGGTTGGGGAGGGAACGTTGGGTGCATGCCATAGGAAGAGAGAGAGAGCATTTAAGCCACGGTAGAAAACAGTGCCACGGCGAACAGAAACAAAACCAACCTGTTGTTGTCTGGCAAGGGCAAGCAGTGTACAGACGGTGGTCGGCAAGCATGCCCAGACCAGACAAAGGCCGTTAGGGGGGTGAAATAGTAAAAAACCATCACGGCAGGCCCTATAAAAGGACCCTTGCCGTGCCCTGTAAAGAGACCGAAAAACAGAGGAAGAAAAAGATAGAAAGAAAAAACTCAAAGAAAAGGAAAAGAAAAGAAGAAAAGATAAGAAAACAAATAGTGAGGATAATGGGCATGCACCAATAGATTTTTTCTTTCCTCTCCCCCTCAAAATCCCACTCTCTAATAACAGTTAAGCAGTAATAATTTTCTGCAGGCATCTAACACTTAGGTCCGATTCCCTCAAAGTCACTAATCCCCACGGCAGGATATTCTCCTGGGAGGTTAGTTTCATTGAGAAGAAGCGTTCTTCCTCTGTGATTTATTGCCATTACAGACTCGGTTCTTTTTGCTTGATGTTTTTTTTTTTGATTAACTTCCATCATCGTTCAATCAATTGTTCTTTCTTATAAAAGCCATTGTTAATATTACCATCATTACTACTATGATATTCGGTTGTTTATTATTAACAAAAGCTACTGCACTCTGTTTTTCCTTTCATTGTCATTATATCTGCTTGCTGTAATCTTGTTGTGATAGCTCTGCTTGCCTAAGGGTGTTCCTGGCAGACAAGGCAAAATTTGTGCACAAACCGGCCCAAAGTGAGTTACAGTTGGGCCGGTCTCAACTTCCCTACTCAGAAAAAGAAAAAAAAGCATTTGGGCCCATCACCGCAGGAAGTAACCCAGCCCAAACACAAAAAAGGCCCCTACACCAGGTTTCATAATTATCAAAGCTATCTATTTCTTGTGCAGGTCTATTTCTTTGCCGCTTCACATGGGAGATGAGCTGAGCTCTGAAGTTTATGGACTACACCTATCAGAATACTGGACACAAATACACAATCATATGCGGGGTACATAAACCCAAAGGAGCGTCAAACACAATCTTGGAATCACTCTCGACTGTCATATCCCTTATACCAACATCCTAAGCAAAGAACACTCAGATCTCCATCATAATTTTCAGATCCGGACCGTTCAAAGAACTGGTAAAGGGGAGAGTTTAAGGTTTTTAAGGTTTGACCAAGGTTGAACCGCAATGATTTCATAATTAATTTAATAATTAATTAAAATACATATAAATTTATTAAATTTATAAATATTGACAAAAATGACTAAAAATATGAATAAATTAAAAAAAAAAAGCTTTAAAATGAATTTTTATAATTTTTATAAGGTTATTAGAAAATAATAAAAACATAAACAAGCATTAAAAAAATATAGTTTAGTAATCCTTTAAGTAGAAAGCATTTTAATCTAAAATAAGAGACCTTTTTTTAAATAAATTCATAAATACCACTTTCACCTTCAAAGATACAATTCTTATTTTCACAAATAAATTTAGTAAATAAAATTTAATGATATGTTGAATGAGAGGATATGAGAGAGGGGTGATATAATAAAAATGAAACACCGTTTATTTATTTATATATATATATATATATATATATAGTACTCTAATATTAATCACAAGAAAAATGAGTGGTCTGTTGGCTATTCGGACAAATCTTTAGAAGTGTGGGGTTTGGTGAAGGATTCGCTCAAGTTCGAACCGTGCCTTCTTTCTTGAAAAATTTTCTGGTGCTGTGTGGAGTATTGAAGAATTCTTACTTCTTTTTTTCCCTCCTCTTTTTTATTGTATAATTTTTTTTTAATTTTATATTTAGGTATTGTAGGGTCAGATTTTGTGGCCCAAGCCCAAGAAGGTGTGGATTTGGAGCCCACTGAACCCGAAACAATAAATTTGTAGAGAGTGGGTGAAAGAGCTAGGCTAATAATGAAAATAACAGTATTAAACAGCAACGCTAATGGGAGAATTTGAATTAGTATGTGCTCGGACGGATATAAGTGTCTCGTCCGAAGAGGTGTTTTTCATTGATGAACTTAGGTTACAATTGTTGGAGCTACAGTAAAGTGATACACTCTTTCTCTTTTTGATTTTTCGATCCCCCACTATCAGAGACACCTCTCTCTTATATAGTACTGCCTTTTCACATCTTCACCGTCCACTTGTTCATCATCTAGGCGCCCACTTGAGTGCATGTCCCATCACATCCCCCTTTAGCCCTGTCTGAGTGGCGGTAGTTGAGAATGCACTGTTCAGGGGTCTTCTCCACATAAATGCGGCCAGGAAGGTAGGTGCAGTGCATTAAATGCGGTGGTTGAAGTCTGTCTCCTTGATATTTCTCTGTTCTTGTTACCTTCTTGCGTGTCCGAGGCTCCTTTCTCTCTTAACACTTGTCAAACAGATCACTTGAACCTCCCATACACGTGTCGGGCACAACTTCGTCGGATCCGAGGATATCGGACTCCTCGGACATATGAACATCTCCTCGGATAGTGCACGTATTCATCTCCAGACATTCTCCTTTTACATGGGCCCCTGACTGAGTGTCTTCATCTCCTCGGACGAACAGTATTCCTCATATAGGGTCTTGGGCCCAATACGTTGGGTTAGGCTTTTTCTCCCCCCACATTAGCCCCTCGAAATTGTAGTTTTTCCCTCGCATCCGAGGAGAAAAAGTAGGATTTTGACTTGCCACGGAGCAAAAGCTGGGGAACACGCACCACCGAGCTGGCACGTGTGTAGACGTGGGAACAGACGCCTCATTAATGCCGCTGCGGTTTCCTTATTCCCAAGGCGCTGCATTAACTGCACCAGGTGGCGTTTTGTCCTTTGTATCCAACGGTGGCTGATTGATCCAACGGCTGCGGTTTTTCTTCAGGATTTGGGCGGGAGTGCCCCTGACCCTTCGTTTGACCCCGTATAAAGCTTCAGAGGAAGTTATTTCTTCCTCACTTTGCAAATTTTCAGACGCTCCAGCAAGTTCCAGCACACGACTCCGCCCAAATCTCTCAGTCGCCGGTTCCAATCTTACCCAGAGTCCTCACGAATCCTTCTACGAGCCTGCAATCTTCCCTCCGATTTAGTCCTGGTGAGTCATCGTCCACCAAATCATTTAGTTCTCTCTTCGGCCAACCGTTTCATTTAAGAACCATGGGAAAACTCGAGTACATGGTGGATAGCCCTGAGCAACTAGAGGCGTTTAGGGCCGCGTATCGCATACCCCCTAACGTGGGTGTGAGGTATTGCCCGCCAGAAAAAATACTGACTGATCGGAAAACCGGGGAGGTTGTGATCCCACTTATTGCCTTCAAAGAGGGGGGAATGACAATCCCCATGGGTCCCATCACCACTAATTACCTCGAAAACCATAGGCTCACCCCCTGACAGTGTGCGCCTAACATGTTTAGGATCTTAGGATCAATTGAGGACCTTAACCGTCTCCTAGGATTGGATCTCACTTGGCTCGACGTGGTACACATGTACGAGTGCCACAGTCAGGAAGGAGCGGGGTATTATTTAAAATCCCGGTCTGACGTCGTTAGGCTCATCTCCTGCCTCCCCAAATCCAATAAAGGGATGAAGGACGACTATGTGATCGTCTCGGGCGCGTGGTATGACGGCCCTCACTGCCCAGTCACGCATGGAAAGCCAGGTGGGACACGTTAGATTTAGGCACACTAACCATAGGCCTAGGATCCTCGTTTTTACTGGTTTTTGATTCCTCTTCGGTCGTTACTTCTGAGTTTCTAACCATTTTTTGCTGATTTGTAACAGATAAGAGACAAGTTTCTCCTCGGCTCAGCCTGACAAATATTGCCGCCCTCAACTACCTTTTAAGGTCAGAGATCTTTGTGAGCGAGGACGGGCAACTACGATCTGCTCCCCTTATTCTGGGATATACAGGGAAGCCAAAGGGTTTCCAACCAGTCGGCAACGCAATCGTCCAGGGAGACTATTGCCTTGCGCGAATTGACGTTGGTCGGAAGGGTTTCTTGGCGCCAGACGATCTTGAACCCGTACCCCGTCCAAATCCTCGGGGTGTACCTCCTCTCGTCCAGCCGCTCCAGCAAGTTCCCCTCGGACAAGCGGTTGAGGGTGAAAGGGTTGACTCCTCTGCCTCCTCGCTTGAGGATCAAATAGATAAGTTCAACTTTGGGGAGGAGGCTCTAGGAGGAGAGCAAGTAGTAGAGGTATCGGACGACGAGGAAGAAACCGAACAGCAGTCAGGCGTTCATCCTGTTTTGTTAGCTGCTCACTCTGAAGACCCTTCGGACGACGACATGGATCTGAGGGTTTTGATGAAGGGTAGAGGCAAAAAGGCTGAGCAGAAAGGCACTGGGACTTCCAAAACAGTGGTGAATCTGCCCCCAGTGCCGCCTCAGGTTCCTGACCTCGGCCTAAAGCCCGTTCCTGACTTGAGGAAGAAAAGGCCTCACACCGAAGAAGAAAGGCAAGTGTTGCCAACTAAGGGGACTAAGCAGCAGAAAGTGGCACAGGACCACCGAACTCGCAGGGCTTCGTCCACTGAAAGCCGAGACGAGGGCACAGTGGCAGAGGTGCGCCGAGGAGGACCGTGGACTTGGTCTCCGAAATTGGAGTTGGAGGGCGCTCCAATCCTCTAGGAGACCTCCCTCAGGAATTATGACGGAGGGAGGGCAGGCTACGTTGCTGAGGCTCTGCAGCAATCACTTCTCCCTCATGACATGGAGTCCTTCAGGCGTTTCACTCAGCAGGAGCTCTTTCGATCCCTTAAGAGGGATTTAGCCATGGTAAGTAACCTCCGTCCGATTAGTTGGATCACTGATTTTTGCTTTTCCTATTTTTCTGCGCTTGACATTCAGAATTCCCATCATACAGGTCACTCAGCAGATTTACGTGGCCGAGGAGTGGAACAAGAAGAGCCACCTTGAGACCCAGGCGGCGTTCTGCTCCCGAGACGAGGCGGAGAAATCCCTGGGCCAATTGAAGGATGATTATGCCCGTCTGTCCGGGGAACTCGCGGAGATGACCAGCCAGAAGAAAAGCCTTGATGCTAGGATAAAGAACGTTGAAAAGCAGGCTGAGGAGCAGCGTAAGTTGCTAAAGGCGGCAGAGGCCAATCTGAAGACCGAGAGGGAGCTGGTGAACGGGCTAAGAGATGAACTCCGAAAAGCCAAAGACAGCGCCCGATTTGCTGAGGAGAGCGCCAAGTTGGCCCAGGAGGCGGTTGGGGCTGAAAAGAAGGCGGCGTATCAGCTGGGGGTAGAGCAGACTTCGTCTGAGCTTATGGAGCAGTTCGCTTCGGTTAGCCGAGACTACTGCCGCATAACTTGGAGCAAGGCACTGGACGCCGCTGGAGTGCCTGCAGACTCTGAGCTGAGACTGCCCGGGAGCGTGTATTACGATCCTGAGATCCGAGAGCTCCCGGTGGATGATCCCCCTGCTCCAGAACTACCAGAGGCTTCAGAGCCAAACCTGATCAGTCAAGCTCCTCCACCTACCCTTGATGCACTCCCAGGGACTAGTCAGCCAGGTGACAAGGGTAAACCAGTTGAGCCAGCCAAAGACAAAGGCCAGGGTTCGGGTACAGAGAAGGCACCTGCTGAGCCCAAGGACCAAGCTCCTGAAGCACCTGATCGGACAGGCCAGGTTGCTGACCCTGTGCTTCCTCCAGCGAAAGAGTAGATACATAGGGCTTTTATTTTGCACTTGTACTCTTTTGTTTTCTGTTTAAGAAATTGTAACTCTTCTTCCTTTGTTTTGCTGACCCTGTATTTATTATATTATATTTTTTTTATGGAATGGTTCCCTATTTGTCTTTGATGTTTTTGATACATGTTTTATTACTTATTATTGCCACACATATAACTATACACTGCAATTATGACATAATAACACAAATAATTTGATTGAGACATCATACTGATGGTGTGAGTAATCGAAATTAATATTGAAAAGGATAGGCCGAATAAGAGTTATTGATGAGTAATGACTGGAATGAGTACTAATGGGAGTTTCGCATATCTTTCCAAATTAAACATAAATTATTATCCCTCGGTTTCAAATTAAACATAACTAAGGAAAGCATTTATAAGCTAGAATCAATTTAAACGCAATCAGGAATTTTAGCACTAAGCCCCAGTGACAATAGCTGCGTGGGGGTATTGACTAACCTGTCGTTTGGTTCAAGGGTTATGGGATGCGAATGTATTCGAGTGTTAGCTAACCCTAGTCATCTGGTCCGAGGACTACAGGCACGACTGGGTTTAAGTTTAAACACTTAGAGAACTGCATCGGAGTGTTAACTAACCCTAGTCATCTGGTCCGAGGACTACAGGCATGACTGGATTTAAGTTTAAACACTTAGAGAACCGCACCGGAGTGTTAACTAACCCTAGTCATCTGGTCCGAGGACTACAGGCACGACTGGGTTTAAGTTTAAACACTTAGAGAACCGCACCGGAGTGTTAACTAACCCTAGTCATCTGGTCCGAGGACTACAGGCATGACTGGATTTAAGTTTAAACACTTAGAGAACCGGAGTGTTAACTAACCCTAGTCATCTGGTCCGAGGACTACAGGCATGACTGGATTTAAGTTTAAACACTTAGAGAACCGGAGTGTTAACTAACCCTAGTCATCTGGTCCGAGGACTACAGGCATGACTGGATTTAAGTTTAAACACTTAGAGAACCGGAGTGTTAGCTAACCCTAGTCATCTGGTCCGAGGACTACAGGCATGACTGGGTTTAAGTTTAAACACTTAGAGAACCGCACCGGAGTGTTAACTAACCCTAGTCATCTGGTCCGAGGACTACAGGCATGACTGGATTTAAGTTTAAACACTTAGAGAACCGGAGTGTTAACTAACCCTAGTCATCTGGTCCGAGGACTACAGGCACGACTGGGTTTAAGTTTAAACACTTAGAGAACCGCACCGGAGTGTTAACTAACCCTAGTCATCTGGTCCGAGGACTACAGGCATGACTGGATTTAAGTTTAAACACTTAGAGAACCGGAGTGTTAACTAACCCTAGTCATCTGGTCCGAGGACTACAGGCATGACTGGATTTAAGTTTAAACACTTAGAGAACCGGAGTGTTAACTAACCCTAGTCATCTGGTCCGAGGACTACAGGCATGACTGGATTTAAGTTTAAACACTTAGAGAACCGGAGTGTTAACTAACCCTAGTCATCTGGTCCGAGGACTACAGGCATGACTGGATTTAAGTTTAAACACTTAGAGAACCGCACCGGAGTGTTAACTAACCCTAGTCATCTGGTCCGAGGACTACAGGCATGACTGGATTTAAGTTTAAACACTTAGAGAACTGTAACTGAGTGCTAACTAACCCAAATCATCTGGTCCGAGGACTACAGGCATGATTGGATTTAAGTTTAAACACTATAGAACTGTAACAGAGTGCTAACTAACCCAAATCATCTGGTCCGAGGACTACAGGCATGATTGGATTTAAGTTTAAACACTTGAGCTAACGGTGTTAACTAATCCTAATCACCTGGTCCGAGGACTACAGGCACGATTGGATTTAAGTTTAAACACTTAAGCTAACGGCGAATGAGTGTTAACTAACCCTAATCATCTGGTCCGAGGACTACAGGCATGATTGGGTTTAAGTTTAAACACTTGAGAGAGCGGTGTATGAGTGTTAACTAACCCTAATCATCTGGTCCGAGGACTACAGGCGTGATTGGGTTTAAGTTTAAACACTTGAGAGAAAACTTTACGCGGCGAATTGGTATATCAGTTGAAGAAAAGACTTGATTAATAGAAGTACCTCTTGAGGTTGTTTACATTCCAAGGGCGAGGGATTACATGACTATCCAGGTCTTCTAAGAAATATGCTCCAATACCAGCGCTTGAAGTGATACGGTATGGTCCCTCCCAATTGGGTCCTAACTTTCCCCAAGCTGGGTTCTTTGCGGTGCCCACAACTTTCCTCAGCACTAAATCACCAGGCTCTAGAGGCCTTAGCTTTACGTTAGCATCATAGCCTTGCCTGAGTTTCTGTTGATAATGCGCTAGCCGAACCATTGCATTCTCCCTCCTTTCCTCAATCAAGTCTAAGCTCCTCTGTAGTTGCTCATCGTTGTCGGCTGGACTGAATGAGCTAGTTTTCATCGTTGGGAACCCGGTTTCCAGAGGAATGACAGCTTCAGCCCCATAGGTCATTGAGAAGGGGGTCTCTCCAGTAGACCTACGAGGCGTAGTCCTGTAAGCCCAAAGTACGTGCGGCAGTTCGTCTACCCACCTGCCCTTTGCATCATCTAGCCTCTTCTTTAAGCCATTCAGTATGACCTTGTTGACGGCTTCCGCTTGTCCATTACCCTGGGGATAGGCTGGAGTAGAGTATCTGTTCGTAATTCCCAGCTCACTGCAGTAATTCCTGAATGCCCTGCTATCAAACTGCAAGCCGTTGTCCGAGATGAGAGTGTGAGGAACTCCAAACCGAGTGACAATATTCTTCCACACGAACTTTTGCATATCAACGTCTCTGATATTGGCTAGTGGCTCGGCTTCAACCCACTTGGTAAAATAGTCTGTTCCAACCAGGAGGTACTTCTTGTTTCCTGCAGCTTTGGGGAAGGGTCCCACAATATCCAAGCCCCATTGGGCGAAGGGCCATGGGCTAGATAACAGATTAAGATTTCCCTCGGGCTGGTGAATGTTTGGAGCGAAGCGCTGACATTGATCACACTTTTTGACGTATTCGTGTGCCTCCTTTTGCATGTTAGGCCACCAATAGCCTTGGGTGAGGGCTCGGTGAGCCAAGGACCTGCCTCCAGTGTGGCTCCCACAGATTCCTTCGTGCAGCTCTTCTAGCAATGTCTCAGTCGCCTCGGGATGTACGTATAACAAATATGGTCCCGAATAGGAGCGTTTGTATAGTTTCTGGTCCTCGGATAACCAGAACTTAGTCGCCTTCCTCCGAACTTTATCAGCTTCATCCTTCTCTTCAGGCAATATATCTTCTTTGAGAAATTTGATTAAGGGATCCATCCAGCACGGCCCGGCCCTGACCTGGTGAACCTGGACTGCCTTTACTCTTGCTTCTGTTGGCTTGTGCAAGTCCTCGACGAGGATGATTCTCGGCAGGTCTTGCGCCGAAGAGGTGGCAAGCGTGGCTAAGGAGTCAGCATGTGAGTTGCCACTTCTGGGGATGTGCAGCAAATTGAAAGAGTCGAACTCTGATTGCAGATGTTTAACACGGCTCAAATACTCCTGCATTCTTTTGTCCTTTGCCTCAAACTCGCCTTGTACTTGACCTACTACCAGTCTTGAGTCAGAGAATAACTCCACAGACTTCCCACCCATTCTACGAACCATAGTCATTCCCATCAGTAGGACCTCATATTCCGCCTCATTATTCGTTGCTGAGAAGTCCAGCCTTAACGTTTTCTCGATAATGATTTTCTCAGGGGATATCAATACTAGCCCAACTCCAGAACCTCTCTGATTTGCCGCGCCATCAACGTACACTTCCCAATGGGAGGGATTCTGTTGGGAGATCATGCCAACTGATTTTTCATCCGTGCCTGACATGGGCTTTACCTCTTCTAGCTGGGGCTCCGTGAACTCAGCCACCAAATCCGCGAGGACCTGTCCCTTGACCGATGTGCGGGGCATATATCTTATATCGAAAGCCCCTAAGATTGTACCCCACTTGGCAATCCGACCAGTGTAATCAGCACTTCGGAGTATGGCTTTGAGTGGGAGTTGTGTGAGAACGATTACCGTGTGGGCTTGGAAGTAATGAGGTAGCTTCCGTGTGCCAAGCACTACTGCTAGGATAGCCTTCTCCAGAGGCAAGTAACGAATCTCAGCCTCATGCAGCGACTTGCTTACGTAATAGACGGGCCTTTGGACACCAGAGTCGGATCGTATCAACACCAGGCTCACCGCATAGGGAGCTACAGCGATGTAGGCGAACAATACCTCATCTGGCTCAGGACTGGACATGATTGGTGGCTGAGCTAGATAATCCTTGAGTTGCTGGAATGCCAAAGCACATTCTTCGGTCCATTCGAATCCCTTCCACTTGTTGAGTAAAGAGAAAAAGGGGCGACACCTGTCTGCTGATCTAGAGATGAACCGATTGAGGGCGGCGGTTATTCCGGTTAGTTTCTGAACCTCCTTGGGATTCCGAGGAGCTCGTAGATCGTTGATGGCCTTTATCTGGTCGGGGTTGACCTCAATTCCTCGGTGGGTGACCATGTATCCTAAAAACTTTCCGGACCCTACCCCAAATGAGCACTTAGAGGCGTTTAGTCGTAGCTTGTGCCTTCGTAGAATCTCAAAGGTACCTTCAAGGTCCTTCACATGCTCAACTATAACTTTGCTTTTCACCACCATGTCATCGATGTAAACCTCGATATTTTTGCCCAGCTGTGGCTCGAACATCCTTGTCATCATCCTCTGGTAGGTAGCTTCCGCGTTCTTCAGGCCAAACGGCATCACTTTATAGTGGTAGTTGCCAATAGGGGTGACAAAAGCAGTTTTCTTCTGGTCCTCCAGGGCTAATGGTATCTGGTGGTAGCCCTGGAAGGCGTCTAGGAAGCTCATCCGAGGGTGGCCGACAGTGGCATCGACCAGCTGATCAATTTTCGGCATAGGGAACGGATCTTTGGGGAATGCCCTATTTAAATCCGTGAAGTCTACGCATACTCGCCACTTCCCACTCTTCTTCTTTACCACCACGGTATTTGCTAGCCATTCGGGATAAAAAACTTCTTTGATAGCCCCAGCGGCTTTGAGTTTCGCTACCTCGTCTCTCACTGCGTCGGCATGTTCCTTGGATGGGCGCCAAATAGGTTGTTGCTTGGGGGTGACCAGTGGATTCACCTTCAAGTGATGGCATATAAACTCCGGGTCCACCCCTGGGGCCTCGTAAGCACTCCAGGCAAACACGTCGAGATTTCGCTTGAGGAACTCTATCAGCTCTTCCTTCTCTTGAAGAGGCAGCTGAGATCCGACTTGAAAGAACCTATCAGGATCATCTCCAATGATCACTTTCGTCAGATCCTCACATCGAGTGCTTTCATCTGGTTCTTCAGAAGGCACTCCCCGAGACTGTAGTTGCTATAAATCCCTCCCAGCTACGTCCGAGGACTCGGCTGGGGCCTTATGCTGAATGGCAGCTACCAAGCACTGTCTAGCAACAGACTGGTCTCCTCGGATCTCGTGTATCTGACCTCCTGATGGGTATTTGACCTTCTGGTGCAAAGTAGAGGGAACAGCCCCAAGTGCGTGAATCCAGGGTCTGCCCACGAGTGCCGTGTAGGGCGAATATGCGTCCACCACAATAAAGTCCAGCTCCACCACCTCGGAGCCGGACTGCACAGGTAAGCGTATCCGGCCTTTCGGGATGACAGGCCTTCCTTCAAAGCTAAAGAGGGGAGAATCGTATGGTGTCAGGTCTTGGGGCTTTAGGCCTAGCCCCTTGTAGAGGTCCGGGTACATTATCTCCACAGCACTGCCCTGGTCCACCATCACCCTCTTTACATCGTACCCTCCTATTCTGAGGGTGATGACTAGTGCATCATCATGGGGTTGGATGGTGCCAATCATGTCTTCGTCCGAGAATCCCATAACCAGCGGGGCACCAGACTTAGCTCTCTTCGGTCCTCGGCTTGACTCTCCTACGGATGGTCGGCCTACCGACATGACTTTCAATGGCCAGGACCCTCTTCTCCCCGGCGCGGCGAAGACGACGTTTATAGTCCCCAACGGCGGCTTTGAGGGGTCGTCCCTGCGTGGCCCCGAGCCCGTCTGCCCTCGACCGCTGGAGGGGTGCAGAAGATGTTTCAGCTTACCATCGCGAACCAGTTGGTCCAGGTGATCCCACAGGCTCCTACAATCCTCCGTGTTATGCCCGTGGTCTTGGTGGTACTGGCAGTAGAGATTATGGTTGCGTTTCTCGGGGTTTCCTATCATCTTGTTCGGCCACCTGAAGAATGATTCGTTCTTGATCTTTTCCAGGACCTGGTGTACTGGCTCTTTAAACACGGTGTTGACCGATTGAGGATTCATCGATCCTAATTGTCCGGCAAAATCCCTCCACGGTTTATTGTAATTGTACCGGTCCGACCGCGAATCTCTCCTCTCCTGAGGGATAACCTTATCCTTTCCCTTGCCCTGCTGCTGATCTTCTTCAACCCTCTTATACTTCTCTATGCGGTCCATTAGTTGACGCACGTTTGTGACCGGTTTGCCAGATAGGGATGCCCTCAAACCGTGGTCAGTAGGGAGGTCGAGCTTGAACGTGCTGAGGGCCATTGCATCATTGTTGCCCTCCACCTCATTGAACATTTCCCAGTATCTGTCTGAATATGCCTTCAGGGACTCGCCTTCCTGCATGGACAACAAGGATAGCAGTGAAGATAAAGGCCTGGCCACTCTTCGGCATGTAACAAAACGGGAGCCGAATGCCTGAGTGAGCTCTTTGAAGGATTTGATAGAGCCTGCCTTCAAACCGTCAAACCACCTCATGGCCACAGGCCCAAGACTGGAGGGGAAAACCTTGCACATCAGAGCTTCGTCTCTGGAATAGACGGCCATCCTCTGGTTAAAATGACTCACATGCTCCACGGGGTCAGTTTTACCGTTGTAGATGGTAAACGTTGGCTGGTTAAAGCGCCGAGGGAGTCTGGCCTCCTCTATCCTGCGCGTGAAGGGTGACTTAGATATCTGATTTAGAGCCTTGTTCATGGCATCGTTCTCCATGTCCTCGCGTGATGGGCTCCTACGCTCCCTTTTACGATGGGACTCCTCTACATAGGTGTAGGACTCGCTAGCTGGTGTCTTAGATTTGCGCTGATAAGAGACGTCCTGCTCGTCGTCAAGATCATCCTCAGAGTATGAGGAAGCTCGTTTCCTCTTTGCGTGGCGCAACTCCCTCTTTAGTTTTTCCACTTCCAGTTGTAAGTCACGATTCTTCTCTGCATGGGACATGTGACTTCCGCCCTGTGATTGGCTCTGCCTAAGGCGCACAGTGTGTACACTGCCCTCATGATTTTGCCTCCTCTCTAAGTTGACAAAATGGTCCACGTGTTGGGACGCCCTGGATTCTGCTTGTTGTTCACCTTGTCCTGCCATTATCAACTGTTGTTTTCACTCTTGCACAAGCTCTCCCCACAGACGGCGCCAATTGTAGGGTCAGATTTTGTGGCCCAAGCCCAAGAAGGTGTGGATTTGGAGCCCCCTGAACCTGAAACAATAAATTTGTAGAGAGTGGGTGAAAGAGCTAGGCTAATAATGAAAATAACAGTATTAAACAGCAACGCTAATGGGAGAATTTGAATTAGTATGTGCTCGGACGGATATAAGTGTCTCGTCCGAAGAGGTGTTTTTCATTGATGAACTTATGTTACAATTGTTGGAGCTACAGTAAAGTGATACACTCTTTCTCTTTTTGATTTTTCGATCCCCCACTATCAGAGACACCTCTCTCTTATATAGTACTGCATTTTCACATCTTCACCGTCCATTTGTTCATCATCTAGGCGCCCACTTGAGTGCATGTCGCATCACATCCCCCTTTAGCCCTGTCTGAGTGGCGGTAGTTGAGAATGCACTGTTCAGGAGTCTTCTCCACATAAATGCGGCCAGGAAGGTAGGTGCAGTGCATTAAATGCGGTGGTTGAAGTCTGTCTCCTTGATATTTCTCTGTTCTTGTTACCTTCTTGCGTGTCCGAGGCTCCTTTCTCTCTTAACACTTGTCAAACAGATCACTTGAACCTCCCATACACGTGTCGGGCACAACTTCGTCGGATCCGAGGATATCGGACTCCTCGGACATATGAACATCTCCTCGGATAGTGCACGTATTCATCTCCAGACATTCTCCTTTTACATGGGCCCCTGACTGAGTGTCTTCATCTCCTCGGACGAACAGTATTCCTCATATAGGGTCTTGGGCCCAATACGTTGGGTTAGGCTTTTTCTCCCCCCACAGGTATGTTTCACGCCCATTCAAGAATGTAAATATCCTTATTAAAAAAAAACAAAAAAAGAATGCAAATATCATTTTGATTAAATAAAAATGCAAATATTCTTCAATCCTTTTTTTAACATTTTGATTGTATGTCATTTTCTTTTTCCTTTTGTTTGACATTGTTTCAAAAGCAATTAAATTTGAGCAAGAATATCATATTTTAAATTAATTTTTTCGAATACAAATCTTAGAAAAATAATATCGAAATTTTCATTATACTTAAATAATTAATACACCACTTAAAATATGTATTATAACAAAATGTGTATTTATCCTATTAATAACATTTTTAATTACATAAAGTAAATAATACAATGTTGGTTCATATATATTACATGTCACTATAATTAAGAAGTTAGGAAATCTAAATGGTTAAGATTAATTTTAGTGAATTCACAAAAATTTAATTTTTTATTTCTTTTGTGTCAATTGTTTTTGTAGGGTCAGATTCTGCAGCCTAAGCCCAAGAAGATGTGGATTTGGAGCCCACTGAACCCAAAAGAATAAATTTGTAGAGAGTGGGTGAAAGAGCTAGGCTAATAATGAAAAATAACAGTATTAAACGGCACTGATGATAGGAAGATTTGAACTAATACGTGCTCGGACAGAGGTGAATGTCTCGTCCGAGGAGGTGATTTTCATTGATAGACTTAGGTTACAAATGTTGGAGCTACAGTAAAATAATATACTCTTCTCTCTCTCTTCTCTCTCGATCCCCCTACCAGAGACCTCTCTCTCTCTTATATAGTACTGCCTTTCTACATCTCCACCGTCCACTTGTTCATCATCTGGGCGCCCACTTGAGTGCATGTCCCATCACACTCCCCTTTTAGCCCTGTCTGAGTGGCGGTAGCTGAGGATGCACTGTTCAGGGGTCTTCTCCACATAAATGCGGCCAGGAGGGTAGGTGCAGTGCATTAAATGCGGTGGTTGAAGTCTGTCTCCTTGATATTTCTCTGTTCCAGTCACCTTTTTGTGTGTCCGAGGTCCCTTTTCTCCCTTAACACTTGTCAAACAGATCACTTGAACCCCCCATACACGTGTCGGGCAAAAACCTCGTCGGATCCGAGGGTATCGGGCTTCTCGGTCATATGAACATCTCCTCGGACAGTGCACGTACTCATCTCCAGTCATCCTCCTCTCACATGGGCCTCTGATTGAGTGTCTTGGTCTCCTCGGACGAACAGTATTCCTCATATAGGGCCTTGGGCCTAATACACTGGGTTGGGCTTTCACCCCCCACATTAGCCCCTCGAAATTGTAGTTTTTCCCAAGCATCCGAGGAGAAAAAGTAGGATTTTGACTTGCCACGGAGCAAAGGCTTGGAAACACGCACAACCGAGCTGGCACGTGTGTAAACGTGGGAACAGACGCCTTATTAATGCCGCTGCGGTTTCCTTATTCCCAAGGCGCTGCATTAACTGCACCAGGTGACGTTTCGTCCTTCGCATCCAACGGTGGCTGATTGATCCAATGGCTGTGGTTTTTCTTCAGGATTTGGGCGGGAGTGCCCCTGACCCTTCGCTTGACCCCGTATAAAGCTTCAGAGGAAAATCATTTCTTCCTCACTTTGCAAATCTTCAGACGCTCCAGCAAGAACAGACGCCTCACTCCGTCCAAATCTCTCCGTCCGAATCTCTCAATCGCCGGTGCCAATCTTACTCAGAATCCTCACGAGTCCTCCTACGAGCCTGCAGTCGCTTCTCCGGTCTAGCCCTTGTAAGTCGTCGCCCACCGAATCTTTTAGTTTTCTCTTCGGCCAACCGTTTCACTTAAGCACCATGGGAAAACTCGAGTACATGATGGATAGCCCTGAGCAAATAGAGGTGTTTAGGACCACGTATCGCATACCCCCTAACGTGGGTGTGAGGTATTGTCCCCCAGAAAAAATACTAACAGACCGGCAGACGGGAAAGGTGGTTATCCCCCTCATCGCCTTCAAAGAAGGGGGAATGACAATCCCCATAGGCCCCATCACCGCCAGTTACCTTCGGAACCATAGGTTTACTCCCTGGCAGTGCGCGCCCAATATGTTTAGGATCCTAGGAGCGATTGAGGACCTTGAGCGTCATATGGGGTTGGGACTCACTTGGCTTGACGTGGTACATATGTACGAATGCCATAGCCAGCAAGACGCCGGGTACTACTTAAAATCCCGGTCGGATGTTGTCA